>JBBDGP010000708.1:1847500-2034491 GCA_037952835.1 Lithobates septentrionalis
ACTTCACAGCAGAGGATAAAGTACTCACTTAAGGTAGAGTTGGATGTAGATCCCCAGGAGGATACAGAGATGTTCCTGAGTTGAAAGTGAGTGGACAACTGCTATATAGTGTGTTTTGGCTCCAAAAGGGGATGGGGGTGTGGCAGACCATATTGGCGCCAAAGATTAACCAATAGGACACAGAGGAAACATCCTGAGGTATAACAAAGCAAGAGGGTGGAAAAAACCATGATATGTGGCTAAAGCACACATTCACACAGGAAGGATAATTTCCTAATGAGTAAATGCAGAGAAACAAATATAATTGTAGTAACAGGTTTGCTCAAGGGTATAATGGAGTACTGCTAAGTAAAATATTATAGTTCTAATAATCCTGTTAGTAACATATTATACATAGATTAGTGGTGATAAAGAGAGAAAAAAAATATATTTTTATAAAAATGGTTTAAAACTAAGCATGCCATTGAGACCAGGGTATGATGTAGCCTGTAAGTTATATACCCATTGGGTCTCCCTTTGGGGTACCCTTTGATCAAAACTACCACCTCAAGGGTCATCATAAATATGATCCAGAATGGCAATTTTGAACGTATGTGGATCGTAGTTATGCCTGAATGACACATGGTATCTAACGGCCTTGTTCAGTATGCCATTTGTGGCATAATAGACATGATCTTTCACTCTTTTCCATAGAGGTCCAATTGTTTTACCGATGTAGAACGCTCCACATCTGCACAAAATGATATAGATATCCCCCTTAGTTGAACATGTAACATGGTGCTTTAAGCGATGTAATTGACCATTAGGCAAGGTAAAGGAAGATCCCTCCAGCAAAAGATGACAAAAAAATCACAACTACCACAACGGAATAAACCAGGTGGTTCTTGTTGTGTATCCCGGGATTTGTGGTAGTGGCTATGCACAAGAAAGTCCTTAATAGATCTCGGACGTCTATATGTAATCTGAGGACGTGGTCCTAGGTACTTCGAGAGTGTCGGATCGGCCAGTAGAATGTGCCAATGCTTGCTGAGAATAGAACGTATCACCTGGTGCTGATCAGAAAAGGTGGTAATAAATCTCAATATCTCCGAATTGCTGTGTTTAGGTTCAGAGAAAAGGATCTCATGTCTGGAACAACTGCACGCTTTTTTATAAGCCTTCTTCAAACAGGTTTTCGTATATCCCCTGGCCAAAAGGTGTTTGTACAATAAATCAGCCTCTTGTTTGAAATTGATATCATTGGAGCAGTTCCTTCTGAGGCGCAAGTATTGGCCAAAGGGGATGCTACGAACAAGTGCATCAGGATGTGCACTAGAGGCATGCAATATCATATTGCCCGCGGTAGGTTTGCGGTAAAGTGATGTAGCAATAGTGCCATCACCTTCAATAGAGATGGTAATGTCCAGAAAGGAGATCCTACTCTCCTGAAAATCCATTGTAAATTTCAAATTTTATCCATTCCCAGCAAGCATCTGCATAAAGCGTTCAAGCAAAGTAGAAGATCCGCCCCAAATCATAAAGACATCGTCTATGAACCGACGCCATAAAAGAATATGGGAAAGAAGGTCGGTGTAATCGTCATTAGAAAAAAGGTCTTGTTCCCACCCCCCCAGGTACAAATTGGCAAAAGAGGGGGCGCAACATGTGCCCATGGCAACCCCTTGTACCTGGAGGAAGTGGGACTTGTCAAAAGAAAATACATTTCTCGTAAGAATGTGTGATAGAAGCTGTAATATGAAGTGATTCATGACGGAAAACTTGGGACCGCGCTCATCAAGGAACTTGGAAATAGTCTCCAAACCCAGATTGTGTGGAATAGAGGAGTATAACGCCTCGATGTCAATAGCAACAAGGAGGCAATCTGTTGGGATTGTGAGATTGTCAAGACTTTTTAGCAGGTCAGTAGTGTCCTTTAAGTAAGAGTGCAATGTGATAACATGGGGGCAAAGACATTCATCAACCAGCTTGCTGGCCCGCTCAGTAATTGAACCCACACCCGAGACAATCGGTCGTCCTGGTGGATTATGGAGATTTTTATGCGTCTTTGGGAGCACATAAAATGTTGGGGTCTTAGGGTGTGGGACCTGTATGCTCTCGAAAATTTCTTTGGTAATCAAGCCCTCAGCAAGGGCCGAATGTATAATTTGCTAATACTCAAGATTATATTTGGCAATAATGTTAGCTGAAATTGGTTTATACCATTGTCTGTTCTTGAGTATATCCCAACATATATTCCTGTATTGGAGTTTGTCTAGCAGAACTACGTTACCACCCTTGTCAGAGGGCTTGATTACCAACTGAGAATTTGCACCAAGTCCAACAAGTGCATTTTTGTGGGTCTGACGCAGGTGATGGCTACCCAATTTTTTAGAAACTAGAAGTTCCATTTCTTTAGTTGTTTGTGCTAGAAAAGTCCACACATTTGGATTTGTACGTAATGATGGAAAGTGAGTAGATTTTTGTTTCACAGCATTACCCAGCATGGTAAGCTCCCAATGATAGATCTTAGCCTGTGTTTGCTGACCAATATTGTGATCGGACTCAGGTGCGGTCACCTGTGTCATATTGGCATCATTCTCCTCTAAAAGGAGCACCAGATCTCTCAGCGCCCAAAATTCGGCAACTGTGAAATCCTTACAAATTTCTTGCTCTGTAAGATTTTTTTTGTTTTTCTTGTCTGTCATGATCAAAAAGAAATTTGTACATTAATTTCCTAGAAAAGAGATGCAGATCTTTAATGATGTTAAAAATATCGGGTGTTGAAATAGGCCAGAAACTCAGAGCCAACTGCAAAACCTCCTTTTCCACTGCACTTAGGGGGTAAGAGGAAAGATGAATTATTTCTTATTGTTGAGTATCCCTAGGAGGGATCTCTGAAGGGTTCTCAAAAGAGGAAACGGATAAGGATAAAGTATTCTCACAAGGTTTATTAGTATTCGGGAAGAATTGGTCAATGCGTCATTTTTTTAAATCCTTCCTAAATGCACCCGCTGCTGCTGTGCTACTGGGTCGTGAAAAAATGATAGATTGTGCACAGTCAGCTATGCTAGATCTCGAATATCCGATTTAACAGCAGAGGTCAAAGAAACTGACGAGATGGAGGTAGTGGGGGGAATATTAGATGCAGCTAGGTCGGGGAACATAGATATTCCTCCATTTTCCTTAGGTATAGAATGCTGTTGTTGAGCGTGGTTATTATCTAGTGGTTGAACATGTTCATTCATAGATTTTTTTCTATCATTGCCTGTCTGCTGCCCTTCCCAGTCTGTCGTTGTTTTCTCGAACCTCGACCCCTCTGTCGTCCCCGATCAGAGGCCCGTGAATTGTGTGAGGCAGGAGAGGTAGCAGAGGAATCTGAAACGCTCACTCTATTACCATATTTTTTAAAAGTATTTCTGTAAGGACGCATAGAATTCCGGCCGCCCTGTTGTTTGCTGTTTAAGGGCTGTTAACTGAAACTTGAATGTGTCCTAAAGAAGTTCTATACGAAACACGTAGACACATCAGGGGCTGTATCATGTATATTTTTTTATATAGATGATTTTTTATTATCTTTTGTCAGTGTCTTTGTATTGTATGTATTTATATTGAATACAATTGGTTATATTGTTATTTTGATTATGCTTTCTCAGGTTTGTTGTGCCTCTAAAGTCCGCTCAGGGGTCCTTTTTTTGAACCCCCTTCTCTTCTTATGACATATAATTTATACGGATGTGGCCATAGGAGTGTTCTAATTTTTTTGTCCTCACTTTCATTTTTAATCATTAATTTGGCCCTTTCTATCGCCTAAATAACCTGGCTGATTCTGCCTGGCTATACCCTCCCCCTGTAAACTGACCATGGTTTATCATGGCTGCTGAGCCCTGACACCGTGGTCAGTTTATGTGCTTTCGTCATCCACAGCCCTGCTCTGTCCTTCTATGTCCTCCTCTCCCCCCTCCATGCCTGTCTGCTCTGTGTCAGTGCCCGCCTCCTCCCCTCCTGCTACTATTATAACTATAATAAAAACATCCTATTCCCTCTGTAACATAATGTTATGTGCCCCTGTGTCTGTGTTGTATGAAAAAAGCTGCCGATCTGTACCTATATCAGATCTTCTCCTGGCGCTCACGCGACTCCTTGGCTGTCTCTCCTCCCCGACTGACGTCAGTGGGAGTGCTAGGCCCCACCCGCTATAGCTGTCAGCCGGGCAGAGGAGAGAGCCGAGGAGTCATGTGGGCACCGGGAGACGCTCTGATATGGGTACAGATCAGCAGCTTTTTTATATAACACAGACAAAGGGGCACATAACGTTATGTTACAGAGGGGATGTTATGTTTTTATTGTGTTGACTTAACAACCATTTTAAGGTTTCTTCTTATGACTATAATTTGCCTTTAAAAGGAAACTATGCTTGCTTTGGGTCATTTTTCTTTTAAAGCTTATGCTTAAACTGATTTTTTATTTATTTTTTTTTTTAATGGTTGTTTTTCAAATATTTACCAATAATAGATAAATGAAGCAAGATTCATAGAGCATTATGAGTTTTCTAAACACAGGGCACAGCAGAGTGCAGAGTGCACCACACTTGACCAGTCCTAGCTCTGAGGAAACCAGCGTCCATTTGCTGGTGAAACGCGTCAGCGGTGTGACGTTAGCACGTCCTTGGGAGACACGCGCAATTTGATCTGACTTACCCTCACACGGACCCAACAGCTGATCCAACAGCTGATGTTAGCTTTCCCCTTCAGCCACACACCATACAGCAGCAACGGCGCTTCAGCGGCTCCACAGTGAGGGACGGCTCCTTACCAACCTACACTCCTAGTGAGCCATACAGAAGCATCTGTCCACAGAGAGACTTCAACACCAAGGACCATTACAGTCTGACGACGGATACAGTGCAGTTAGTGAGATCCTTCCACTCTACTCAGCACTTCAAAAAACGTATGTCAGTTTTTCTCTATGTCTCCTTAAATGTTGTCTCCATGGACATTTATCTTGCTGCCTATGTAGCTGACTCTACAATTTTCCTTGCTGCAACCTGGAAAGCGCTTGCAATCTACTTTTCAGCTGTGGCTTAAACAATCACTGAGCGCAATGATCCCCTGAGAGATCGCTCCATTTATGGTCCATACTTTATGATTTATCGGTTTGTCAGATCACCCACCCATTTACATCACCTCAAAATTAATGATATAGGACTGTTCCTGCCCAACTGGACACTCTGTACTGGGAATACTCTCCATCAAATCGCCATTCCTACTGTGCAGGACTATCCTTATTTCACTATATCCCATTACACAGTGTGCATGATGTGTATGAGTGGGTGTGTAGCCGCGGCTCCCATTTGTTTTTAATATCCCCTGTGACAACGTTGTCCAATTTTTAATTGGTTTGTGGTAACCGTCTGTCCATATTGCTAATTTTTCACCTTTTGTACTATTAATTGGTTTATTTTTTGGTAATTAATAAAGCTGGTTTTGTATTCACATCAGTGTTCTCTGTTGACCCACTTTAGAGAAATTCTCTGTTTCTCCTGTTTTCCCAATATGTACAAAAGGGCAACTTTAACTGCATCCAGGCTTTTGTCTGTATGATAGGTCTATACTTACCCGCTGAAATTGGCCACCACCGTTAATACTTACTGGTTGATCCGGGCAAAACTTTTGTTTTTTTTTCACAGCAGAGTGCAGATATTCAAGATCCTTTCAGTACTTTCTATCTTGGGAAAGATCAGCTATTTTTTGTATAATGTCACAACTCTGCTACAACCCAACAACACATTTTGACAGTGATATGTTAAAACTGCAGTTCTACTACTGTGTGAGATATTGCTAATGATAAAGCGCTATATTTAAAGATGTGATTCATCAACACATGATAAATTCTTGCAAAAGAAAGGAATACAGTACTATTTCTACAAAGCTGAATTTAACTTAAAGAAAAAATTACAAGCAGAAGCTTTGTATTTGAGGCCCAGTAAAAGAACAAGACACAATTTCCCTTCCTATTTCAATTGCTACCAAATTCAACCAGAGAAAAAAAGAATCATTTGCATACCCTGATTGTCAGCAATCACTTTCATATAGTTGACAAGTAGGGATGAGCCGAACACCCCCCTGTTCGGTTCGCACCAGAACATGCGAACAGGAAAAAAGTTTGCTCGAACACGCGAACACCGTTAAAGTCTATGGGACACGAACATGAATAATCAAAAGTGCTAATTTTAAAGGCTTATATGCAAGTTATTGTCATAAAAAGTGTTTGGGGACCTGGGTCCTGCCCCAGGGGACATGGATCAATGCAAAAAAAAGTTTTAAAAACGGCCGTTTTTTCAGGAGCAGTGATTTTAATAATGCTTAAAGTCAAACAATAAAAGTGTAATATCCCTTTAAATTTCGTACCTGGGGGGTGTCTATAGTATGCCTGTAAAGGGGCGCATGTTTCCCGTGTTTAGAACAGCCTGACAGCAAAATGACATTTGGAAGGAAAAAACTCATTTAAAACTACCCGCGGCTATTGCATTGCCGTCAATACACATAGAAGTTCATTGATAAAAACGGCATGGGAATTCCCCACAAGGAAACCCCGAACCAAAATTTAAAAAAAAAAAAATGAAGTGGGAGTCCCCCTAAATTCCATACCAGGCCCTTCAGGTCTGGTATGGATATTAAGGGGAACCCCGGCCAAAATTTAAAAAAAAAAATGACGTGGGGTTCCCCCTAAATTCCATACCAGACCCTTCAGGTCTGGTATGGATTTTAAGGGGAACCCCGCGCCAAAAAAAAAAAAAAAAAACGGCGTGGGGTTCCCCCAAAAATCCATACCAGACCCTTATCCGAGCACGCAACCTGGCAGGCCGCAGGAAAAGAGGGGGGGACGAGAGTGCGGCCCCCCCCCCTCCTGAACCGTACCAGGCCACATGCCCTCAACATTGGGAGGGTGCTTTGGGGTAGCCCCCCAAAACACCTTGTCCCCATGTTGATGAGGAAAAGGGCCTCATCCCCACAACCATGGCCGGTGGTTGTGGGGGTCTGCGGGCGGGGGGCTTATCGGAATCTGGAAGCCCCCTTTAACAAGGGGACCCCCAGATCCCGGCCCCCCCCTGTGTGAAATAGTAAGGGGGTACTTACCCCTACCATTTCACTAAAAAAGTGTCAAAATAGTTAAAAATGACAAGAGACAGTTTTTGACAATTCCTTTATTTAAATGCTTCTTCTTTCTTCCTTCATCTTCTTCTTCTTCTGGTTCTTCTGGCTCTTCTGGTTCTTCCTCCAGCGTTCTCGTCCAGCATCTCCTCCGCGGCGTCTTCTATCTTCTTCTCCTCAGGCCGCTCCACACCCATGGCATTGGGGGGGGAGGCTCCCGCTCTTCTCTTCATCTTCTTCTTCATCCTCTTCTCTTCTTCCTTCTTTTCTTCTCTGTTTCTCTTCTTAATTTTCTTCTCCGGGCCGCTCCGCATCCATGCATGGAGGGAGGCTCCCGCTGTGTGACGGCGTCTCCTCATCTGACGGTTCTTAAATAACGGGGGGCGGGGCCACCCGGTGACCCCGCCCCCTCTGACGCACGGGACATGACGGGACTTCCCTGTGGCATTCCCCGTGACGTCACAGGGAGGTCCCTTCAAGTCACCGTGCATCAGAGGGGGGCGGGGTCACCGGGTGGCCCCGCCCCCCATTATTTAAGAACCGTCAGATGAGGAGACGCCGTCACACAGCGGGAGCCTCCCTCCATGCATGGATGCGGAGCGGCCCGGAGAAGAAAATTAAGAAGAGAAACAGAGAAGAAGAGAAGAAGGAAGAAGAGAAGAGGATGAAGAAGAAGATGAAGAGAAGAGCGGGAGCCTCCCCCCCAATGCCATGGGTGCGGAGCGGCCCGAGGAGAAGAAGATAGAAGACGCCGCGGAGGAGATGCTGGACGAGAACGCCGGAGGAAGAACCAGAAGAGCCAGAAGAACAAGAAGAAGATGAAGGAAGAAAGAAGAAGCATTTAAATGAAGGAATTGTCAAAAACTGTCTCTTGTCATTTTTAACTATTTTGACACTTTTTTAGTGAAATGGTAGGGGTAAGTACCCCCTTACCATTTCACACATGGGGGGGGCCGGGATCTGGGGGTCCCCTTGTTAAAGGGGGCTTCCAGATTCCGATAAGCCCCCGCCCGCAGACCCCCACAACCACCGGCCACGGTTGTGGGGATGAGGCCCTTGTCCTCATCAACATGGGGACAAGGTGTTTTGGGGGGCTACCCCAAAGCACCCTCCCAATGTTGAGGGCATGTGGCCTGGTACGGTTCAGGAGGGGGGGGGCCGCACTCTCGTCCCCCCCTCTTTTCCTGCGGCCTGCCAGGTTGCGTGCTCGGATAAGGGTCTGGTATGGATTTTTGGGGGAACCCCACGCCGTTTTTTTTTTTTTTTGGTGCGGGGTTCCCCTTAAAATCCATACCAGACCTGAAGGGTCTGGTATGGAATTTAGGGGGAACCCCACGTCATTTTTTTAAAAAATTTTGTCCGGGGTTCCCCTTAATATCCATACCAGACCTGAAGGGCCTGGTATGGAATTTAGGGGGACTCCCACTTCATTTTTTTTTTTTTTTAATTTTGGTTCGGGGTTTCCCTGTGGGGAATTCCCATGCCGTTTTTATCAATGAACTTCTATGTGTATTGACGGCAATGCAATAGCCGCGGGTAGTTTTAAATGAGTTTTTTCCTTCCAAATGTCATTTTGCTGTCAGGCTGTTCTAAACACGGGAAACATGCGCCCCTTTACAGGCATACCATAGACACCCCCCAGGTACGAAATTTAAAGGGATATTACACTTTTATTGTTTGATTTTAAGCATTATTAAAATCACTGCTCCTGAAAAAACGGCCGTTTTTAAAACTTTTTTTTGCATTGATCCATGTCCCCTGGGGCAGGACCCAGGTCCCCAAACACTTTTTATGACAATAACTTGCATATAAGCCTTTAAAATTAGCACTTTTGATTTCTCCCATAGACTTTTAAAGGGTGTTCCGCGGCATTCGAATTTGCCGCGAACACCCCAAATTGTTCGGTGTTCGGCGAACTTGCGAACAGCCAATGTTCGAGTCGAACATGAGTTCGACTTGAACTCGAAGCTCATCCCTATTGGCAAGAATAGTGAGTCTTACGGGAATATAATCAATTTGGCAGGTTAAGCAATATAGGTTTTTTTGTATGCAAACTCCAACACATTCAGCTTGCTCTCTTGTTGCCTGGGAGACTTCTTTAGGGTGTTTGGTAGGAACTCTACAAACAAATTACCATTTTCCATCAAGGCTATTCAAGAAAATAGCCAGCATGATCCCTGATGAACAGGACAATACTGCAAAAAAAAAAAAAAAAAATCAGCAAAATACACAGCAATACAGAGTATGCCGCTCAAGTCCCTTTAGAGGGACATAAGCCATGCTCTCAATTGCGTGGCACCTGTTTGCTGTTCCTGACCCAAGCTTGGTCACACATGACTGCTAACTCTAAGATTTTCTGTGTCACTTACTGTAGTTTGCTCCTGTTCCTCCCACCGAACATACCTGGGAGGGATAAGAAATCATAGGAATAATATTTTAAAAGACCAGAAACAAACAAGCCCCTCAATCCTAACAGTAGAGTTGCTGTGGTGTTTATACTTCTGGCCTATAGATACCATTATTTACAGTTACATTCACACCAGAAACTGCAAGTAACTGCTTGTTTTTGACTGCATATTTACATGTACTTGATGCACGCTTGACACAATTGATTGCGTTTTGCGCTGCGTGTAGCACTGCGATTGCAGTGCACTTTTCTATTATTTCGGGCCTGACTTTCTTGGCTTAAAGTGGCGCATTGGAGTGCATTTGAAACACATTTGAAACACGTTTGTAGCACATTCTCTGCATTTGCAGTGCAGAAAAATGCAGCATGCTCTACTTTTTTAAACTGTGCTGAACTGCACTGCAATGATGTGCACTATTCCTATAGGATCACCTTGATTTTGGACTTTCTATGCAGTTCAAAATGTATCTAACTGCAGCCAAATGCATCCAACTGCGTTTGGTGTAAAAAAGGGCCCTAATACTTTTTTATACTCTTTACTAGTTCCAGTTCTCCACACCCTGGTGAGCCTACAACACCCTTTACTGCTGGGATCTGTATGTAAGAGAGTTACATACTTTCTGCTAACCAGGAGGACTAACCTACTGCTCGAAAGTGCGATATATATATATATATATCTGCTGCCATACAGCTTTGTTAAGTTACTGCCCCAAAGGTTACCATCATAAATGTGGATAAATATGAAGTTTCCATTCCAGATAAATGTCTGTGTACTGTAAATATTACTACTGTTTATCCCACTATCCTGATACTTGATACAGGATATTCTGTCTCTGCACTGCCTGAGGAAATTTACCAGAAGTTCTTTGCAAATGAACCACTCACTGCACCTACTCTGAAACGGGTTAGTTATCTCTCAGATCCTATCTGTGTGTTTGGTTGCCTGCCAGTGAATGTTAAAGTGACTAGTTGGTCGGTCAACTGGTGTGCAAGCTAAAAATTGTAAAGAAAGTCACCACTATGTTGGACAAGAACATTTTCCTTACTAATTTTACAATTACTGGATGATCTAATTACAACGGCTCTAGTTGCCCCTATTCTACCAGTGTCCAAAGTTTCATCACACAGCGACACCTCACTGGGCCGTGCAAAAACTTTGTACATAAAATTAAAGCACAGTCCTATGTGAAAACATAGTTACATAATAGGTGAGGTTGAAAAAAGACACAAGTCCATCAAGTCCAACCTATGCGTGTGATTATATGTCAGTATTACATTGTATATCCTTGTATGTTGTGGTCGTTCAGGTGCTCATCTAATAGTTTTTTGAAACTATCGATGCTCCCTGCTGAATTCCACATCCTTGCCACTCTTATGCCGCGTACACACGAGCGGACTTTACGGCAGACTTTGCCCGGCGGACGGGATTTCGTTGGACAATTCGATCGTGTGTGGGCTCCAGCGGACTTTGTTTTCTCAAAAGTTGGACGGACTTAGATTTGAAACATGTTTTAAATCATTCCGTCGAACACGAGTCCGGTCGAAAAGTCCGCTCGTCTGTATGCTAGTTCGACGGACACAAAGCCACGCTAGGGCAGCTATTGGCTACTGGCTATGAACTTCCTTGTTTTAGTCCGGTCGTTCGTCATCACGTACGAATTTGACGGACTTTGGTGGATTGTGTGTAGGCAAGTCCATTCATTCAGAAAGTCTGTCATAAGGTCAGTCGAAAAGTCCGCCGGGCAAAGTCTGCCGTAAAGTCCGCTCGTGTGTACGTGGCATTACAGTAAAGAACCCTCTACATAGTTTAAGGTTAAACCTATTTTCTTCTAATTTTAATGAGTGGCCACGTGTCTTGTTAAACTCCTTTCCGCAAAAAAGTTTTATCCCTATTGTGGGGTCACCAGTACGGTATTTATAAATTGAAATCATAGCGTCTCTTCTCCAGAGAGAATAAGTTCAGTGCTCGCAACCTTTCCTCATAATTAATATCCTCCAGACAAATTTATTAGCTCTGTTGCCCTTCTTTGTACTCGCTTCATTTCCAGTACATCCTTCCTGAGGACTAGTGCCCAGAACTGGACAGCATACTCTAGATGCGGCCGGAGCAGAGTCTTGTAGAGTGGGAGAATTATTGTTTTATCTCTGTAGTTGATCCCCTTTTTAATGCATGCCAATATTCTGTCTGCTTTGTTAGCAGCAGCTTGGCATTGCATGCCATTGGTGAGACTATCATCTACTAGGACCCCCAGGTCCTTTTCCATCCTAGATTCCCCCAGAGGTTCTCCCCCCAGTGTACAGATTGCATTCATATTTTTACATTAAACCTCATTTGCCATGTAGTTGCCCACCCCATTAATTTGTTCAGATCTTTTTGCAAGGTTTCCACATCCTGCAGAGAAGTTATTGTCCTGCTTAGCTTAGTATCGTCTGCAAATACAGAGATTAAACTGTTTACCCCATCCTCCAGGTCGTTTATGAACAAAATAAATAGGATTGGTCCCAACACAGAACCCTGGGGGACCCCACTACCCACCCCTGACCATTCCGAGGACTCCCCATTTATCACCACCCTCTGAACTTGCCCTTGTAGCCAGTTTTCAATCCATGTACTCACCCTATGGTCCATGCCAACGGACCTTATTTTGTACAGTAAACGTTTATGGGGATCTGTGTCAAATGCTTTTGCAAAATCCAGATACACCACGTCTATGGGCCTTCCTTTATCTAGATGGCAACTCACCTCCTCATAAAAGGTTAACAGATTGGTTTGGCAAGAACAATTCTTCATGAATCCATGCTGATTACTGCTAATGATACCGTTCTCATTAGTAAAATCTTGTATATAGTCCCTTATCATCCCCTCCAAGAGCTTGCATACTATTGATGTTAGGCTAACTGGTCTGTAATTCCCAGGGATGCATTTTAGGCCCTTTTTAAATATTGGTGCTACATTGGCTTTTCTCCAATCAGCTGGTACCATTCCAGTCAGTACGGTACACATGTCAGAAATTGAGATGCTTACCCTTCTCTGTAAAATAAGCTATTTCCTCATAACCTAAAAAGAAGTAGGGCCAAAGCTTTTTTGGCCCTACTTCTCCTATGGATCACAAGAGTGCATTTCGTTCTGCACTCTTGTGGCCGGTTTTAAGCCAACAATGGGCTAATTTGTTGACATCACTCAGCTACTCCAGGCTTGGGAAATATTCCAACTTTAAAGTTGGGATCCACCCAGATGCCTGGACCAGCAGCTGGCCAAGCCGCTCTCTGGCGGAACAGATGGCCGAAAGGATAGGTGAATGCCCATTCAGTCAAACAGCTCATCTCTTGTACTAACAGAAATAATAAAAAAATCTGCCATGTCTGGCCTTCTGAAATAACTAGTTGCTTGGATGTCTTTCTACTTTCTGAATCACTGACCTGGAACAAGTATGTAGCTATTGACTCAGTAAGTTTTCTATATAAGCTGCAGTTTGTTACCAGCATTAACACAGAAGTTTTTGTATTTTTCTGATTCCTGTTCCCGTAGCACCTTGTCCTAATAAAGGAAGTAAAAAAATGGATTTATTGGCAGAATGAACAAGTGATAAAACAATGTTACAGGGGTATTAATAAAACAGACAGACTATACTATATCATATTCATAAATTTTTATTTTGTCCCCAGTTTCACTTTCAAAAAACTGAACTGTATTGACATAGCAATTAATTAAATGAATATGTAGCTTTTTATTACTTTGCTTTGTACATACTGCAATTAAAACTAAGTACGGAAATATCTTAACTAAAGCCTAATGTTTAAGACCCCATTCATACTTGCAAATGGGCCTGTTTGCCATTACCCACGGTAGTCTCAGGGATTCCCTGCAATAAGCAAAGCAAGAGGAGTCTGAAAGTGCCTACAGCTATTTACACTTATGCAGCAATTACCTGTGGCCGATCGTCCCTGGATGCAGACAGTCTCCCACAATAAATCACAAATGGCTCCAAGTTTAAATGGGATCTTAAATGACAGCTGAAGAACATATTTTTGAAGTTGATTGGTGGCTGTGAGGTTACATAAAACATTTATTTTGAGCACATTTACAATTGAGTACACCACTCTGGTTTAAGTTAATTGTAAAAGGAAACTGGTACAAAAGGGCTGTTGCTCTAAAAGCCTTACTCCAGGCCATATATATATATATTATTATGTATTTATCTCTGCTGTAAAGCAACTACAAACAGGCTTTAAAAGAGTTAAATGATTGGCTTTGAGTAGTACAGCCCACTCTGGACATCATTGCTGCAGGTCTCCTATAGATACCCCAGCTGGTGTTGTTTTTAAGTCCCTACCTCCACTTGGCCATTCACAAAACATAACTTAGAAAGAATGGGGACACATATTGTCATTACATTGTTTAAATGAATGAAAAGAATAAGAGAATGCTTTACTGAGCACTTGGATGTGGTTAACCATACATCAAGTTGATGGTGGCAAGGATGTTAGACATGATTGTTTTTGTGCTATGACTGTGGACATATACTGTACATTTGTTAATACTCATTCTACTGAATATGCACCTTGTCCCAAAACACCTTGTCCCCATGTTGATGGGACAAGAGCCTCTTCCGACAACCCTGGCCATTAGTTGTCGAGGTCTGCGGTGGGGCTTATCAACATCTGGAAGCCCCCTTTAACAAGGGGCCCCAGATCCTGCCCCCCTATGGGAATGGGTATTGGATACATTATACCCCTACAAATTCAACAAAAAAGTGTCAAAAAGTAAAAACCACAACAGATTTTTTTTTAATAAAGGAATTGTCAAAAACTAAGTGTCCCATGATGTACATCCATCATCAATCATGCCACCCAACAGACAGAAAAATAGAAAAAAAAAACGGAAAAACTCTGCCTCCATGGGAAGCCTCCCGCGACTGCTGTCTTTTTGCTTTAATAGCTCTTATATAGGCAAGGGCAGGGCCACCCACTGATGTAACCGGATCACATGCCCCCTCTGACATTACACAACGTCATAAGGAGGCGGGGTCACTCAGTTATGTCACCAGGTGGCCCGCCCTTGCCTATATAGGAGCTGTCAAAGCAAGGAGACAGCAGTCGCCTGAAGGCCTCCAACGGAGGCAGAGTTTTTTTTTGTTTTTCTATTTTTCGGGTCCGTCGGGCGGCATGATTAAAGATGGATGGACATTGTGGGACACTTTTTTTCTTTTTTAATAAAGGAATTGTCAAAAACTGTCTGTTGTGGTTTTAACATAGGGTGGCGGGATCTGGGGGTCCTCTTGTTAAAGGGGGATTCCAGATTCCAATAGGCCCCCCACCCGTAGACCCCACAATCAATGGCCAGGGTTGTTGGGAAGAGGCTCTTGTCACCATCAACATGGGGACAAGGTGCTTTGGGGGGGACCCCAAAGGACCCTCCCCTAGTTGAGGGCAAGTGGCCTGGTATGGTTCAGGAGGGTGGATGCTTGCTCGTTGTTTTGCTTGCATCTATCTAGCAAAGGTTACCTTGTGGTATAAGCAAGGAAGCTGAGACCTCTACAGTGTGTAAATGTGCTTTTACTATACAAAGATGCTGTACATACAAAACTATTACAATATTAGGAATACAATACAAGACTGACAGATATCTATAACAAACACAAAATGCCTAGCAAATAAACAGCCTATGGCCTATAGCAGTAGAAATACACTTAAAAGTTACTTAACTCCAGTTACTGTGTTCATGATTTCCATTGACAACGAGGCTTCTGGAGATCAGGCACCTTCTTGTTTGCTTATTACAGATGAGAGTCTTTTGGTGTTAATCCATGTTGAGTTCAATAAATAGTAAAGTAGTCAGTTGCGCTCATATTATCCTCATATACCCATTAAAATTAGTGAAAGGTATTTAAAAAAATATATACTTCTCAAAATACCTCCAAATATTCTTAATCTGAAAATTCTTATAAATTTTAAAGTTTAATATAAATCAAGTTTATCCCACCATTATAAGCGTGATGTGCTCATAGAAAATGCATTAATAATAAAACTTGCTATACTGTGCACGTGCTCTAAAACATATCTGCTACTTATAAATGAATATAAAATATATCTAAATACGTATATACCGTGCCCCTTAAAACTTCCAAAATATAAATAAAAATACAAATGTGCAAAAATATACAAAAAATATCTTCCTTTTCCTAAAAAATCCTTAATATAAAGTGCTCACAGTTCATCAGGTGTTTATAACCAGACCAGTGTCAGTTATATTGTAACAATATTGAAACAAGTGTCAAACAAGTTTTTTTCTTTTACTTCTTTCACTTCTTCTTATAATCGCTCCTCCACTCAAATCCCGGACTTTTCAGCCTGCTCTGGTCCGATCACACGATCTCTGTGTCAGTCAGCAGCAGCTTCAAAGTAGAAGAGAGAGGGATCGACATTGCCCGGGCTCTTCTACTTTGAAGCCGCTGCTGACTGACACAGAGATCGTGTGATCGGACCAGAGCAGGCTGAAAAGTCCGGGATTTGAGTGGAGGAGCGATTATAATGAAAGAAGAAGTGAAAGAAGTAAAAGAAAAAAACTTGTTTGACACTATTTTGGTTTCAATATTGTTACAATATAACTGACACTGATTGGTCTGGTTATCAACACCTGATGAACTGTGAGCACTTTATATGAAGGATTTTTTAGGAAAAGGAAGATATTTTTTGCATATTTTTGCACATTTGTGTTTATTTATATTTTGGAAGTTTTAAGGGACACGGTATATACATATTTAGATATATTTTATATTCATTTATAAGTAGCAGATATGTTTTAGAGCACGTGCACAGTATAGCAAGTTTTATTATTAATGCATTTTCTATGAGCACATCACGCTTATAATGGTGGGATAAGCTCGATTTATATTCCACTTTAAAATTTATAAGAATTTTCAGATTAAGAATATTTGGAGGTATTTTGAGAAGTATATATTTTTTTGATTACCTTTCACTAATTTTAATGGGAATATGAGGATAATATGAGCGCAACTGACTATTTTACTATTTATTGATCTAATCACTTATTTTAGTTGCAGCTATATTATTTGGCCATCTCATATTAACCATTTGGTTTTCGTAGCAGTAATTTTTTAACCACGTCAGCGCTTGAGCCTTTTTTATACTTAATCCATGTTGAGTGCCTCTTTTTAAGGATCATCAGTCCTTTTATATGTCAGCTTGTTAACAATGGTTACAAACTCAACAAACCTACATCTCGCTAGCTTCAGTTTAAAAGGCACTGTTTACTGTTTACCTGTTTACTGTAGCTATAGAAACAATAGACTGTTCTCAAACTGCCAACAGAATATAATGGCATCTACATTTCCATTGTATCCAACAGCATTTGTTTGAGAAATTTTGTGTCTGTGAAACCAGAATACTAGGAGTCTTATAGAGAAATTATGTTTTATATCACATGCAACACACTCGTCCCCCCCTTTCCCGGCCTGACAGGCTGCTTGCTCAGCTAAGGGTCTGGTATGGATTTTGGGGGGACCCCACTCTATTTTATTTTTTATTTTTAGTGTGGCATTCCCCTTAAAATATATGCCAGACTCAAAGGGCCTGGGATGGTTTTGTGTGTGTGTGTGGGGGGGGGGCTATGCCTTTTTTTTATTAATTCTATCATAGGGCTCCCCTTAACCACTTCAATACACTGTATTATATACTCTGCACTGCACTATATACCCTGCACTGTATTATATATACTACTACACTGACTGCACTATATACTCTGCAATGTAATATATATATATATATATATATATATATATATATATATATATATATATATATATATATATACACACAGTGGGGCAAAAAAGTATTTAGTCAGCCACCAATTGTGCAAGTTCTCCCACTTAAAAAGATGAGAGAGGCCTGTAATTGTCATCATAGGTATACCTCAACAATGAGAGACAAAATGTGGAAACAAATCCAGACAATCACATTGTCTGATTTTTGAAAGAATTTATTTGCAAATTATGGTGGAAAATAAGTATTTGGTCAATATCAAAAGTTCATCTTAATACTTTGTTATATAATCTTTGTTGGCAATGACAGAGGTCAAACATTTTCTGTAAGTCTTCACAAGGTTGTCACACACTGTTGCTGGTATGTTGGCCCATTCCTCCATGCAGATCTCCTCTGGAGCAGTGATGTTTTGGGGCTGTCGCTGGGCAACATGGATTTTCAAATCCCTCCAAAGGTTTTCTATGGGGTTGAGATCTGTAGACTGGCTAGGCCACTCCCGGACCTTGAAATGCTTCTTACGAAGCCACTCCTTCATTGCCCGGGCAGTGTGTTTGGAATCATTGTCATGCTGAAAGACCCAGCCATGTTTCATCTTCAATGCCCTTGCTGATGGGAGGAGGTTTGCACTCAAAATCTCATGATACTCAGCCCAATTCATTCTTTCATGTACATGGATCAGTCGTCCTGTTCCCTTTGCAGAGAAACAGCCCCAAAGCATTATGTTGCCACCCCCATGCTTCACAGTAGGTATGGTGTTCTTTGGTTGCAACTCAGCATTCTCTCTCCTCCAAACACGATGAGTTGTGTTTCTACCAAACAGTTCTACTTTGGTTTCATCTGACCATATGACATTCTCCCAATCCTCTTCTGGATCATCCAAATGCTCTCTAGCAAACCTCAGACAGGCCCGGACATGTGCTGGCTTAAGCAGGGAGACACGTCTGGCACTGCAGGATCTGAGTCCCTGGTGGCGTAGTGTGTTACTGATGGTAGCCTTTGTTACATTAGTCCCAGCTCTCTGCGGGTCATTCACTAGGTCCCCCAGTGGGGTTCTGGGATTTTTGCTCACCATTTTTGTGATCATTTTGATCCCACGGGGTGAGATCTTGCGTGGAGCCCCAGATCAAGGGACATTATCAGTGGTCTTGTATGTCTTCCATTTTCTAATTATTGCTCCACCAGTTTATTTCTTCACACCAAGCTGCTTGCCTATTGCAGATTCAGTCTTCCCAGCCTGGTGCAGGTCTACCATTTCGTTTCTGGTGTCCTTCGACAGCCCTTTGGTCTTCACCGTGGTGGAGTTTGGAATGTGACTGAGGTTGTGGACAGATGTCTTTTATACTGATAACAAGATCAAACAGGTGCCATTAATACAGGTAATGAGTGGAGGACAGAGGAGCCTCTTAAAGAAGAAGATACAGGTCTGTGAAATCTTGCTTGTTTGTAAGTGACCAAATACTTATTTTCCACCATAATTTGCAAATAAATGATTTAAAAAATCAGACAATGTGATTGTCTGGATTTGTTTCCACATTTTGCCTCTCATAGTTGAGGTATACCTATGATGACAATTACAGGCCTCTCTTATCTTTTTAAGTGGGAGAACTTGCACAATTGTTGGCTGACTAAATACTTTTTGGCCCACTGTATATATATATATATATATATATATATATATATATATATATATATATACATATACAGTGGGGCATTGGGAGGTAATGGAAAAGGTCAGTACATATGCAGATGACACCTTATTGTACCTAGATGACTCGGACAACTCACTACCACTTGCCTTAGCCTTAATCAAATTATTTGGCACATTCTCTGGCCTCAAAATAAATTGGGACAAGTCCCAGATACTTCCCCTTGACAGCTTCCCTCCGTCCAGACGTAGAGCCATGTTGCCCCTACAGAGAGTGGATGCCATCAAATACTTGGGAATACGGACTACTCGGGACCCGGAAGACTATGTCTCACTCAATATAGTTCCACTGTATGAAATGCTTAAGCAGAAGACCTAGATATGGACCCATCTCCCACTGGGAGTTATGGGCCGTATAAATCTAGTAACGATGGTTCATTTGCCAAAAATTCTGTATATGATCTGACACTCACCAGTGTACTTAGTGCTCAGGCATTTCAAGATAATGGAAACTATCCTGAAACCATTTATTTGGGGCAACAATAGGCACAAACTCCCATGGCACAAACTAAAAAATCCCACGGACCTTGCTGGTACGGCCCTACCCGACTTTAATGCATATTATCTAGCAGCTCAATTTTCACAAATCTTTCACATAGACAAAGTGGACAGAGAGAGGTTTCTCTGCTTCCTATGTCATAGGTGGTCACAGACAACCCAAGATTCTTTAGTGGCAATAACGGGAGGAGCGAGAAGCGAGGGAAGGACGACCAATCACAGATCATTACTGCATCACTACACAAGGATCTGGAATCTAGCTTCAGATAGGCTATATTTGCCGTCGATGCATGACTTCACCCCTCTGTGGCACAACATGAACCTCTCTGAACTCAATTTAATCCCGGATAGTGAGATGTGGAGTTCGAGGGGTGTATTCTATCTATCCCATATCACATGCAATGGCAAACTTAAGACATTCGATAGATTAAAATCTGAATTTATGCTACCAAATCAGATGTTCTTTAGGTACATACAACTTCGCCACGCCTTTCGCACACAGTTCCCCTTAGATGACCTCACCCTTGCCAGCAATCCTTTAATGGAAGCAATAAAGTGCCCTGACCCAAAAAAACTGATATTTCAATTCTATTCAATGCTGATGCTCCCGCAGGCAACCATATCGGCTTATGCCCTAAAGTCTAGATGGGAGGGGGAGGTGGGTTCCATAGAAGATGAAGAATGGAGCGATGCCCTAGATGCATGCAAACTAGTATCCCCCAAGCTATCGGATCGTCTAACCCAAATCTTTGTGGTCCACAGATCTGACCTCACACCGCTCAGAATCTCCAGATACAAGCGTAGTCAGTCTGCAACTTGCCCAATGTGCAATCAAGCAGTGGGCACCTTTTTCCACCTACTGTGGCAATACACTAAAATCCAAGCCTTTTGGACACAAGTGGTGTGATTCTTGCACAATACAATGGGCTCCCCTATAACACTACAGCCCAAAATATGACTTCTAGGGATTTTCCCAGACCCAGAAATAAATACATTTTTATCCATGAAACACTCTTCTCTGCACGGAAGGTCATAGCTAGAGTCTGGATGAGACCTGACCCCCTGGAGCTTACACACTGGATAGTGGAAGTCAATACTGTCTTACCCTACAAGAAACTTATATACTCTCATAGAGGGTGCCCTTCAAAGTATGAAAAAATATGAGACAGATGGGTTAAGGCGCCTGAAACCTGCCTATAAGTGAACAACGGACACAATAAGATATATGGGTCCATCTGTCTCCACATTTAAGGTTCATAGTATGGAAGGGTGATAACCAGGCCGGCATAGTACATTCAATGGATGAACACTACTGAATAACAATGGTGCTGGAGGGGACACACCGTAAAGTTTACAACATATGAAATGCCATGGTAAGATAACTGTTGCAATACTGTACAATATTTTGATATTTGTCTCAAAAATGTTATTGTTGTATATCCTTTATTTTTTGCTCAATAAAAGATTATGTTTAATGGAATATATATCATTATATACGCCCGTAGGGGCTGCTGAGTGTTGTGGTCCATCTGTCACCCTGCCCAGCCGGCATTCAATCCTCAGTCACTCCAAGGCAATGAACAGTCCATTAGCTTTGTTTTTATTTTTTTGAGGGGATTGAACTTGGATAGGGTATATGAAGTATGGGATGCCCAGTGAATTTTAGAACAATCAATTGGTGAATTTTAAAACAATCGATTGGGACAATCTATATAATCTCAGGTATATACAGGCCTCTCTTCCACCAGCACAACTCTTACTGCAGACTATTACTCCTAAGCACTCTACTTGCATGAGCTTCCAGGCACAGCTAGCACCACGTGGTTAGGCCTAACACTGGCTCAGCCAGGCCTTAGCAACTGCCCTTTACAGGCAGAGACCGCGGGCCCCTATAGTGTAGCAAGATAGAAAGTCTCTGGTGCTAGCTGTCCTACATGCAGCTACTGAGCCCAGTCAGCCATCTTTAGGCCCTGCCAGCCCTCCTGGCTGCAGCTGCCCTTCTCCACTGCCCATGACACCACAGTCTATTCCTCCTGGTTCTGCACCCATCCCAGACTGCATCCTCCCAGTCCTCTCAGGCCTGCCTCCGCAGTCCTCTCAGGTCTGTGCATGTCACTCACCAGCCCTCCTGGCTGCGACCAGTTGTTCCTCTCCACGGAGACTTGCCTGGCAGTGCTCTCTCCTGCTGTCCTCTCTTGCTCATTCTGTGCCTCCTGTCCAGGACACCTGTGGTTTGTATGAGGGTCCCGCCCACACCTGAGCCCAGGCCCAAGGTCACCAAGAACACTGTAACCCCTCACAATTACTCTTGTTGGGCACAGGAACAGGCTGTTAAAAATTTGTGAAAAAAATTTAATTACATGGCCATGTCAAACAGGTGCAGGGAAATTGGGCCTCGGGTGTAGGCTGTGCCAGAACACTGTATCTTCCTCACAGTTACTCTTGTTGGGTGCCGGAACGGGCCCTGCTGTTAAAAACCATTTAAACAATTTAAATTACATGCACCTGTTAAACATGTGCAGAAAAATTGGGCCTTAGGTGTTGGTGGTGCCCTAAACCAAAAATATTGTTGGAAGCTAGCATAATCAAGATTCAGGAATAGGATAGGCAGCATAGTCTTCAAGGGATCCCAGATCTCTAGCATATTCAATCAGTTACATAAGCATCAGGGGCTTGATAGCTGCTGATCCAGGACTGATTCATTTTTATAATTGTCAGCCTATCAACGGAGTCTGTGGACAGGCACACTCTTTGACCCATTACAAACCCTCCAGCAGCACTGAATGTCCTTTTTAGAAAGCACGCTGGATACAGGACAAGTCAGTAGCTTGATTGCATATTGAATAAATTCTGGCCAGTGGTCCATTCTCAAGACCCAGTAACCCAGTGGATGCTTAGTTGGAAAGGTCTCCAAGTCTGCTCTTACCCCTAGATATTCCTGCACCATATAATGCAGACGCTGCCAATGGTTGCTTAAACCTAACAGCCCTGGGCACTGAGGACTAAAGAATTGTTTAAAGGCATTGGTCAGCTGGCCATCTTTTCTACCGCTCTTCCTTTACCTGAACGAAGCCTCAGAAACACGTTGTCCAGGACCAGGAACTTGTAACCTCCCAGGGTCTGGAAAGGCGTTACACAAAGTTTTCTTCAAGGCGTAATGAAGATGTTTAATCCTCTGCTCCCACTGTGAAGGCAGGATGAGCTCTGCAACTTTACCCTTGTAACGTGGATCAAGAAGGGTTGCCAGCCAGTAATGATCCCTCTCCTTGATACCATGAATCCTCAGGTCCTTTTACAGGCTTTGCGGAATCAGGGAGCTCATGCATAAGTTTGAAGAGGCATGAGAGTCTGAGTCCTCTGGGCCACTAAGGATGACATTGTCAGGAACTACCTCCTCCCAGCCACGTACAACTCCTTGGGTTTCTGGGGACTGAAAACCATCCCTTGAAGACTGCTGCTTGTTATCCTCTACATCCATGCTGACACAATCCTCCTCCTCTTCCTCCTGTGTGTTTGGCGGCCCCGCAGGAAAGCAATCTGCATAAAGGGGGCCTTGAGAGGAAAGGAAGATTTCTTCCCACTGTTCTGCCTCAAGAGCCCTGTCCATGATTCCATGAAGCGTGTGCTCCAGCAGGAAGACTAGAAGGACAGTGTCACTGATGCATGCATTGTTGCTGCTCACCATGCTTGTGGCCTCCTCAAATAGTGACAGGACAGTGCATGCATCCTTTATCAGTAGCCACTGCTGTGGCGAAAAGAAGCCAAGCTCCCCTGAGCCTATCCTGGTGCCATACTCACACTGGTACTCATTGATGGCCCTTTGCTGTGTGTGCAGCCACTGCAGCATTGCCAATGTTGAGTTTCACCTCATGGGTAGGGATGAGCTTCGTGTTCGAGTCGAACCCATGTTCGACTGGAACATCGTCTGTTCGCCCGTTTGCCGAATTGCGAACGATATGGGCCGTTCGCGCTAAATTCGTGTGGCGCGTCACGGCCCATAATTCACTGCGGCATCGCAGTGCATTGCTGGCTGATGATTGGCCAAGCATGCACTATGACCCGCATGCTTGGCCAATCACAGCGCCGTCTGAACAGAGAGCCGTAATTGGCCAAAGCCAAGGAGGCTTTGGCCAATTATGGCTCAGGGGATTTAGTACACGCCCCACACTATATAAGGCTGCCTGCACGGCGGCCCTGTGTAGTGTGTGTTCCGGCGTTCATAGATAGAGAGAGAGAGAGAGAGACAGACAGTGACATTTGATTTGAGTTAGATAGATTAGGCAGAACAGTCAGTCAGTTAGCTGCACTTACAGTGTATTGTGTATATATATGCATCCCAGGTGTTGCATATATATATATACACTGTATTCAGTTTAGCTAGATCCGTTCCTGTTATCTTCTTACTGACAGGCAGGCTTGTCTTGTTACAGTATTTACAGCTACCTGAAGAAAATTGCTGGTGTTCTTTTGATCCTATTAGTACCACAGTCAGGCAGCTAGACTATTTACAGTTCGTGCAGTGCGTCCTGCTCACAGTGTTCAGCTAAACCTACAAGTTAGTGGGGTGCGTCCTGCTCACAGTGTTCAGCTAAACCTAAATTCACACCAATAATAGATTTGCGCTTGCTCTAAATAGTCAAGAAATTGTAAGCAGCTAACACCACAACTAGAATCGTTGCCCAACAGATAGATATTATACAAAAATGTGTAGCGCTAAAATAACAAGATACCTTAAAACTAATAAGTTTAAAAGGCCTATACCCAAAGTGTAATATACACATAAAAGTACATGCAAAGTCTGACTGAAAATAAAAAGTGTATCAAATGGACAGTCAATGAGTTGGAACTGAATGGGTCGCTCCCCAAACGTGAGGTGAGGAGCGCCTTCACCACAAAGATGTACAAAGATGGCGGTGTGAGTGCGCAGCTCCTGACAACGGTCCCTTTTGTGCCCTTTATGAACCCTGCGTGGAGAGATCCAACATTACGTGTGGAGAAGATATACCTTTAGAAAAGCCCCTCTCAATATCCTCAGGCGGCCAAGATCTTCTCACCATTGCCAGGGTGCAATAAAAGCTGGTTTGACCCTCACAGTATACGCTGTTTTGGGTTCAAACCCTCCGGTAAGCCCCCATCTATAACATCTAAGTGCACTGCATGTTTTGAAGACACAGTGGTGTGTTATAAGAGTTTGGTTTAAAGATGGATTATCCAATGTATCGATGAGACTTTTAAGTGACTGCAGAACATCATCCTCTGAAACTTTTCTGCTGTACGTTGGTGAAGGCGCTCCTCACCTCACGTTTGGGGAGCGACCCATTCAGTTCCAACTCATTGACTGTCCATTTGATACACTTTTTATTTTCAGTCAGACTTTGCATGTACTTTTATGTGTATATTACACTTTGGGTATAGGCCTTTTAAACTTATTAGTTTTAAGGTATCTTGTTATTTTAGCGCTACACATTTCAGCTAAAACTACAAGTTAGTGTGATGCGTCCACCTCACAGTGTTCAGCTAAACCTACAAGTTAGTGTGGTGCGTCCACCTCACAGTGTTCAGCTAAACCTACAAGTTAGTGCGGTGCGTCCTGCTCAGTGTTCAGCTAAAACTACAAGTTAGTGCTGTGCGTCCTGCTCACAGTGTTCAGCTAAAACTACAAGTTAGTGCGGTGCGTCCACCTCACAGTGTTCAGCTAAACCTACAAGTTAGTGCGGTGCGTCCTGCTCACAGTGTTCAGCTAAAATGACAAATTAGTGCGGTGCGTCCATCTCACAGTGTTCAGCTAAACCTACAAGTTAGTGCGGTGCGTCCTGCTCACAGTGTTCAGCTAAAACTACAAGTTAGTGCTGTGCGTCCTGCTCACAGTGTTCAGCTAAAACTACAAGTTAGTGCAGTGCGTCCTGCTCACAGTGTTCAGCTAAAACTACAAGTTAGTGTGGTGCGTCCACCTCACAGTGTTCAGCTAAACCTACAAGTTAGTGTGGTGCGTCCTGCTCACAGTGTTCAGCTAAAACTACAAGTTAGTGTGGTGCGTCCTCCTCACAGTGTCCAGCTAAACCTACAAGTTATTTTTTTGCGAGCTCTGCACAGTGTTCAGCTAAAGCTACCTGTAGAAGGTTGGTGGTGTTTTCCTGATCCTATCACTACCGCAGGCAGCTAAAAAAGCTACAAGTTAGTTTTTTTGCGAGCTCTGCACTGTGTTCAGCTAAAGCTACCTGTAGAAGGTTGGTGGTGTTCTCATACTACAGGCAGGCAGATGATTTTGCTAGCTGCAGTATCAGTACATATATATATATATATCCCAGCTTAGTGCAGCTGCAGGCCATTACTATGTCTGGAAGGCCAAGAAGGAGAGGCAGACAGTCACAAGCCAATAAGAGAGGGCAAGCAGGCTCTGTGTCTAGTGCTGGTCATGGAGACGGTGCATCCTCATCAGCATGTGGCCGTGGGACACGCTTGGCCTTTTTTTCGGCAGCTGGCCGTGTTGAGCTGCAACATGCGGAAGACTTGGTGGAGTGGATGACCAAGCCGTCCTCATCCTCCTCATCCTCTCTCATCCATGCCCAGGGTACTTTGTCTGGCAAAGCAGCGGCCTCTTCCCTTGGCTCAATGTCATCAGTAGGGATGAGCCGAACACCCCCCTGTTCGGTTCGCACCAGAACATGCGAACAGGAAAAAAGTTTGCTCGAACACGCGAACACCGTTAAAGTCTATGGGGCACGAACATGAATAATCAAAAGTGCTAATTTTAAAGGCTAATATGCAAGTTATTGTCATAAAAAGTGTTTGGGGATCTGGGTCCTGCCCCAGGGGACATGGATCAATGCAAAAAAAGTTTAAAAAACGGCCATTTTTTCAGGAGCAGTGATTTTAATAATGCTTAAAATCAAACAATAAAAGTGTAATATCCCTTTACATTTCGTACCTGGGGGGTGTCTATAGTATGCCTGTAAAGGGGCGCATGTTTCCCGTGTTTAGAACAGCCTGACAGCAAAATGACATTTCGAAGGAAAAAAAGCCATTTAAAACTACCCGCGGCTATTGCATTGCCGACAATACACATAGAAGTTCATTGATAAAAAACGGCATTGGAATTCCCCACAGGGAAACCCCGAACCAAAATTAAAAAAAAAAAAAAAATGAAGTGGGAGTCCCCCTAAATTCCATACCAGGCCCTTCAGGTCTGGTATGGATATTAAGGGGAACCCCGGCCAAAATTAAAAAAAAAAAATGACGTGGGGTTCCCCCTAAATTCCATACCAGACCCTTCAGGTCTGGTATGGATTTTAAGGGGAACCCCGCGCCAAAAAAACAAAAAACGGCGTGGGGTTCCCCCAAAAATCCATACCAGACCCTTATCCGAGCACGCAACCTGGCAGGCCGCAGGAAAAGAGGGGGGGACGAGAGTGCGCCCCCCCCTCCTGAACCGTACCAGGCCACATGCCCTCAACATTGGGAGGGTGCTTTGGGGTAGCCCCCCAAAACACCTTGTCCCCATGTTGATGAGGACAAGGGCCTCATCCCCACAACCATGGCCGGTGGTTGTGGGGGTCTGCGGGCGGGGGGCTTATCAGAATCTGGAAGCCCCCTTTAACAAGGGGACCCCCAGATCCCGCCCCCCCCCTGTGTGAAATGGTAAGGGGGTACTTACCCCTACTGTTTCACTAAAAAAGTGTCAAAATAGTTAAAAATGACAAGAGACAGTTTTTGACAATTCCTTTATTTAAATGCTTCTTCTATCTTCCTTCATCTTCTTCTTCTTCTGGTTCTTCTGGCTCTTCTGGTTCTTCCTCCGGCTGTCTCGTCCAGCATCTCCTCCGCGGCGTCTTCTATCTTCTTCTCCTCGGGCCGCTCTGCACCCATGGCATTGGGGGGAGGCTCCCGCTCTTCTCTTCATCTTCTTCTTCATCCTCTTCTCTTCTTCCTTCTTCTCTTCTTAATTTTCTTCTCCGGGCCGCTCCGCATCCATGCATGGAAGGAGGCTCCCGCTGTGTGACGGCGTCTCCTCATCTGACGGTTCTTAAATAACGGGGGGCGGGGCCACCCGGTGACCCCGCCCCCCTCTGACGCACGGTGACTTGACGGGACTTCCCCGTGACGTCACGGGGAATGCCACAGGGAAGTCCCGTCATGTCCCGTGCGTCAGAGGGGGCGGGGTCACCGGGTGGCCCCGCCCCCCATTATTTAAGAACCGTCAGATGAGGAGATGCCGTCACACAGCGGGAGCCTCCCTCCATGCATGGATGCGGAGCAGCCCGGAGAAGAAAATTAAGAAGAGAAGAAGAGAAGAAGGAAGAAGAGAAGACGATGAAGAAGAAGATGAAGAGAAGAGCGGGAGCCTCCCCCCAATGCCATGGGTGCGGAGCGGCCCGAGGAGAAGAAGATAGAAGACGCCGCGGAGAAGATGCTGGACGAGAACGCTGGAGGAAGAACCAGAAGAGCCAGAGGAACCAGAAGAAGAAGATGAAGGAAGATAGAAGAAGCATTTAAATAAAGGAATTGTCAAAAACTGTCTCTTGTCATTTTTAACTATTTTGACACTTTTTTAGTGAAATGGTAGGGGTAAGTACCCCCTTACCATTTCACACAGGGGGGGGCCGGGATCTGGGATTCCCCTTGTTAAAGGGGGCTTCCAGATTCCGATAAGCCCCCCGCCCGCAGACCCCCACAACCACCGGCCACGGTTGTGGGGATGAGGCCCTCGTCCTCATCAACATGGGGACAAGGTGTTTTGGGGGGCTACCCCAAAGCACCCTCCCAATGTTGAGGGCATGTGACCTGGTACGGTTCAGGAGGGGGGGGGGCGCACTCTCGTCCCCCTCTCTTTTCCTGCGGCCTGCCAGGTTGCATGCTCGGATAAGGGTCTGGTATGGATTTTTGGGGGGACCCCACGCCGTTTTTTTTTGTTTTTTTTTGGCGCGGGGTTCCCCTTAAAATCCATATCAGACCTGAAGGGTCTGGTATGGAATTTAGGGGGAACCCCACGTCATTTTTTTAAAAAATTTTGGCCGGGGTTCCCCTTAATATCCATACCAGACCTGAAGGGCCTGGTATGGAATTTAGGGGGATTCCCACATCATTTTTTTTTTATTTTGGTTCGGGGTTTCCCTGTTGGGAATTCCCATGCCGTTTTTATCAATGAACTTCTATGTGTATTGTCGGCAATGCAATAGCCGCGAGTAGTTTTAAATGTGTTTTTTTCCTTCGAAATGTCATTTTGCTGTCAGACTGTTCTAAACACGGGAAACATGCGCCCCTTTGCAGGCATACTATAGACACCCCCCAGGTACGAAATTTAAAGGGATATTACACTTTTATTGTTTGACTTTAAGCATTATTAAAATCACTGCTCCTGAAAAAACGGCCGTTTTTAAAACTTTTTTTTGCATTGATCCATGTCCCCTGGGGCAGGACCTGGGTCCCCAAACACTTTTTATGACAATAACTTGCATATAAGCCTTTAAAATTAGCACTTTTGATTTCTCCCATAGACTTTTAAAGGGTGTTCCGCGACATTCGAATTTGCCGCGAACACCCCAAATTGTTCGGTGTTCAGCGAACTTGCGAACAGCCAATGTTCGAGTCGAACACGAGTTCGACTCGAACTCGAAGCTCATCCCTAGTCATCAGTGACTCCTTCCCTAGCCCCACCATGTCCTCCTGAGGAGTCCCTTAAAACTGTTTGATCACAGTGTTGGGTACATGCTCCAGGAGGATGCCCAGCGTTTGGAAGGCTCTGATAATGATACTGAGCTCGATGAAGGCAGTAACGTGAGCAAGGACAGAGGGGGTGCCCAAGAAGGACAGCAATCTGGCAGTCATGTCCCCCCTGCTGCAGCATACTGCCAGGTTTGCTCCAGTGATGAGGAGGGAGGGGATGATGAGGTCACTGACTCAACGTGGGTGCCTGATAGGAGAGAGGAGGAGGAGGCGGCACATCACCAACGAGGTAGGATGCCCTCCAGGGGCCAGCCTAAGGGCAGCACATTGACTGCATCACACCCCAAAGCTCCACATGTGCAGGGCGCTGCAGTGTCTGCGCGTTATTCAAAAAGTTCTTTGGTGTGGGCCTTTTTTGAGATGAGTGCATCAGATCGCACCACTGCTATTTGCAACATATGTCTCAAGCGTATCTCGCGTGGCCAAAACATCTCCCGCTGGGGTACCACATGCTTGACCAGACATATGTTGACCTGCCATGCAGTTCATTGGCAAGTGTATCTAAAAGACCCACACCAAAGAACAAAGAGGACCTCTCCTTGCTCCTCATCAGCTGAGATCTCCAACCCCACTATACCTTCAGTCCTCTCTGAGACCTGCACTGAGAGGAATGAAGGTGTAAAATTAGGTGTGTCACAGCCAAGTACTTTTGGGCAATTTGCTTTTGGTACACCGACGTCAGATTGTACCAGGCAAATTTCCCTGCCCCAGCTGCTGCACCGCAGAAAGAAGTTTGCTCCCAGCCATCCACATGCGCAGCGGTTGAATGCTAGCTTGGCAAAATTGCTAGCACTTCAACTGCTGCCTTTTCAGTTGGTAGATTCTGCCCCCTTTCGTGAGTTTGTGGAATGTGCGGTTCCTCAGTGGCAGGTACCCAAACGCCACTTTTTCTCACGGAAGGCGATTCTGGCTCTCTACCGGCATGTGGAAGGCAATGTCCATGCCACGCTGGACAGGGCGGTCAGCGGTAAGGTGCATATTACCGCTGACTCATGGTCCAGCAGGCATGGACAGGGACGTTACCTAAGTTTCACGGCGCATTGGGTGACTCTGCTGGCAGCTGGGAAGGATGCAGGACAAGGTGCAGTAGTGTTGGAGGTTGTTCCACCACCATGTCTCCAAAATGCTAATGATTGTGACACACCTCTCTCCTCCACCCACTCCTCTTCTTCTTCCTCCATGTCCTCTTCCTGTGCTTTGTCCTCGGAACGAGCGGTGCTCCGTAGCCGTTCAAGGGGCTACGCAAGTACGCAGGCCAAAAGATGCCATGCGGTGCTTGAGCTGGTGTGCTTGGGGGACAGGAGTCACACTGGGGCAGAGTTTCTGTCAGCTCTGCAGGGGCAGGTTCAGAGGTGGTTGACGCCACGCCAACTTAAGGCAGGAATGGTGGTTTGCGACAATGGCACAAACCTCCTCTCTGCCCTCCAAAAGGGACAAATGACCCATGTGCCCTGTTTGGCTCACGTCCTTAACTTGGTGGTGCAGCGGTTCTTGGGCAGGTACCCGGGCTTACAGGATGTCCTGAGGCAGGCCAGGAAAGTCTGTGTGCATTTCCACCGGTCATATAATGCCAGTGCTCGGCTGGCGGACCTCCAAAAGGAGTTTAACCTGCCCAAGAACCGCCTAATCTGTGACATGCCCACCAGGTGGAACTCAACGTTGGCCATGCTGCAGCGGCTGCACACGCAGCAGAGGGCAATTAATCAGTACCTGTGCGACTATGGCACCAGGACAGGGTCAGGGGAGCTTGTTTTTTTTCCCCATGCCAGTGGGCCATGATCAGGGATGCATGCACTGTCCTGTCACCATTTGAGGAGGCCACGAGGATGGTGAGCAGTGACAGTGCATGCATCAGTGACACTGCCCCCCTTGTCCACCTGTTGGAGCACACGCTGCGTGGAATAATGGACAGGGCACTTGAGGCAGAACAGAGGCAGGAAGAGGAGGACTTCCTTAGCTCTCAAGGCCCCCTTTATCCAGACAGTATTCCTGCGTGCCCGCCGATCACACAGGAAGAGGACGAGGAGGCGGAGGAGGAAGATTGTGTCAGTATGGAGGTGGAGCCTGGCACTCAGCATCAGCAGCAGTCTTTAAGGGATCAGTCCCAAAAAACACATGGACTTGTACATGGCTGGGAGGAGGTGGCTGCGGACCATGTCATCCTTAGTGACCCAGAGGACTCCGGACCGAATGCCTCAGCAATCCTACGCTGCATGGCCTCCCTGATCCTGCAAAGCCTGCGTAAGGATCCTCGTATTCGTGGTATCAAGGAGAAGGACCAATACTGGCTAGCAACATTCCTTGATCCACGTTACAAGGGTAAGGTTGCGGACCCTATCTTGCCATCGCAGAGGGAGCAGAGGATGAAACATCTTCGGGAGGCCTTGCAGAAAGGTCTGTGCAACGCGTTCCCAGAGACTGGGAGGTTACAAACTCCTGTTTCTGGACAACGTGTTGCTGAGGCTTCGGTCAGTCAAAGAAGGAGCGGTGGAGAAGGTGGCCGTCTGACTGATGCGTTCAGACAATTTTTTGGTCTGCAGCCCCAAGGTATGATCGGTTCCAGCAACCATGGCCAGCATCTGTTTTACATGGTGCAGGAATACCTAGGGGCAAGATCTGACTTGGACACCTTTCCCACCGAAAATCCTCTGGGTTACTGGGTCTTGAGGATGGATCACTGGCCAGAGCTTGCACAGTATGCAATTGAGCTACTGGCCTGTCCTGCATCCAGCGTTCTTTCGGAACGCACATTCAGTGCTGCTGGAGGCTTTGTAACCGATCACAGGGTGCGTCTGTCCACCGACTCGGTCGATCGACTGACCTTCATAAAAATGAATCAGTCTTGGATCACCACCAGCTACCAAGCACCTGATGTTGATGTAACCGAATAATTTTTTTTGAAATCTCAGATCCCTTCAAAGACTGCCTATGCTGATGCTGAGTGACTATCCCTGAGTAATTATCCTCTTCCTCCTCAATCATCACGCTGATAGCTTGTAAGAACATTTTTGGATTAGCCGCCACCACTACACCACTACCACACCAGTGCCTAAGGCCCAATTTTTCAGCCCCTGTTTAACAGGGGCGTGTAATTACAATTTTTGATGCAATACTTTGCAGCAGGGCTCATTTCTGCATTCCAACTAGAGTATCTGTGAGGGGTTGCAGTGTTGTGGCACCAGCACCAGTGCCTAAGGCCCAATTTTTCAGCCCTTGTTTAACAGGGGCGTGTAATTACAATTTGTGATGCAATACTTTGCAGCAGGGCTCATTTCTGCATTCCAACTAGAATGTTGCAGTGTTGTGGCACCAGCACCAGTAATTACAATTTTTGATGCAATACTTTGCAGCAGGGCTCGTTCCTGCATTCCAACTAGAGTGTCTGTGAGGGGTTGCAGTGTTGTGGCACCAGCACCAGTGCCTAAGGCCTAATTTTTCAGCCCCTGTTCAACAGGGGCATGTAATTACAATTCTTGATCTAATGTTTCACAGCAGGGCCCATTTCTGCACCCACCAAGAGCGAGTGAGGACTTACAGTGTTGTGGCACCAGCACCACCACCACCACCACCAAAGGCCCAATTTTTCTGCCCTTGTTCAACAGGGGCATGTAATTACAATTCTTGATCTAATATTTCACAGCAGGGCCCTGTGAGGGCTTACAGTGTTGTGGCCACAACAACACCTAAGGCCCAAATTTCTGCTGAGTATATAGGGCAGGCCCCTACTTTCAAACATCTAACTTACAAACGACTCCTACTTGCAAACGGAAGGAGACAACAGGAAGTGAGATGAAATGTACCCCTAGGAAGGGAAATTCTCTCCTGTAAGAGTTAATATGGGAAAAACATTTCTCCTTTCCACTGATGCTTTCCAATCCTTGTTCCACAAAAAACCCCAAATTTTCAAAAAACATTTGTCATTGGGACAAAAAGTGAGGTGAAATCTTCTGAAGAGGAAGAAAGACAGCAAAACAAATGTCACAGGGGTGATAACCCTTTCCTATGTTTTCCAAAAAGCTTAAAAAAGATTTTTTGGCTGGAGCTAAACACGTTAAAAATGTACCCGTTCAAAATTACAAACAGATTCTACTTAACAACAAACCTACAGTCCCTGTCTTGTTTGCACCGCCTGTATACTGCTGTTCAGAGTATATAGGGCCTGGTTGCCCCACACCTTTCCTTATTTTAATTTGGGTGCGGGGTTCCCCTTAATATCCATACAAGACCCAAAGGGCCTGGTAATGGACTGGGGGGTACCCATGCCGTTTGTCTCACTGATTTTCATCCATATTGCCAGGACCCGACATTACATTAAACCCGCAAGCAGTTTTAAATGAGATTTTTTCCTTTAAAAATGACATTTTGTGCAGGGACTGTTCTAAACACGGGAAACATGCGCCACTTTACAGGCGTACTATAGACACACCCCAGGTACGATATTTAAAGGAATATTTCACTTTTTTTTACTTTAAGCATCATTAAAATCACTACTCCCGGAAAAACGGCCGTTTTTAAAAGTTTTTCTTGCATTGATACATGTCCCCTGGGGTAGGACCGGGGTCCCCAAACCCTTTTTAGGACAATACCATGCAAATTAGCCTTTAAAATGAGCACTTTTGATTTTGAACGTTCGAGTCCCATAGACGTCAATGGGGTTATAACGTTCGTGCAAATTTTCGGTCCGTTCGCAGGTTCTGGTGCGAACCGAACCGGGAGGTGTTCGGCTCATCCCTACTCATGGGCAGGTCGCAAATGAGGTGGTTGGTGGGGAGGTTGAATTCCCATTGAATGTCAGCCAGCCGAGCACTGGCATTGCACGATCGCCAGAAATGACCACAGACTTTTCTGGCCTGCCTCAGAAGATCTTGTAAGCCTGGGTTCCTGTTTACAAATAATGCTGCATCACCAAATTCAGGATTTGTGCAAAACATGAAACATGTGTCAAGTGTTCCTTTTGAAGGGAGGAGAGAAGGTTGGTACCATTGTCGCATACAACCATTCCTGGCTCAACCACCTCTGAACCTGCCCCTGCAGAGCTGACAGAATCTCTGCCCCAGTGTGGCTCCTGTCCCCTAGACAGACCAACTGAAGCACCGCATGGCATCTTTTAGCCCCTCGAATGCTTAGGGAATACTTCTGGTTCAGAGGACAATTCAGCAGAAGAGACCATAGAGGAAGAAGAAAATCAGTGGGTGGAGCAGACAGATGTGGCACAATCACCACCAGCTTTTTGGAGTTGTGGTGGTGGAACAAGCTCCTTCCCTGCTGCCAGCAGAGTTACCCAGTGCGCCGTGAAGGAAATGTAACGTCTCTGGCCATGCCTGCTGGACTATGAGTCAGCAGTAATATAAACCTTGCTGCTGACTGTCCTGTCCATCGAGGCCAAAATATTTTCTTCCACATGACGGTAGAGAGCTGGAATGGCCTTACATGAAAATAAATTTATTTTTGGAACCTGCCACTGTGGTACAGCACATTCCACAAATTCAAGAAAGTAGTGCTAGCAATTTGGCCAAGCTAGCATTTAGATGCTGAGCATGTGGATGGCTGGGACAGTATTTCTTTTTATGGTTCAGCAACTGGGGTAGCTAACTTTGCCTACTGAAATCAACAGAAGGTGTACTGCTAGCAGATTGGATGCAAGTACTTGTAGCACCTATTGCTATACATTCATTCCTCTCAGTGCAGGTTTTTGAGAGGACTTGAGGTATAGTAGAGGTTGAGATCCCAGATGAGGAGCAAGGAGAAGTCCACTTTTTTATGATGAGGGTCTTTCAGGTGCTGTTGCCAACGGACTGCATGTTAGGTTGTCATATGTCTTGTCAAGCATGTGCTGCTCAAGCGGGTGGTATTCTGGCCCGCTTGTTCTGCTTCAGACAGAGATTGCAAACAGCAGTGGTGCAATCTACTGCACATGTGTTGAAAAAAGCCCACACCAATTAACTTTTTTAAGTCAGTAGGGAGTCAGCAGCACCCTGCACCAGTGGAGCTCTGTGGTGTGATGAAATAGGGCGGCTGCCCTTAAGCTGGCCCCTGGAGGACATCCTGCCTCGTTGGAATTGTGCCTCCTCCCCACTTTCCTCCTCTCTTCTCTCAGGCACACATATACAGTCAGTGACCTCATCATCCCCTCCCTCCTCGTCACTGGAGAAAACTTGGCAGTATGCTGTAGCTGGGGGAACATGACTGCTAATTTCTTGTTCTTCTGTGGCACCCCCTCTCTCTAGGCTCACGTTAATCCCTTCCAAAACCTGGGAATCAACATCAGAGCATTCAAATTGCTGCGTATCCTCCAGCAGCATGTAACCGACACTATGGTAGAATAATTCTGGTGACTCCTCCATGCATGATGGTGGGGCTACAGAAGGAGTAACTGTAGACAAGGAGCTGGTGGAGCAGTCTGCTTTGGCAGCTGTGTTGGAAGGCAAACTAGTATGAGCCTGGGTGACAGAGGATGAAGAGGATAAGGATGGCTTAGTTATTCACTCCACCAACTCTTCTGCATGTTGTGGCTCAATAACATGACCAGCAGCAGAAAAAAACGACAAGCTTGTGCAGCCTTCAGAGAATGCACCATGTCAGCGACCACCACTTTTCACTGTAGACACAGAGGCTGTTTGCCCTCTTTTAGTGGCCTGCAAGCATCTGCCTCTCCTTGGTGGCCTTCCAGGCATAATGGGGATGTTCTTTTACACACCACACTACACTATAGTATATACTGTACACCACCTGAAGTGTATTATATACTGTACACCGACTGCACTGTATTATATACTGTACACTGATTGCAATGTATTATATACTGTAGACACTGTATTATATACTGTTTACACCACCTGCACTGTATATACTGTACACCGACTGCACTGTATTATATACTGTACACCGACTGCACTGTATTGTATACTGTATACCGACTGCAATGTATTATATATGGTACACACTGTATTATATACTGTGTACACTGCTTGCACTGTATTATATACTGTACACTGCCTGCACTGTATTATATACTGTACCCTGCCTGCACTGTATTATATACCGTACAACACCTTCACTGCATTATATTCTGTACCCTGCCTGCACTGTAATATATACTGTACCCTGCCTGCACTGTGATATATATTGTACCCTGCCTATACTGTATTATATACTGTACCCTGCATGCACTGTATTATATACTGTACTCTGCCTGCACTGTAGTATATACTGTACCCTGTCTGCACTGTAATATATACTGTACTCTGTCAGCACTCTATATATATATATATATATATATACTACGCTGACTACACTCTCTATCCACTAACTAACCTGCCTAATCTATCTCTCAAGTTCTCCACAACACACTACATATGGCCGCTGTGTAAGCAGCCTTATATAGTGTGGGGCTGGACTTTGCCCCTAAGCCATGATTGGCCAAAGGCACCGTGCCTTTGGCCAATCATAGCTCTCAAAGCACATCACACTGTAATTGGCCAAATCATGCGGGTCAGGTGCATGCTTTGGCCAATCAGTAGCCGTCAATGCACTGCGATCTCACAGTGCATTATGGGGCACTCCACTACACTCGCATTTAATACAAACTCCCCATATGTTTGCTTGTTCTGCTATCTGGTGAGTTTTGCATTTCTCCTACACGAGTGATGGTGGAGCACAGATAACTAAGATCCCCTTTCACTACACAGACTCTCTGCTCTTTTGATGTTTGGATTTCTTTCTAAGGACTTTTCTAATTATTTTTTGCTCAAATTATTATTGAACATTGGGGGTTATTTCTGAAAGGTAAATCCACTGTCATGCCTTCTTTAATAAGGCTTGTGATTTTCCTATTTACCCTTTGATTTAATTAGATTGCTCTATGCTGCCATCTAGCGACCATTTTGCATAACTGCGCTATATCTATTTCATGTAGTCATTTAGTATAGCTGGCTAGTTTTGGTACATGAAAGCCTCCGTACTTTCTATCCCATCAGGCCTTGCATCAGCTTCCTCCACCATTTTCATCTTTTCCTACCATGGAAGCATACACATCTGCTGCTAAGCTCTACGTTAGCCATCCGGATCCATCTTCGGTATGTTTACTAATTGTATCTTCAGCTAGATAGATAGATAGGTAGGCACTAATTGTATGATCTTTATTAATTGCATTTTGTCTGTATCTGTTACAGTTTTACTCTATCTTGTATCAATAAAAGTTCAAAAGGATTCTGCGCCTACTGGAATGCATTGGTATGAGAGGAGTTAACAGTGTGCCCGAATACACCTCAGTCACGTGTAGTGAGGGGCATAACATCCACTTTGCACTACAAGTGTACTTGAAAGTGCACTTGCAGTGCATTTGGAAGTGCAGTCACTGTAAATCTGAGGGGAACATACAAGGAAAATAAAAAACATGACTGGATGATAAAATCGGCAGAGCTTCCCCTTATTTCAGATCTTCCCCTCAGATCTATTGCAACTGCACTTACAAGTGTACTTGCATTGCACTTGTAGTGCAAAGTGGATTTGCCTTTCGTAAATAACCCCCATTGTGTCTATTTATTATGCACTGAATGATTGTTTATAGCAAGGATATGTAATTAGCGGACCTCCAGCTGTTGCAAAACTACAAGTCCCATCACGCCTCTGGGTGTCATGCCTGTGGCTGTCAAAGTCTTGCTATGCCTCATGGGACTTGTAGTTCTGCAACAGCTGGAGGTCCGCTAATTGCATATCCCTGGTTTATAGTATTTATTTTCACATTTGATCTGAGTTAGTGCCAACCTTTTTATATATTGTTATACTGTCTAGAAGGTGATTTATTCACTTGAGAGAGGGGCAGCTCTACTCACTTTGTATTGCACTATTTTATTGCACTTTCCATATACTGTTTGGCGCATTATTTGTTAATTTAACCTTTATTATTACTAGATTTTTATGCTAAATTTTAACATTTGTATTCACAAGCTGTGACAAACCAGGACTAGCTGTTTTTGTGTGATCTTTATTGGCCATAAACGTAGGCCAGCTTGTTATCAGCTAAATGTGTACTAAAAATAATGAAGTCAGGAGACTGTGAAATTAGTATTGCCTTCCAATACTTAAAAGCATATAAAGTAGTATGTTTGTATAAAAAGGGTTATTTTTATGGAACTTCATACTTTAGTACTTTCTCCCATCCAGCAAATTGTGAATAGATAATAAAATATTAGTTGAGCAGAATCATAATCATATCATGTCACAAATGTTAAAGGGGTTGTAAAGGTAATTTTTTTTTTTTTTAAATAACAAACATGTTATACTTACCTTCACTGTGCAGCTCGTTCTGCACAGAGTAGCCCCGAACCTGCTCTTCTGGGGTCCCTCGGCGGCTGTTTCAGCTCCTCCCCGCAAGAACTAACCACCTTAATGCGAGCTCCCTTGCATGGTGGTTAGTTCTTGCGGGTGCGCTCCCGTGATACAGCCGGCGGCTATAGCTGCTCACTGTATCACTAGGCCCCGCCCCCCGGCGTGCCGCTTCATTGGATGTGATTGACAGCAGCGCGTGCCAATGGCTGCGCTGCTTTCAATCCATCCACTGTAGCCAATCAGCGGCCAGGCTGAGCAGCAAAATGGATGTCGGGAGCGAGCGGCTGACTTTCGAGGTGTCAGGTAAGTAAAACGGGGGGGCTGGGGGCGGCGGTATTGTCGGAAGTTTTTTCACCTTGATGCATAGAATGCATTAAAGCGGGGGTTCACCCACACCGCCAAAAAAAAAAAAATATTAAAAGCCAGCAGCTACAAATACTGCAGCTGCTGACTTTTAATACATGGCCACTTACCTGTCCTGGGGTCCAGCGATGTCGGCATGATACGCCTATTGCGATTTCTTTCCAAAAAATATTTAGAAGAATATATATCAGCCTAAACTGATGAATAAATTAGTTTTTTTATATGTTTTATAGCAGAAAGTAAAAAAAAATGTTGTTTTTTTTTTTGTTTATAGTGCAAAAAGTAAAAAACGCAGAGGTGATCAAATACCACCAAAAGAAAGCTCTATTTGTGGCTAAAAAAGGACATCAACTTTGCTTGGGTACAGCTTTGCACAACTGCGCAATTTTTAAAGTGACGCAGTGCCGTATCACAAAAAATGGCATGGTCGTTAAGGGGGCAAATCCTTCCGAGGCTGAAGTGGTTAAACAAATGTGTAGGGTTTTGTTTTAGTGGGCAATATACATCAGTGTTAGGCAATTATCTCAATGCTTCCTGACAATACCGACTGGTGTTAAGTATGACTAACACACTCCCTTTATCCGCTTCCTGTATAACTAGATTTTGATTCTTTTTTAGATTCATAGTTGCAATTCGTCCCTGTTTTGTTAAATTCTCTTTATTAAATTCATCACAACACCTCCACAGCATCTGGTATAAATGGGGTAAAAATATTTATCCCCTCTCGTTAGAACACTGCTGGGAGTACCAAACACACCTTGTGAAGACTATGATTGGAACTGTTCCAATAAGGACATGTCTGCATCTGTCAAAGGGAAGCCTGAAATATTAACTACACTTGAAACTTGGGAATTACTGTTTATTTCTTCTGCACTATTTGCCATACAGGGTATCTCTTTTCTTTTGAGTTAAGTTTGAAGAGAGACAGCACACACATGAGGAACTCCCAGTTCAATTTGCAAGATCCTCTGTCAGGTGCTCAGGCTCAGTGTGTCCTTACACACCACAGCACAAACAAGTAAAAGGATTGAGCCTGCAAATCTTTAGTCCATATAGCGATTTTACTGGTTGGTTACATGAAGTGACAAGCAAAACATCTGACGCTTTTTGGGAACAGCCTTGGTCGTAGCATTATATCTCTTTTCTTTTCTTTCCTCTCCTGCCTCCCCATCGTCTTTTTTCTTTTTGCCCTTTGTTCTGTTTGGCTTACTTGAAATAATTCCAGAGAGTCTCATTTTTTGGGGGTTGTCTACTATCCTTCTCACGAGAGAAAAAACATATTGGCTGAATTTGTAGAGCCTGAAAGGGGTCTACATAATTCCTGGTCTGATAGCTCAGACTGTACATCAGATGTGTGTATGATCCCCTCTGATACGGCTTGTACTGGGGAGTTTTAGAAGTTACTTCATGCCAGCAAGGATGAAATGATGATTTGGTGGGACTTGACACGTCTTAAACAGTATGTTCGTGAGAAAATGATTCCTCGTGGCTTAAGGTTGAAAAAGATACCATCCACTGTTTATTCAGATTATTTTGGAAAGGAATGGAACAATGTATTATCGGACTGCTCTTTGGAACAATGAAATTAATCATGACATATGAGGAGATTGTTTTGCAAACAGCAACTTCAGAAGTACAGAGGTGTAGAAACTCTTTTGATGAATATATACATTTACCTATATATGAAGGTTTAAATAAAAAAATTAAAAATGGTGGACAATCAGAGTGATTGTGTTTATAAATGGGATAGATGGGATCAGAATGCTACTTCCACTCCTCATTCAATTTTGAAAAAGAGGAGAAATATTTAATATAGGAGAGATGGTAATAAAAGGAATGTCAGCTTCAGCTCACAGAAAGCATCTGATATACAGCCTGAGCTATCAGATCAGGAATTATGTAGACCCCTTTCAGGCTCTGGAAGTTCAGCCAATATATTTTTGTCCTGTGAGGAGGATAGTAGACAACCCCCAAAAAACGAGACTCCCCGGGGTTATTTCAAGTTAGTCAAACAGATAAAAGAGCAAAAAGAAAAAAGAGATGACGGGAAGACAGGAGAGAAAAGAAAAGAAAAGAGATACCCTGTATGGCAAATAGTGCAGAAGAAATAAATAGTAATTCCCAAGTTTCAAATGTGGTTAATATTTCAGGCTTCCCTTTGACAGATGCAGACATGTCCTTATTGTCCTGGGGTCCATCCTTTTCCCCAACTTTTTAATTTTAATTTATTTTCCACACTATTGGACATAAACAGATTTGTTAGAAATGTGTTACTAAGAAAGCATTTTGCAAGTATAGATGCCACTAGTATGGACGTTTTGGAAGATAGTGATGGGGGTGGGGTTAGATGTCCCTTTTCAGAGTGAAAATACCAATTTGTTTAGGGATATGCATGCAAAGCTTGTTTTGGAAGAGGTTCCAATCAGAATCTTTACAAGGTGTGTGCTTCCAGCTGTGTTCTAATGAGAGGAGATAAACATTTTTACCCCATTCATACCAGATGCACTGCTGTGGAGGTGTTCCAAGATATTATGGAAAATGAACTGATTCTTCTAAAGGATTCTTGTGATAAATTGAATAAAGAGGGTTTAACTAAACAGGAACAAATTGCAATTATGAATCTAAAAAAGAATCAAAATCTAGTTATACGGGAAGCTGATAAAGGGGGTGTGGTAGTCATACACCACACAGTATCATCATTGAGACAATTGGCTAACACTGTTTACACACACACGTCCCTGTTCTGCCTCTCGTGCCCAGGATCACTCATGGCCGGCGGTCATCTCGACCGTCCTTCACAAGCATTGGCACCCCCGCTGTGCGCACGCCTGCTATCCGCTTAAAGGGACCGATGGACAGCTATGACGGTTTGCGGGATCGTGTCGACCTGCCGCAGTATAATGACGGCGCCTGGTCAGCAAGTGCTTAATTGTAGTTCGGATCATTTGGTATATATTGCTCAATGTGATAAATGTAGAGTGCAATATGTGGGCTATATCATATGGTCCTTACGCCTACGCATCTCGGAACATTACTGTGACAGTTTGAATCCCAATGCCAGAAATATTTCCTTTCTGGACCAGTTCATGCAACCGGTTTCCTATCTGAACAAGATATTTGGGGGGCACACTCTAAAAAATGCATTAAAGATGGTGCAGCCATAAGACCATACAGTAGAAGAAAAATATTACAGCGCACACATGCAAAAAAGACATTTACCTCAAGCAAGGCTAGTTTAAAACACCTAAGCATTTCTAGAAAAACATTTTCAAAAAATATGGGGATTTGGTCACACCATATTGCTATATGGTGCTAAGCCCACTTACTGCGACAAAGTACCCCATAATCAGTGGGTCCTACACTATCCATGGAGTGGGAGAACCTGCATCTCTGAACCATGAGAGCATTTCACTCTTCTAAATGGGAGAATCATAAGCTATGACGGTTTGCGGGATCGTGCCGACCTGCCGCAGTATAATGACGGCGCCTGGTCAGCAAGTGCTTAATTGTAGTTCGGATCATGTGGTATATATTGTTCAATGTGATAAATGTAGAGTGCAATATGTGGGCTATATCATATGGTCCTTACGCCTACGCATCTCGGAACATTACTGTGACAGTTTGAATCCCAATGCCAGAAATATTTCCTTTCTGGACCAGTTCATGCAACCGGTTTCCTATCTGTGTACATAAAATGTATTCAATACCAAAAAATCATATTTGTTTATTTAAATGTTTGTGCAGTCCAGTATCAAATTCTTTAGCCAAATCTAGATAAACTACATCCACTGGTCTTCCTCCATAGTGTCACAGTGCCCATAAGTGCCACCAGTGTCACACAGTGCCGCATATCAGTGCTGCCAGTGCCATCAATGTCACAGTGCAATTAGTGCTATAAGGGCCATTAGTGTCACACAGTGTTGCATATCAGTACTGCCAGTGCCATAAGTGCCATCAGTACCATCAGTGTCACATTGCCTTCAGTGTCACACAGTTGCGCATATCAGTTCCATAGGTGCCATCAGTGTCACAGTACCATCAGTTGCACACAGTGCCGCATATCAGTGCTGCCTCATCAGTAGAACCTCATCAGCACCCACCAGTATAGCTAATTAATGCTGCTTCTCAGTGCACATCTGTGCAGGCTTATCAGCACCCATCTGTGTAGGCTCATTGGTGCCCATCAGTGCAGGCTTATGAACACAAATCTGTGCAGGCTCATCACCACCACTATGTCTGAAAAATTATTTTCAACTGAAGAGGCATACCCAATTCTAAATGCGGCCAACAAGAGCAACGGGGAGCTCTCTGTATCAGATTCTGCTTCAGATTCGGATTCTGGCTCTGAGTTGAATTATGAACCAGTGCTAAGCATTGGGACACTGACAGACTCAGAGAAGGAGGATAGTGTGCCCACCAAACAGAGGTGTTCTGGGGAGGAGGAGGAGGCAGTGGCATTCACCAGTACCACAGTGCCATCCACTACCTCAGCTAAAAAGGCCAAGTACTGGTGGGTTGTCACCTCAGCCACAAAGGGTTAGGACCAGTGGCGTCTCCAGCTTTCATATTTAGGGGGGGCACATGGGGGGACAGGGACAATAATAGGGGGGCAATATAAAATGCAAATTTATATCTCTATATATATTTTATCTATCCTGCGGCCTTTTACCCCTTTACTACGATCCCACAACGGCCCTTTCACATGTTCTGCAGTGAACTCCCTTCCTACTGGGGCCCCCCCCAGGGTGACAGAGAACAAGAGATATATATCTGTTTTTTCAGTAACTGAGAGTCCTGGTGGAGTCCTTCCTGCAACTCGCTCTTCTCCCTGCCAATGAGGATGCAGGGGAAGGAGCAGATCGGGCGGCCGTGGTTGTGTGAGCGCTTGCATTATGCAGTGTCAGCGAGCAGAGGGAGGGGGGAGGAATCACCCGCAGGAGCTGACTGGGGACGTTCTCCCTCTCAATAGAGACTGTGTTAACCCAGCGGTGGCCCGAGTAAGATGCGGCACATCCGATATGAATACAAACAAAAAGAAATTGCCTTTTTGTAAAAAAAAAAAAATTAAAAAAAAATATTTTTTTTTTGGGGGGGCACATGGTGGGGCCCAGCATAATGTTGGGGGGGTCAGGGCCCCCTCTGGCCCCCCCCCTAGGGTCGCCATTGGTTAGGACCCATGCCAGCCTTCCCTATGTCATTCAAAACCCCCTGTGGATTCCTCCTAACTCAGGAGCAGCTAACATCCCCTGTATCACTGCCCAGCCAGGAGTCCAGGTGAACACAGAATTTTGCCCCAATAGATTTCTTTCATTTCAATTTTACCGAGGACCTGTTATCATCAATTATGGCCCAGTGAAACCTGTATGCACAACAATTCATATTGAGTAACGCAACATCCTATTATTCCCGTCCCTATGAATGGAGAGACCTAACAGTGGAGGAGTTCAAGATTTTGTTGGGCTGCGCATTCAATATTAGACTCACCAAAAAAAATAAGTTACGTTCATATTGGTCCACCCACCCCATCCACCACATGCTGATCTACTCAGCTGTAATGCCCAGAACCAGATATTTGATGATAATGAGGGTCCTACATTACAACAACAATACCCAGTGCCCTCCCCAAAATGACCCAACATATGACAAACTTTATAAAATTCAGCCAATTCTAAATTATTTTTCAGAAAAATTCCCCCCACTTATTTACCCCAGACCAACATATATGCATGAATGAGTCACTTGTCCACTTTACCAGCAGGCTGGGCTATAAGAAATCCAAAAACCAACATGTGTCCACAAATAAAATTTGTTCATGGGGGAGTCAACTTCAGTGATCAAATGCTCGCACCCCACCTTGCCACAAGATGAACATACCATTGGTATAAAAAAGTCTCAATTCATTACTCTGAATGGTGACGACTACCTAAGAACTAGAGGGAACTGTCCATTTAAATGGGTAAAAGTGGCACTCAAGTATTTGGGAATCTGGTTGACGCCCAAAATATCTGAGATTTTTGAACAAAATGTTCCCCCATTACTACAGACTATAGAAAAGGATCTTAAATCTGGCTACTTCTTATTGTTCGGTCGCGCAGCGATCTTGAAGATGTCCATACTACCCAGATTATTGTACTTACTATGAGCACTACCTATCTCAATCCACAAATCATTTTTCCATAAACTACATTCTATACTTTTGAAATTCCTTTGGAATCACAAAAAGGCTAGAATTAAATTCTCTCTTTTGTCTAAACCAAAAGAGCTTGGGGGGAATGGGCTTAACCGATTTCAGGAGTTATCCTCTGGCATCCCACCTGACAAGTGTGATTGATTAGCATTGCCATGGTGACTCCAAATATTGGGTAGCGTTAGAAGCTAAGCTGAGCCCTATTCCATTGTGCTTTTCCCCATGGATCTCATGGAGTAGTTACAGAAGACAGTTAGAACATCACCCACTGAAGGAGACAACTATGATTACCTTCCACACAATAACTAGAAGATCCAAAATAACATCATCATTAAGTCCCCTGACACCTCTAAGAGACAACCCTGACTTTACCCCGGGTGTAGGAAATATGTCCCTCCAAAATAAAAACTCTAACACCTCACTTCTAGCAGGCGACTGCTTCCTTAATGGACAAATTAAAGATCTTTCCTCCCTTAAAAGTGACTGCGGACTATCACACCTTCCACTATGGTCATATTTCCAAATTAGAAGTTATATTAATAGTAAAACACATAAAAAAGACTTTATCAGGCCACTAACGGACCTAGAATCAGTCTGTGTGTCTAGTGAACACTTTGAAAGAGCTACCTCAGTTTTTTACAAATGGCTGCAAAATTCAGAACACAATCGGGAAGATGGTTTCAGGAGGAGTTGGTCGCACAAGCTTCAGATGAACATAACGGAGACCCAATGGAGAAATGCATGCATACTGTCCCATAAGTGCTCCCTTAGCACAAAAATGCAGGAAACTGCTTATAAATTGTTGACAAAATGGTATCTTACACCAGCTAGGCTGAACAAAGAGAACCCGCAAACCCCCAACATCTGTTGGAGGTGTCGGGAGATGTGGGCACTCTTATATATATTTGGTGGAGTTGCCCACTACTGACTTCATTTTGGGATGAGGTAAAGGCATTAATCATACAAATAACAGACACTAATCTCAAGCTCAATGCAGCATGCTGTCTATTGTATATTTCCAACTTCACACTCAAAAGGTGCAAGAACTCATTGACCAAACATTAACTTAACGTTGCCAAAGCACTGATACCGATTTATTCTCCCAACTGTGGGAGAATGGCTAGTCTCTGAAATTTATGCAATGGATGAGACGCTGGCCCAATCTTCCGACAGAATTGATAAATTCCACAAAACACGGTCCCCATGGATTGTATTTCGCTACTCTAAAACATATGAGAAGTTGAAGACTACCTAGACCCCAAAATGAAAGGGATATTGTACCACTTATCTCATGAGTAATCTAAAGAGCAATGTAATACTGCCTCTCTCTTTTTTTCTGTATTTCCTACTTTCTCTCCACTCTACTCTTTGAATAATAATACCCATTATTTGAATTCATTTAAGAGTTGTTCGACAACAAAAGTAAAAATAATGACACCTGATGAGACAGGATGGATGGGCATGCACTTATGATTGAATGACATAGACCTAATAGGAAATTTATATGATTACGCTAGAGCTCCCAAAGAACAAGTGTTTTGATGTGAAGCATAATTCCATGGAACATGGGAACTTAATTTTCTTCTGAAACTTTACCTTACACTTTACACTTTTACATTACACTTTTGTATTCATGCGCTCAAATTTGGCTTGTTGTGTAAACATTTATTATGATTTCTAATAAACCTTTTGATGTTTAAAAAAAAAAGTCTCAATTTATCTTTTTATTTTGGCCATATACAATCCTTATATAGTATACCACAACTCCACCGAAAGACCCAAATCCTTCCTTAGCTACCAGGAGGAAATCATCACAGCCCTTATGTTCCTGAATGGCCCACCAGAAATCATTCAATCAGATGTGATAAGCAGACTCTCTGAACGCCATTTTCCCGACAGAATCCTTCCCAGACAAACAGGCCAAAGATGTAAAAAAAGAAATGTAGGGTGTGCACCAGAGGAGAAGATACAGCTCTTATTATTGTCCCCAGTGTCCTTTCACAACCAGGCCTCTGCAGAGGTGACTGTTTCTGCCAAGTATGGTAAACGTAATCCTTAATTGCTGCCATTAACCTCCACACCGCTTATGCCACTGCATGCTCCTGAACTGACCCTGGCCTGTAATTTAACCACGCCTTTGCCTGCCGTCTAAACTGTACATACTTCTGCCTGCCCTGGAACTGACCCTGGCCTGTTATTCGACAACGCTTTTGCCTACCGCTTCTGTACATCCCTCTGCCTGCTCTGGAACTGACCCTGTACTGTTTGACCACATTTTTTGTCTTGATTTTACCCTGCCTCTGGAGTGGTGAGATTCATAACACAGGGGTCTCACAAATGTGAGGGGCTCCAGAATTGTTTTGCTGGATGGCTAAAACTAATATTTTGGTTTTCTCATTCCCGGATTAGGGTCTGGAGACCGGAGGCTTCAAAAAGATTTGGGTGGGAGAAGCCCCTATGTCTGTCTCCATTCTTTTTTTTTTTTTTTACAAAAGTTTTTATTTGGAAGATCAATAGTAAAATTTTGATACAGTGCAGATCATATCATTCATTAATACAATGTTGTACAGTGGTTATACAATAAGTGGTATTGATTCCTTTTGTTTTCATATCGTATTATAGGCACAACATATATAGTAAGTGAACTTGTTAGGTTAAAAGAATATATGTAGCAGATAGTAATATAAGAATTGGATATACTGGTGTGACTGTAATTGTTTTTACATTAAAGGTGCATCACATGCTTGTAAGTGATTATGGTAAATCCCAAAAAATCCACTTTGTATTGAAAATGTGCATACTATCATATAGGGTATGATGAATTATTTCAGATAGTTTGAGCATCTCCATCCTGGATAAAACCTGAGACCATAGAAGATTGTTTGATCACCAATTAAATGCAATCATTCATTGAATAGAGCTCAATAGTGAGTGGAGCAATCTATTGCAAGATGTAGGTATATTTGGTATAGTAGCATATACAGTGGCTTGCGAAAGTATTCGGCCCCCTTGAACTTTTCAACCTTTTGCCACATTTCAGGCTTCAAACATAAAGATATAAAATTTGTATTTTTTGTGAAGAATCACCAACAAGTGGGACACAATTGTGAAGTGGAACGAAATCTTTTGGATTTTTGAAACTTTTTTAACTAATAAAAAAATGAAAAGTGGGGCGTGCAAAATTATTCGGCCCCCTTGCGTTAATACTTTGTAGAGCCACCTTTTGCTGCGATTACAGCTGCAAGACGCTTGGGGTATGTCTCTATCAGTTTTGCACATCGAGAGACTGAAATTCTTGCCCATTCTTCCTTGCAAAACAGCTCGAGCTCAGTGAGGTTGGATGGAGAGCGTTTGTGAACAGCAGTTTTCAGCTCTTTCCACAGATTCTCGATTGGATTCAGGTCTGGACTTTGACTTGGCCATTCTAACACCTGGATACGTTTATTTGTGAACCATTCCTTTGTAGATTTTGCTGTATGTTTGGGATCATTGTCTTGTTGGAAGATAAATCTCCGTCCCAGTTTCAGGTCTTTTGCAGACTCCAACAGGTTTTCATCCAGAATGGTCCTGTATTTGGCTGCATCCATCTTCCCCTCAATTTTAACCATCTTCCCTGTCCCTGCTGAAGAAAAGCAGGCCAAAACCATGATGCTGCCACCATCATGTTTGACAGTGGGGATGGTGTGTTGAGTGTGATGAGCTGTGTTGCTTTTACGCCAAACATATCGTTTTGCATTGTGGCCAAAAAGTCCGATTTTGGTTTCATCGGACCAGAGCACCTTCTTCCACATGTTTGGTGTGTCTCCCAGGTGGCTTGTGGCAAACTTTAGACGAGACTTTTTATGGATATCTTTGAGAAATGGCTTTCTTCTTGCCACTCTTCCATAAAGGCCAGATTTGTGCAGTGTACGACTGATTGTTGTCCTATGGACAGACTCTCCCACCTCAGCTGTAGTTCTCTGCAGTTCATCCAGAGTGATCATGGGCCTCTTGGCTGCATCTCTGATCAGTCTTCTCCTTGTCTGAGCTGAAAGTTTAGAGGGACAGCCAGGTCTTGGTAGATTTGCAGTGGTCTGATACTCCTTCCATTTCAAAATGATCGCTTGCACAGTGCTCCTTGGGATGTTTAAAGCTTGGGAAATCTTTTTGTATCCAAATCCGGCTTTAAACTTCTCCACAACAGTATTACGGACCTGCCTGGTGTATTCCTTGGTCTTCATGATGCTCTCTGCGCATTCAACAGAACCCTGAGACTATCACAGAGCAGGTGCATTTATACAGAGACTTGATTACACACAGGTGGATTCTATTTATCACCATCAGTCATTTAGGACAACATTGGATCATTCAGAGATCCTCGCTGAACTTCTGGAGTGAGTTTTCTGCACTGAAAGTAAAGGGGCCGAATAATTTTGCACGCACCACTTTTCAGTTTTTTAATTGCTAAAAAAGTTTAAAATATCCAATAGATTTCGTTCCACTTCACAATTGTGTCCCACTTGTTGGTGATTCTTCACAAAAAATTAAAATTTTATATCTTTATGTTTGAAGCCTGAAATGTGGCAAAAGGTTGAAAAGTTCAAGGGGGCCGAATACTTTCGCAAGCCACTGTAGAAGGCATATTTGTGGTGAAAGGGCAATATGTTTGCCTGATGCCCTCTCTATTCTACTAGCTGCAGCCTGCCATATTGGTTCAAGAGACGTACAGCTCCAAAAAAAAATGTGTATAAAAGTTCCTTGTTCTGCACATCCCCCTGAAACAACTGAGAGAGGCTGCAGGGTAGAAGGAGTGAATTTTTGTAGGCGTCATATACCATCTGGAAAATAGCTTCACTGAGGTTTCCCTGAATAAAATTGCATGGTTGCTTTTGCGAAGGTTATCTGTCATTCCATGTCTCTATGGTAAGGGAGAATTCTAAATCTGCTTCTCGGTGTAGCATTGGTTCAGACTTTTCAGGCATAGTAAGTTTGTTGAGATATCCATAAAGTTGAGAAATCAGTCCTCTATCTCTTAGGGAGGTTATACATATGTGTTCAAATAATGTGTTTGGGGATTGGATGGATAATGAATAAATGTTCTGCATAGAAATTTTTAATTTGGAGGTAGGGAGAGAACTCTGAGGAAGGAAATTTGTATTTAGATTGAAGAGAGGCAAAGGGGGAGATTTCATATTGATAACTGAGGATCTTATTGTGGTCAGGTTGTTGTTTAGCCATAGTGTAACTGTGCAATTATCTTTGTAGGTCTGTGTAAATCTAGGGTCTGCTAGAAAAGAGGCCAGTGGTGGGACTTCCAATGATAGTGTAAAGGTATTATTAAAATGGAGCCATAGTTGAATAGAATGAGCAACCATTGTGTTTAGTTTGAGGATTATGCAGTGAGAGTTTAAACCAGGCCATAAAATGCCTTGTAAATGTAATGAGGAAATGTATATAGTCTCAAAGGTTATCCAAGGGATGTTTTGGATATGGGCAAACCATTGGGCCACCTGTGTAAGTCTGGCCGCAAGGAAGTAGTGCCAAATGTTTGGAAGGCCAAGTCTGCCTTTAATTTGTGGTCTATGCATGAGAGAATAGCTGCATCTAGGTTTTTTATCCGACCAAATGAATCTATTGATTTCTCTTTAAAGCACTTCTATTCTGATTTTGGGAATATCAATAGGGAGAGCTTGAAAATAATATAGGAGTTTTGGAAGAATTGTCACTTTAATAGCACAGATTCTTCCAAAGAAGGAAATTTGGTTAAAAGACCATAATTTAAGTAGGAGCTTATATGGGTGAAAAGTGTGTGTGTGTGTGTGTGTGTGTGTGTGTGTGTGTGTGTGTGTGTGTGTGTGTGTGGGGGGGGGGGGGGTAGTTAGTTTTGTATAGTAAGTAATGATGTGGATGCCAAGGTATCTAAATGAATGGGAGCACCATATGAATGAGAAATTATTTTGCAATAAGGAAGTCATAATAGGAGAGAAGTTAATGAGTAAAATTTAGTTATGTTATGTTGTTAATTATGTTAATACCCAAACCAGAAAGATTGTGAAATGTGTTAAGTTTGGTTAGAAGGTTGGGTAAAGAGATGAGTGGGTCTGATAAAAATAGGAGAGCATGATCACCGTATAAGCTCAGTTTGAATTCGCTAGGGCCTTTGGTATATCCTTTAATATTTTTTTTTCTTATTGCATGTTCAAGAGGCTCTATCACTAAAGTGGGGATAGAGGGCAACCTTGTCTAGTACCTCTACTTAAGGGGAAGAATTCAGAGTTGTTACCTGGAAGTTTAATTCTTGTTTGGGGGGAGTGGTAGAGAGCATTGAAGCCATGTATAAATTTATCTGAGATGCCAAATTTGGGGAGTAAATGATTGAGGTAAGACCAGTTCACACTGTCAAAGGCCTTGTGGATATAGAGGCTGAGTAGACAAACTGGGCGAGAGTGAAGATTAGCATCTTGAATTATGTTTGTGACCAACCTGATATTATCTACTATCTGTCTGCCTGGGATGAAGCCAGTTTGGTCTGTGTGAATTAGGGTTGTGATAACTGCCGCAAGTCTATCTGCTAACAATCTACCAAAAATTGTAAGATCAATATTGAGGACGGAAATGGGGCAAAAATGTTGTGGGAGGGTATGGTCTTTAAGTGGTTTTGGTAATAGAGATAAATTAGCCAAATGCATTTCATCAGGGAAGTGGTTACCTTGTAAAATATGATTGAATAATTTGGTTAGTTTGAGTATTAACCACTTAATAACCGGCCCATAGCCAAATGAAGGCTACATTAACTCTGGGAGGGCGTACAGTGACGTCCTCCTGGAGAATCATTCCCGGGAACATCCGTGCTTGCCGCGTTCATGGGACCCAGTGCTACACGGATCGCGGTAAAGGGGCAATGACAGTGGCCCTTCACCACGTGATTGCTCCGTCCAATGACGGAGCGATCACAAATGTCAACAAAGGCTGTCAAACGGGGTCATCACAAGTTCATTGCTCTCCTCTCCTCACACAGATGCAGCGTGAGAGGAGAGCAGATTGTGTGCCAAACTGTGAGTTTTATCATTCTAGCAGTGTCCAGCAGTGCCCAACAGTGCCCAATAGTGCCACAATAGTGCCATCTGTCATCTGTACCACCTGTACCACCTGTGCCACCTCTGTGCCACACCAGTGCTACCTCAGTGCCACCAGAGCCACACCAGTGCCACTACAGTGCACGCCAGTGCCACACCAGTGCCACCTGTGCCCATCAGTGCCACCTATGCCCATCAGTGCTCATCTGCACCACTGCAGTACCACATCAGTGCCGCCTGTGCCCACCAGTGCCGCCAGTGCCCACCAGTGCCGCCTGTGCCCACTAGTGCTGCCTGTGTCCACCAGTGCCGCCTGTGCCCACCAGTGCCACCTGTGTGCTAATCAGTGCCACCAGAGCCACACCAGTGCCACTACAGTGCACACCAGTGTCACACCAGTGCCACCTGTGCCCATCAGTGCCACTTGTGCCCATCAGTTCCACCTGCACCACTGCAGTGCCACATTAGTGCCATCTGTGCCCACCAGTGCCGCCTGTGCCCACCAGTGCCGCCTGTACCCACCAGTGCCACCTGTGCCCACCAGTGCCGCCTGTACCCACCAGTGCCACCACAGTGCTCTGCAGTGCAGCCTCATCAGCCACCAGTATGACAAAAAAATATTTTACTAGCGAGGAGGCCTACCAGCATCTAAGCATGACCGATGAGTGCAGCGGGGAGCTCTCTAAGTCTCAGTCCAATTCCGATTCGGATTTGGCCTATGAACCCATTATAAGCTGCGGTTCTGATACAGAATCGGAAGAGGAATGTGTGCCCGTGAAAAGAAGGCGTTCTGGCGTGGAGCAGCAGCCTACTACCAGCAGCGCAGGGCCATCCACCTCGCGAGCAGTGCCATCCACCTCGCGAGCAGTGCCATCCACCTCGCAAGCAGTGCCACTACAACAAAGGCCAGGCACCAGTAGGGTGTCATCTCAGTCCCAAAGCGATAGGGGCCATGCCAGCCTTCCCTATGCCCTTGAAAACCCCCTGTGGCTTCCCCCTAATTCCAGAGCAGCAAATATCCCCCCTTTCACCGCCCAGCCAGGTGTCTAGGTGAACACCGGTGATTTTGCCATGCTTGATTTTTTCCTCCACTACAATGACAACACCCAGTGCCCTCCCCGAAATGACCCAGCTTTTGACAAACTATTTAAAATTCGGCCACTCCTAAATTATTTCTCTGAAAAATTTCTCCAGTTATACACCCCGAACAGAATATTTCCGTGGATGAGTCCCTTGTAAAATTTTCAGGCAGGCTGGGCATCAACAATTCACCCCCAGCAAAAAGGCCCAATATGGGGTAAAAGTGTACAAACTTTGCGACCGAGCCACGGGGTACATCTACGCCTTCCTGTTGTACGAAGGGAAGGACTCCCAACTGCATCTCCCTGAATGACCAGAGTACATTGGAGCCAGCGGAAGAGTGGACTGGGAGCTTATCTATCCACTCCTTGGAAAGGGATACCATCTTTATGTGGATAATTTTTATACCAGCTTGCCCCTCTTCCGCAATCTTCACCAGAGAGACACCCCAGCATGTGGTACAGAAAGGGCCAATAGAAAGGGCTTCCCGCAAAAACTTGTCAATGAAAGGCTACGACGAGGGGAGACGGCATCTTTGCGGAACCAGGAGCTATTGGCTGTCAAGTGGAGGGACAGACAAAACGTCCACATGCTGACGACAATTCATAATGACACCTACGTGGAAGTCCCCAGAAGAAACGGCCCAGTTCAGAAACCAGCTTGTGTTTACAATTATAATTTGTTTATGGGGGGAGTGGACTTCAACGATCAGGTGATTGAACCCTACCTTCCCACAAGAAAATCCCGCCACTGGTATAAAAATGTGTCTATTTATTTTTTCAGTTTGGCCATGTATAACACTTATGTTATTTACCAAAAATCTACAGAGAACCCCATATACTATCTCCACTACCAAGAAGAAGTTATTTACGCCCTTTTGTACCCTGAAAGAACACCAGAAACTATTCACTCTGATTCCGTGAGCAGACTCCACGAGAGCCACTTTGCTGACAAAATCCCCCCCGGGAAACAGGCCGCAGACGTCAAAAGAAATGCCGGGTGTGCTCCAGTGGAGGAATTAGAAGAGACACCACGTATTATTGTCCCGATTGTCCTTCCCAACCAGGCCTCTGTATAGGTGAATGTTTTTGCCGTTACCATACTTCTCTATATTATTAGGGAAGTATGGTAAACGTAATTATCATTTCCTGTCATTTTCCTCCACATCCCTTATGCCACTGCACTGAAATGTACATACCTCTGCCTTCTCCAGAACCGACCATGGCCTGTTATACGACCAAGCTTCTGCCTAACGCTAAACATACTTCTGCCTTCTCTGGAACTGACCCTGGCCTGTTATACGACCACACTTCTGTCTAATGCTAAACTGTACCTACCTCTGCCTGCTCTGGAACTGACCCTGGACTGTTTGAACACATTTTTTGCCTGCCTTTTGGATTGATCTTTTTTTTTTTTTTTTTTCCCATAATAATTTTTATTAACAGAAGCATTTATACAACAAGTTGTACTGAATTAAAAGTATTTTACATTCCTTTTAAACATATTGATCCGGGTTACATATATACTACATTAATATAGACAGGTACATGTATAGACAAGTTTACAGTCATTGTTTGTTACATTCGTATGGTACTGAGCGTAACCTCTTATATTCTGCTCAAAAGGGGGTGTAAAAGCCCCCCATGAGAGGATAGGGAATGTGTTTAGGGGGAAAGATAAAGAATTGGAAAAAGAAACAAAGAAAAGAGCAGCAAAAAGTTCGGCCCGTCCAATCTCCCCGAGCGGGACCCCCTCCCCCCATTGCTTCTTGAATTGTGATGATTTTGGATGATTCAGTTATGTATCTATTTAACCTCTTGGAGGGGCCAGCGTGATTGTCATAGTCAGTATGTTCTGTAACGCTGGGTTGATTTGAAGTAAGTCCAGCAAGCCCATGTGGTCGTGAACTTTTGAATTCGTTCTTGAGAGATATGTACCAACTCCTCCATCTCCTCTATCCTGGAGATCCTCTGGAACCATTCCCCTATTGTGGGGATGGAGGTGGATCGCCAATGTGTTGGTATGCAGAGCCTAGCCGCATTCATCAAATGCATAGCCAAAGATTTGTAATACTCACTTTTAGTTAGGTGAGTGTGGTGGAGGAGGTACTGAGCAGGCGAGAAGGCCAGAGAGTATGTTGTGATATGTGAGATAAGGTCGTGCACTTCCTTCCAGAAAGGTTGTAAGGAATCACAATCCCACCATATGTGTAACATAGTCCCTTTAGCTTTCCCGCATCTCCAGCAAGTGTCTGGGACGGTAGGGTAAAACTTATGTAGAAGTGATGGGGTCCTGTACCAACGTGTTTGGATTTTATATCCATTCTCCTGAATGGCAACATTAGGGGAGCCCTTGTGTATATATTCATTGATTCGTGTCCAGTCCTCCTCTGTCAAGGTCGTCTGGAGGTCCGTTTCCCAAGCTTTGTGTGCTGAGTCAGGGGTGTAAAGCGACATCTTCTGAAAGTGTATTGTATATGTGGGAGATATGATGTCTCTGTGGAGAAGTGCGGGTGCATATTTCCTCGAATGAAGTTAGTTGTCTGGTCCAGGTCGGGGTTGTGCCTTGGGTAGAAAGGAAATGTTGAATCTGTCTATACATCCAGAAGGGGAAGGATTTGAGCAGAGAGAGGTCGACTAGGTTCTCGTATGATCTAGGGGTTTTGTCAGCAAAGAACTGATACGCTAGTATTTTATAGTATGGCCATGTTTGGTTAAGGAAGGAATGTGATAGCCCAGGTACGAAATCAGGGTTCCCCCTCAATGGAGTTAAAGGGCCCGGTATAGAAGATATGAAAGAGAGTTTGATTGCTCTTCTGAAAGAGTTAAGCGACGCTGATATAAAAGGGTGCGTTAACGTCTGGTGTGGAACTTGTCCTGGCAGAATCCAGGGTAGAGATTTCAGTGGGAGGTGAGAAAATGATTTCTCCAAGGTGACCCAAGTTTTACCCGACTCATGAACATTCCAGTCTACTAGCCGAGCAAGATGACTTGCCAGGAAGTACTTATGGAGGTCTGGGAGTCCGATGCCTCCCTTAAGCTTTGGCCGCGTAAGTCGGGTGAATTTTATGCGTGGAGGGGAGCCTTTCCACAGAAATAGAGTGCACATCTTCCTGTATGTAGCAAAAAAAGAGGCCGGTAGATTATTAGGTATACATTGGATGAAATATAGGAATCGCGGTAGAGTTATCATTTTTAGGAGGGCTGAGCGACCGAACCAAGAAATGTTAAGGGTCCCCCATTCTTTTAAGTCATGTTGAGCTTTTTTCAAGACCTGGAGGAAATTGGTCCTGTAGAGATCTTCCAGTTTGGTAGGAATTTGAACACCTAGGTAGGTTATTGAGCGTTGACTCCACTGAAAAGGGGAGGAGGATTGACAGCGTTCAAGTTCCTGCGATGTAAGCGTGATATTTAAGGCTTGTGATTTTGCATAGTTAATCTTAAAGTGTGATAGATTCCCAAAGTGTTCAATGTCTTTGAGCAAGTTGGGTATAGAGGTGATTGGGGAGGACAAGGAAAGCAAAATGTCATCTGCAAACGCTGAGACTTTGTATTCCCTTCCTTTGATTGTAATGCCTGCAATGTCAGAGTTGGCCCTTAGTCTGTTAAGGAAGGGTTCCAAAGATAGCACAAAAATTAAAGCTGAAAGGGGGCAGCCCTGGCGCGTGCCATTTCTTATAGGGAAGGCGTTCGACAGGTGGCCATTTACTCTTACAGTTGCGCTCGGATTAGAGTACAACGCTGAGATGTGGGACAACATGCGCGGGTGAAGACCGATCCTCTTCAGGATCTCACCCATATAATCCCAGGCCACTCTGTCGAACGCCTTCTCAGCATCCAAAGACAGGAAGAAGTCGTGCGTTTTTGTGGACATGAGCCAATGGTGCAGGTTGAACGCTCTGATGGTGTTGTCCCTAGCTTCTCGTCCAGGGACAAAGCCCACCTGGTCTAATGAGATAAGTCCTGGTAGTAGGGTGGATAATCTGTTAGCTAAAATTTTGGCGTAGATCTTAATATCCACATTTAATAATGAGATTGGCCTGTAATTTTGTATTTGTGTGGTGTCCTTTCCTTCCTTAGGGATTACTGTGACGTGTGCCTCCAGCATGCGTCTCATATTCATTGTAGGGTCTGCTAGTGAGTTAAAGGTGGTTAACATTTTGGGGGCTAAAATCTGGGCAAAGCACTTATAATATTGTAAGGTGAACCCGTCTGGGCCTGGGCTTTTACCCGTTTTCATCTGTTTCAGAGCTAATTGTAATTCTTCTGTGGAGAGGGGTCTTTCTAAGTCTTCCGCTTGTGTTTGTGAGAGTGGTTGTGGGCTATATTGGGTAAAAAAGTTCGGATTGGGGGGCTCTAGATTGTATAATTTCTTGTAATATTGTTCAAAAGCTCGGGCTATGTCTGCATTTTTAGATAGCAAAGTGCCTTGTCGGGTTCTAATGTGGTGGATCGTGTTAGATGGTTTAGAGGCTCGTACTGCCCTAGCTAGCAATTTACCGCATTTGTTGCCTTGCTCGTAAAAGACTCGTTGATGAAGGACATATCTACGTCTAACGCGTTTACCTAGTTCTTCCAGGAGCGTTGCACAAAGATGCGTCAACTCCTGTAGGGTCTGCTGTGACTGGGACTTTTTGTGTGTGGCCCCCACCGTTTAATGTTGGTGATCAGGTCGTCTATGATGGTCTGTTGGGCCCTTTTTACTTTCACTGCCTGGGCCATCAATTCCCCTCTGATCACGCATTTGTGGGCTTCCCACAGAATAGTGGGTGACATGTCAGGGGTAGAGTTCTCCTTGAAGTAGGTGTTAATACTGGCTGTCAGGTGTGTGGTGAAAATGTCATCTTTTAATAGGGAGGAGTTAGGTCTCCAAGTTTTTGTTTTTGGGGTCAAGTCTGGGAAGGTCAGTGTGACTGATATAGGGTGGTGGTCGGAGAGAAACATGGGGTCGATTGTGGCTTGCGTAAGGTAGGTTAGGTCAGGTTGGGAAAGGAAAAGATAGTCCAGTCGTGAGTATTTTTGAAAGGGGGTGGAATAAAATGTGTAGTCTTTAACGGAAGGGTACAGCGTGCGCCAAGTGTCATGCAATTCCAGGGCTTGGAGTTGTAATTTAATTTGTTTTAGGGCCCGGAAAGGTAGTGCTGAGGTGCCTGAGGAAGTGTCTAGGTCTGGGTTGAGGGAAACATTAAAGTCGCCCCCCGCAATAACTATCCCTTCCTTAAAGGAGAGCAAAAGATCGCTCACTTTCCTAAAAAATGACACCTGGTGTTCGTTTGGGGCACACATGTTTGCCAATGTGATCGGTCTAGAGGCATAGGTACCCTTGATGAATGCAAATCTCCCCTCAGGGTCTAACAAGGAGTCTGTACACCTAAATGGGGCATGTTTAGAGACGAGTATAGATACTCCTTTGGTTTTTGCAGTAGGGTTCGTAGCATGAAAAACAGTTTGGAATATGTTGTTGGTCATTTTTGGTATGGAATTGGATCTAAAGTGGGTTTCCTGAAGGAAAATGAAATGAGCCTTTTGTTTAGTGAGGGAGGATAGGACCTGCAAGCGCTTTTCAGGCACGTTGAGGCCTCTTGCGTTAAGAGAAACACATTTTAATGATAGAGGAGCCTGGGAAGGCATTTTGCTGCGTAAAAAAATAAATGGGATCCAGTGTAAGGTTCGATACCTGGGTTTTTATTTATCTCCTCTGATGACGAACAGTTCACACCGGGGCGTACTGGACAATTGCTATATAGGGGGAGTGATGGGGCAGTTCTTATGTAGTATTTAGGGAGTAAGTACTTAGCAATAAGGGGGGAGAGTCCCGCACAAGGGAGGACAGACCGACAGAGACAAAGTCAAACAGAACGAGAAAAGTGTAGAGAAGAGAGAAGTACCAGAGGTGAAAATAGAAATGCCAATCCACCTATTAGAAGGTTGGTCAGCAGACTAGAACCTAGTACCGCTGCTGGGGGTTGGTGAGAGTGTCTGGAATCCTACTCCATGGCCACAGGGAGGATTTAGAGTGGGTAGCAGTGTAATGGGGAACAGAGCAATATTAATAGTAGTACATTTGGTTCATGCTATCGTACACCTGAGGTTATGCAGCCTGAACATCTGCCATTGGTGAGTAAGTGCATACAATAATGTCCAGAGATAACTAGAAATTCAAACCATGTGGTAAACAAAGAAGTAAACATTAATATAAATATGAACCTAAATGTCGTGACTCATGCCTCCATGCGGTGGCCTCTTTTTTTTGTGGTTGCATGGCAACCGCTACACCACAAGCGAACATAAACTAAATCTTCTACATGTGAGTGTAGGAGGGTGTGAGTCTATAACTTTTATCCCACGTATTGTAAGAAGTATCTGCAAGGAGATCCAAGATCAAGCCTCTGTATCAGCGAATCTCGCCGGTTTTGATACTACTATGATCCTAGGAGTCCCCAAGGCAGTTTATATGACGTACCGTATATGGTTGGGGAAATAGTGGGCAGTATTAAGGGGTGTTATTCCCCCCAATATGTTTAAGTATCAATATCCTCCACTGTGCAAACCGTTGAAAGAGTCTGCGTCATTTTAGAAAGGGAGGGGGTCTGCTTATGTCTGCCTCGGTGACTCCCAGGCCTCTCACGTATCTTCATACCATCAATGCACTTTGTCATTTAATACAAAAAACCTATTGAAAATTAAAGGGGTAATGGGGAGACGGGGAGAAGGGGAAGGAAAAGGGGGGGCTGGGAAAAGGGTAGTGGGGGAAAGAGGTAAGGATAGTGGGTGGAGATAGGTGGGAGAGGGAAAGGAGTAGGGGAGGGAAGAGGTAAAGGGAAGGGTAAGGGGAAGGGCAAAGGGAGGGTGGGAGGTCAGGAGGGGAAGTGGGACGGTATGAGGGCAAGTATAGGGAAAAGGGGTTAGGGAAGGTCCAAGGAGGGTAATTGTTGAACCAGTTACTTCAATAACATTACAATGGTTGCTCTCCTAAATCTAAGAACAGTATGTCTGTTCATCACCTGAAGTGATCGTCTTCGATAGCTTTAGTAGGAAGGGATAATTTTAAGAGTCCTCTGTGTGGGTGGCTTCGCCGGTGACGTAGTGCTGGTTCTGTAGCTTGTTGGGTAGTTCCCGCAGCCCGCAATGTCCAAATAATGATATTGTCTCCAGACCCTTTGGCTGCCACGATCAGTTCTTTGTTTTTGCTGTCCCCACATGTGCTGTTTCTCCATGCTAAAATAGCAAAGAAAAAAAAAAAAAAAAAAAGGGGGGGGGCATCTGTTCTTGGGTAGATGGAGGGAACTCGATTCCTCGCAGCATATTAGTTCACTATTTTTGTTCGAGAGTTTCGGATTCCGTCTTTAATAGGAAAAAAAAAAAAAGGAAAAAGAAGTCAGTAGTAGGATCAATAAATGATTGCAGGGTCTTGTTTGGAGCCATGATATGAGGTTTTCCACGGACATTGTGACAGGTTAATAGGTTATTTTCTGCTACTCGCAGGACAGGCTGTAGATCTTCCTTGCTCGTATGCTGAAATTAAAGCGTGGGAGAGGCTGAGAAGTAGAGAACGAGAAAAAAAAAAAAAAGGAAAAACTTAAAGTCAGTAACAGTGATGTGAGTCTTTCTGGGTAAACCGACCTACTCAGGCAGAGTCAGGGACTGTGTATTTCAGGCTTCGTGGTTGTTCCTTCGGGGGGTTACAGGTTGGATTGATCTTTTACCCTGCTATGCTAGTGGGAACACAGGGGTCTCACATATGTGAGGGGCTCCAGAATTGTTTTTCTGGATGAAGAAAAATGATTTTTTAGTTTTCTCATTCACGGATTAGGGTCTGGAGACTCGGAGGCTTCAAAGAGATTTGGGTGGGAGAAGCCTCTACCCCTGTCTCCATTCTTTCCTGGCCTGCTACTTGGACCGTGTTACTGCTTACTACCAGGACCAATATTTTGGCACTGCTGGCAACGTCTCTACTTGCACTGACCCTGGACTGTATATGGACAGTATCCCTGCCTGTACTGACTATGGACAATATTCCTGCCTGCTGCCTGGACAATTCCATTCACTGTCGCTGATCACATCCCTGCCTACTGCCTGGATCAGGGCTCTCCTCCTGTGGACAATTGCACTACTAAAATCACATTTAATCTTTTGTTTACCCTTTACTCAGCAAAATGTATTTTAGGGTGTAATTCTTGGTATGTACATGCTGTGTTAGAAATATGAAGGGCCTTCAAAAATGTGATAGGTTGTAAGAAAATTGGATGCATAATTTATTTCCCTAGAACACCTGATGATGCTTCTTGGATGTTGGGCCTCTATGTGGCCAGGCTGTGTAAAAGTCTCACACATGTGGTATCGCCATACTCAGGAGGAATATCAGAATATATTTTGGGGTGTCATTTTTGCTATGTACATGCTATGTGTTGGAAATATCTTCACTATGCCTCATAGATTATACGTTGGGGTGTTTGCTTTCCAAAATGGGGTCACTTTGTGGGCATTTCCATTATCCTGGTGCTCCAGGGCCTTCAAAAGTGTAATAGGTGGTTGAGAGATTAGATGTGTAATTTATGCTCCTAGAACGCCTGAAGTTGCTACTTCAATGTTGGACCTGTGTATGTGGCCAGGTTGTGTAAATGTCTCACACATGTGGTATCGCCATACTCAGGAAGAGTAGCAGAATACATTTTGGGGTGTCATTTTTGCTATGTACATGCTATGTGTTGGAAATATCTTATAAATGGACAACTTTGTGTAAAAAAAAAAAATGCGTTTTCATTTTTTTTCCACATTTTCCAAAAACTTCTGGAAAAAAATGAACCGTTCCAAAGCCTCATTATGCCTCATTGATTATACGTTGGGGTGTTTGCTTTCCAAAATGGGGTCACTTTGTGGGTGTTTCCATTGTCCTGGTGCTCCAGGGCCTTCAAAAGTGTAATAGGTGGTTGAGAAATGAGATGTGTAGTTTATGCTCCTAGAACACCTGAAGGGGCTACTACAATGTTGGGCCTCTGTATATTTTGGGGTTTCATTTGTTGACTGTACATGCCTTGTGAGAGAAATAACCTGTTATAATGACAATTTGGAGTGAAAAAAAATAAAAATAAAAAAAATCTTCATTTTGCAAAGAATTGTGGGAAAAAAATGACAACTTCAAAAAACTAACTGTGCCTTGTACTAACTACCTTGGAATGTCTACTTTCCAAAAAGGGGTCATTTGGGGGGTATTTGTACTTTACTGGCTTGTTAGGTTCTCAAGAAATGAGATAGGCTGTCAGTACATCTGGTGTGATCAAAATGATACATTTTTAGTGAGTGGCACCATAGCTTGTAGACCCTATAACTTTCACACAGACTAAATAATATCCACTAATTTGGGTTATTTTTACCAATGATATGTAACAGTATACATTTTTGGCCAAATTTATGAAGAAAAATTACTTATTTGCAAAAAATTTTAATAGAAATGAAGAAAAATGCATTTTTTTTTACCAAATTTTCGGTCTTTTTTCATTTATAGCACAAAAAATAAAAAACCCAGAGGTGATCAAATACCACCAAAAGAAAGCTCTATTTGTGTAAAAAAAAAGGACAAAAATTTCATATGGGTACAGTGTTGCATGACTGAGTAATTGTCATTCAAATTGTGAGAGCACTGAAAGCTGAAAATTGGTCTGGTTATTAAGGGGGTTTAAGTGCCCAGTGGTCAAGTGGTTAATAGGGATGCAAATTTTTTGTAATAAGAGGTAGTAAAACCATCGGGGCCTGGGGGAGGTGGATGTTTTGAGAGATTTAATTATATTAATATTTTCTAGGTCAGTACTAGGGATGAGCCAAACACCCCCCTGTTCGGTTCGCACCAGAACATGCGAACAGGTAAAAAATTAGTTTGAACACGCAAACACCTTTAAAGTCTATGGGACACGAACATGAATAATCAAAAGTGCTAATTTTAAAGGCTTATATGCAAGTTATTGTCATAAAAAGTGTTTGGGTACCTGGGTCCTGCCCCAGGGGACATGGATCAATGCAAAAAAAAGTTTTCAAAACGGCCGTTTTGCTGGGAGCAGCGATTTTAATAATGCTTAAAGTGAAACAATAAAAGTGTAATATTCCTTTAAATTTCATACCTGGGGGTGTCTATAGTATGCCTGTAAAGGGGCGCATGTTTCCCGTGTTTAGAACAGTCTGACAGCAAAATGACATTTCAAAGGAAAAAAGTCATTTAAAACTACTCGCGGCTATTAATGAATTCCCGGTCCGACAATACACATAAAAGTTCATTGATAAAAACGGCATGGGAATTCCCCACAGGGGAACCCTGAACCAAAATTTAAAAAAAAAATGACGTGGGGGTCCCCCTAAATTCCATACCAGGCCCTTCAGGTCTGATATGGATTTTAAGGGGAACCCCGCGCCAAAATTTAAAAAAAATGGCGTGGGGTCCCCCCAAAAATCCATACCAGACCCTTATCTGAGAACGCAAACTGGCAGGCCGCAGGAAAAGAGGGGGGACGAGAGAGCGCCCCCCCTCCTAAACCGTACCAGGCCACATGCCCTCAACATTGGGAGGGTGCTTTGGGGTAGCCCCCCAAAACACCTTGTCCCCATGTTGATAGGGACAAGGGCCTCATCCCCACAACCCTTGCCCGGTAGTTGTGGGGGTCTGCGGGCAGGGGGCTTATCGGAATCTGGAAGCCCCCTTTAACAAGGGGACCCCCAGATCCTGGCCCTCCCCCCTGTGTGAAATGGTAAGGGTACCATTTCACAAAAAAACTGTCAAAAATGTTAAAAATGACAAGAGACAGTTTTTGACAATTCCTTTATTTAAATGCTTCTTCTTTCTTCTATCTTCTTTCTTCTAACTTCCATCTTCTTCTTCTTCTGGTTCTTCCTCCGATGTTCTCATCTGGCATGTTCCTCCGCAGCGTCTTCTTCCCTTCGTCTCCTGGGCCGCTCCGTATCCAGCATGATGGGAGGCTCCCGCTGTGTGACGCTTCTCCTCTTCTGACGGTTCTTAAATAACGGAGGGCGGGGCCGCACGGGGACTTGATGGGGACTTCCCTGTGACATTCCCCGTGACGTCAGAGGGGGGCGGGGTCACCCATTATGTAAGGGAAGAAGACGCCGCGGAGGAAGATGCCGGATGAGAACACCGGAGGAAGAACCAGAAGAACCAGATAAAGAAGAAGATGGAGGAAGAAACCGAAGAAAGATAGAAGATAGAAGAAAGAAGATAGAAGAAAGAAGAAGCATTTAAATAAAGGAATTGTCAAAAACTGTCTCTTGTCATTTTCAACATGTTTGACAGTTTTTTTGTGAAATGGTACCCTTACACAGGGGGGAGGGCCGGGATCTGGGTGTCCCCTTGTTAAAGGGGGCTTCCAGATTCCGATAAGCCCCTCACCTGCAGACCCCCACAACCACCGGGCAAGGGTTGTGGGGATGAGGCCCTTGTCCCCATCAACATGGGGACAAGGTGTTTTGGGGGGCTACCCCAAAGCACCCTCCCAATGTTGATGGCAGGTGGCCTGATACAGTTCAGGAGGTGGGGGCCGCTCTCTCGTCCCCCCCTCTTTTCCTGCGGCCTGCCAGGTTGCGTGCTCGGAAAAGGGTCTGGTATGGATTTTTGGGTGAACCCCACGCCATTTTTTTTATTTTGGCGCGGGGTTCCCCTTAAAATCCATACCAGACCTGAAGGGCCTGGTATGGAATTTAGGGGGACCCCCCACGTCATTTTTTTTTTTAATTTTGGTTCGCGGTTCCCCTGTGGGGAATTCCCATGCCATTTTTATCAATGAACTTTTATGTGTATTGTCGGACCGGCAATTCATTATTAGCCGCGAGTAGTTTTGAATGAATTTTTTTCCTTTGAAATGTAATTTTGCTGTCAGACTGTTCTAAACATGGGAAACATGCGCCCCTTTACAGGCATACTATAGACACCCCCCAGGTATGAAATTTAAAGGAATATTACACTTTTATTGTTTCACTTCAAGCATTATTAAAATCACTGCTCCTTTTTTAAAACTTTTTTTTGCATTGATCCATGTCCCCTGGGGCAGGACCCATGTTCCCAAACACTTTTTATGACAATACCATGCATATAAGCCTTTAAAATTAGCACTTTTGATTGCTCCCATAGACTTTTAAAGGGTGTTCCGCGGCTTTCGAATTTGCTGCAAACACCCCAAATTTTTCGCTGTTCGGAGAACTGGCGAACAGCCGATGTTTGAGTCGAACATGAGTTTGACTCGAACTCGAAGCTCATCCCTAGTCAGTACATGGTTCATTAAGGAAGGCAATTTGTTGACTAGTAAGAGTTAGAAGTTGAAGATTGTTTAGCAGTAAAGAAGTCTGGGGTTGAGTTTGTGTTCCAGAGAGGAGATTTTTATAGAAGGATAAATATGTTCTCAGGACCTCATGAGGATGAGTAACCAAGTTACCTTTTTTCATCACATAATTTATAAACATGGGGTAGTTTATGTTCTTGATTTAGTTTCCTTGCGAACATGGCAGAAGTAGAATTGCTATGTAACATAAATTTGGCTTTGGAAAATCTAAGAGATTTTTCAGTGTCCACTGATAATATTGTGTCTAGAGCTTGGTGCTTAGATTGTCTTTGTTGAGTTAGTTCATGGGAAGGTGATTGATTCAGTTTGTTGTATAGATTGTCAAGGTCACTGGTGAGGCATTTCATTTCAGTGAGTCTGGCTTTGTTTTTGGCTGCTGCTATGCTGATTAAGTGACCTCTCAGTACTGCTTTGTGTGCTGACCAAAAGTGAGGTGGGGAGTATATCATCAGTTGTGTTGTTAATGAAGTATCCATGTGCTTTGGAGGAGTTAACTAGTAATATTGGGGTGCTAAATATATAAAAGACAAGAGGGAGGTTGCCCTGGGACTTTGAGTGAGGTGGGAGAAATTAGGCACACATACATGGGAATGCAACGAAATCATTTAATTTATTACAAAATGCTGTATAACCAAATGGGAATAGCAATAAGTGTGCATTACCCGGCATAGTGGCCAAGTTATCAGCAGAAGTAAAAACAAAACATCAATCGTTACACACGATACATATCCATCAAACAGCCATACAGTACATGGTAAAATGCTGCATCAGTAGGTAGACCTAAAAAATGAGTAATTTTACATACATGAATGAAGCAATGTGTGAGTGATAGTACACACAGCACAACAACAACCCAACAATAAAAAACATATAAAGAGCATCGGTGGTACCCTACGCGTTTCGCGAGTCTCTGCTCGCTCTTCAGGGGCAGATGCATGGATATAATGTCTGAAACAAAATATAATAAGGTAGATGGGTATATGTATATAAATGAACAAATGGGGGTGGGGGGAGTGTAGTGATTGACAGAAGAGGTCAGAGATGAACAAGACCTCATACTTACTACTCCACTGGGTTGGGTTACTGAACGCTGATGTCAAGACGGCAATGAAAGGAAGTCCAGATCGGGGGCTGAGGGGGCCCAGCGAATGGAAACCACAATGAGGAGGATCCAGATGCATGGCACAGACTGCATGGGGCATGTAGTAAAGGATGTACGATGAAACCCACAAGCGTATCTAGACAAAATATATATGGTAGAAAATGTATAGAAATGTGTGGGTCTAAGACATGTACATATATATATGTGGGGTATACTGGTCCGAGCAGTGTATAACGTAGATCCCAAGAGGATTGGCAGAAGGTATAGGTAGGGAGGCTGTGGGGTAAAGCAGAGTATGAAAAACTGAAAATAAATTGAATTTATAGGTAAAAGGTTAATGGAAATATGAGAGTAGGTAGTGACAAAAGAATAACAAACTCTATATGGTGTAAGAGAATAATGTCACCCACACAATGAGTGTGAGAGACAAAAATGAAACAATACCTGATAAGAGTTAAGACAACCCCAGCCTGAACGGTGCACTCCCAGGCCTAGAACCATAACGTCAGACCCGTGGGGAGTAAAGGATGTACGATGAAACCCACAAGCGTATCTAAAAAAATATATATGGTAGAAAATGTATAGAATTGTGTGGGTCTCAGACATGTACATATATATATGTGGGGTATACTGGTCTGAGCAGTGTATAACGTAAATACCCAAGAGGATTGGCAGAAGGTATAGGTAGGGAGGCTATGGGGTATAGCAGAGTATAAAGGACTGAAAATAAATTAAAATTATAGGTAAAAGGTTAATGGAAATATGAGAGTAGGTAGTAACAAGGGAATAACAAACTTTATATGGTGTAAGAGGATAATGTCACCCACACAATGAGTGTGAGAGACAAAAATGAAACAATACCTGATGAAAGTTGAGACAACCCCAGCCTGAACGGTGTACTCCCAAGCCTAGAACCATAACGTCAGACCCGTGGAGATCAACTGCGCACCACAGCCATGCCATGCACCTAGATATACCCACGGTGGATCCATAAGCTCCGCCCCCAGCGTCATGTACGGAGGCGACGGACTGGCGTCAAAGACGTCAGCCGTCGAGGGAGGCGTGTGCAAAGCAGACAACATCCCTGCCTCCGGGATGTTCCACACAACCCACAACTGGAGTCAAAAGACATCACAGTGTGGGCGTGGAAAACATGGCGCCGAAGTGCAGGTGGCCACGCCCGTCCCGGGGGGCAGACGAGGACAGCAGGAGGTTACAAGAACCTCCCTGGTGCACAACGCAGCCCCCGAGCTGGACAAACCACAACACCCTCAAGGCAAAAAGCGAGGGGGAACCCAGCTCACCAAAGTGTGCCCCCAGAGGCAGCGGAAGCAAAACCTAACTGAGCAAAAAATAATATTGCACTGGATATGCAAATGAATTGTGGCCAACAGTCAGAACAGACCAAAAAAATGGGCAAATTGGGTGTCTTCCACCCGGGTAATGCAAAAAAAAGGGAAAATTAAGGTCTGGGGTGACCAATCACCCACCTCCATCCCTAAATGCACAAAAGACAAGAGGGAGGTTGCCCTGGGACTTTGAGTGAGGTGGGAGAAATTAGGCACACATACATGGGAATGCAACGAAATCATTTAATTTATTACAAAATGCTGTATAACCAAATGGGAATAGCAATAAGTGTGCATTACCCGGCATAGTGGCCAAGTTATCAGCAGAAGTAAAAACAAAACATCAATCGTTACACACGATACATATCCATCAAACAGCCATACAGTACATGGTAAAATGCTGCATCAGTAGGTAGACCTAAAAAATGAGTAATTTTACATACATGAATGAAGCAATGTGTGAGTGATAGTACACACAGCACAACAACAACCCAACAATAAAAAACATATAAAGAGCATCGGTGGTACCCTACGCGTTTCGCGAGTCTCTGCTCGCTCTTCAGGGGCAGATGCATGGATATAATGTCTGAAACAAAATATAATAAGGTAGATGGGTATATGTATATAAATGAACAAATGGGGGTGGGGGGAGTGTAGTGATTGACAGAAGAGGTCAGAGATGAACAAGACCTCATACTTACTACTCCCCTGGGTTGGGTTACTGAACGCTGATGTCAAGACGGCAATGAAAGGAAGTCCAGATCGGGGGCTGAGGGGGCCCAGCGAATGGAAACCACAATGAGGAGGATCCAGATGCATGGCACAGACTGCATGGGGCATGTAGTAAAGGATGTACGATGAAACCCACAAGCGTATCTAGACAAAATATATATGGTAGAAAATGTATAGAAATGTGTGGGTCTAAGACATGTACATATATATATGTGGGGTATACTGGTCCGAGCAGTGTATAACGTAGATCCCAAGAGGATTGGCAGAAGGTATAGGTAGGGAGGCTGTGGGGTAAAGCAGAGTATGAAAAACTGAAAATAAATTGAATTTATAGGTAAAAGGTTAATGGAAATATGAGAGTAGGTAGTGACAAAAGAATAACAAACTCTATATGGTGTAAGAGAATAATGTCACCCACACAATGAGTGTGAGAGACAAAAATGAAACAATACCTGATAAGAGTTAAGACAACCCCAGCCTGAACGGTGCACTCCCAGGCCTAGAACCATAACGTCAGACCCGTGGGGAGTAAAGGATGTACGATGAAACCCACAAGCGTATCTAAAAAAATATATATGGTAGAAAATGTATAGAATTGTGTGGGTCTCAGACATGTACATATATATATGTGGGGTATACTGGTCTGAGCAGTGTATAACGTAAATACCCAAGAGGATTGGCAGAAGGTATAGGTAGGGAGGCTATGGGGTATAGCAGAGTATAAAGGACTGAAAATAAATTAAAATTATAGGTAAAAGGTTAATGGAAATATGAGAGTAGGTAGTAACAAGGGAATAACAAACTTTATATGGTGTAAGAGGATAATGTCACCCACACAATGAGTGTGAGAGACAAAAATGAAACAATACCTGATGAAAGTTGAGACAACCCCAGCCTGAACGGTGTACTCCCAAGCCTAGAACCATAACGTCAGACCCGTGGAGATCAACTGCGCACCACAGCCATGCCATGCACCTAGATATACCCACGGTGGATCCATAAGCTCCGCCCCCAGCGTCATGTACGGAGGCGACGGACTGGCGTCAAAGACGTCAGCCGTCGAGGGAGGCGTGTGCAAAGCAGACAACATCCCTGCCTCCGGGATGTTCCACACAACCCACAACTGGAGTCAAAAGACATCACAGTGTGGGCGTGGAAAACATGGCGCCGAAGTGCAGGTGGCCACGCCCGTCCCGGGGGGCAGACGAGGACAGCAGGAGGTTACAAGAACCTCCCTGGTGCACAACGCAGCCCCCGAGCTGGACAAACCACAACACCCTCAAGGCAAAAAGCGAGGGGGAACCCAGCTCACCAAAGTGTGCCCCCAGAGGCAGCGGAAGCAAAACCTAACTGAGCAAAAAATAATATTGCACTGGATATGCAAATGAATTGTGGCCAACAGTCAGAACAGACCAAAAAAATGGGCAAATTGGGTGTCTTCCACCCGGGTAATGCAAAAAAAAGGGAAAATTAAGGTCTGGGGTGACCAATCACCCACCTCCATCCCTAAATGCACAAAAGACAAGAGGGAGGTTGCCCTGGGACTTTGAGTGAGGTGGGAGAAATTAGGCACACATACATGGGAATGCAACGAAATCATTTAATTTATTACAAAATGCTGTATAACCAAATGGGAATAGCAATAAGTGTGCATTACCCGGCATAGTGGCCAAGTTATCAGCAGAAGTAAAAACAAAACATCAATCGTTACACACGATACATATCCATCAAACAGCCATACAGTACATGGTAAAATGCTGCATCAGTAGGTAGACCTAAAAAATGAGTAATTTTACATACATGAATGAAGCAATGTGTGAGTGATAGTACACACAGCACAACAACAACCCAACAATAAAAAACATATAAAGAGCATCGGTGGTACCCTACGCGTTTCGCGAGTCTCTGCTCGCTCTTCAGGGGCAGATGCATGGATATAATGTCTGAAACAAAATATAATAAGGTAGATGGGTATATGTATATAAATGAACAAATGGGGGTGGGGGGAGTGTAGTGATTGACAGAAGAGGTCAGAGATGAACAAGACCTCATACTTACTACTCCACTGGGTTGGGTTACTGAACGCTGATGTCAAGACGGCAATGAAAGGAAGTCCAGATCGGGGGCTGAGGGGGCCCAGCGAATGGAAACCACAATGAGGAGGATCCAGATGCATGGCACAGACTGCATGGGGCATGTAGTAAAGGATGTACGATGAAACCCACAAGCGTATCTAGACAAAATATATATGGTAGAAAATGTATAGAAATGTGTGGGTCTAAGACATGTACATATATATATGTGGGGTATACTGGTCCGAGCAGTGTATAACGTAGATCCCAAGAGGATTGGCAGAAGGTATAGGTAGGGAGGCTGTGGGGTAAAGCAGAGTATGAAAAACTGAAAATAAATTGAATTTATAGGTAAAAGGTTAATGGAAATATGAGAGTAGGTAGTGACAAAAGAATAACAAACTCTATATGGTGTAAGAGAATAATGTCACCCACACAATGAGTGTGAGAGACAAAAATGAAACAATACCTGATAAGAGTTAAGACAACCCCAGCCTGAACGGTGCACTCCCAGGCCTAGAACCATAACGTCAGACCCGTGGGGAGTAAAGGATGTACGATGAAACCCACAAGCGTATCTAAAAAAATATATATGGTAGAAAATGTATAGAATTGTGTGGGTCTCAGACATGTACATATATATATGTGGGGTATACTGGTCTGAGCAGTGTATAACGTAAATACCCAAGAGGATTGGCAGAAGGTATAGGTAGGGAGGCTATGGGGTATAGCAGAGTATAAAGGACTGAAAATAAATTAAAATTATAGGTAAAAGGTTAATGGAAATATGAGAGTAGGTAGTAACAAGGGAATAACAAACTTTATATGGTGTAAGAGGATAATGTCACCCACACAATGAGTGTGAGAGACAAAAATGAAACAATACCTGATGAAAGTTGAGACAACCCCAGCCTGAACGGTGTACTCCCAAGCCTAGAACCATAACGTCAGACCCGTGGAGATCAACTGCGCACCACAGCCATGCCATGCACCTAGATATACCCACGGTGGATCCATAAGCTCCGCCCCCAGCGTCATGTACGGAGGCGACGGACTGGCGTCAAAGACGTCAGCCGTCGAGGGAGGCGTGTGCAAAGCAGACAACATCCCTGCCTCCGGGATGTTCCACACAACCCACAACTGGAGTCAAAAGACATCACAGTGTGGGCGTGGAAAACATGGCGCCGAAGTGCAGGTGGCCACGCCCGTCCCGGGGGGCAGACGAGGACAGCAGGAGGTTACAAGAACCTCCCTGGTGCACAACGCAGCCCCCGAGCTGGACAAACCACAACACCCTCAAGGCAAAAAGCGAGGGGGAACCCAGCTCACCAAAGTGTGCCCCCAGAGGCAGCGGAAGCAAAACCTAACTGAGCAAAAAATAATATTGCACTGGATATGCAAATGAATTGTGGCCAACAGTCAGAACAGACCAAAAAAATGGGCAAATTGGGTGTCTTCCACCCGGGTAATGCAAAAAAAAGGGAAAATTAAGGTCTGGGGTGACCAATCACCCACCTCCATCCCTAAATGCACAAAAGACAAGAGGGAGGTTGCCCTGGGACTTTGAGTGAGGTGGGAGAAATTAGGCACACATACATGGGAATGCAACGAAATCATTTAATTTATTACAAAATGCTGTATAACCAAATGGGAATAGCAATAAGTGTGCATTACCCGGCATAGTGGCCAAGTTATCAGCAGAAGTAAAAACAAAACATCAATCGTTACACACGATACATATCCATCAAACAGCCATACAGTACATGGTAAAATGCTGCATCAGTAGGTAGACCTAAAAAATGAGTAATTTTACATACATGAATGAAGCAATGTGTGAGTGATAGTACACACAGCACAACAACAACCCAACAATAAAAAACATATAAAGAGCATCGGTGGTACCCTACGCGTTTCGCGAGTCTCTGCTCGCTCTTCAGGGGCAGATGCATGGATATAATGTCTGAAACAAAATATAATAAGGTAGATGGGTATATGTATATAAATGAACAAATGGGGGTGGGGGGAGTGTAGTGATTGACAGAAGAGGTCAGAGATGAACAAGACCTCATACTTACTACTCCACTGGGTTGGGTTACTGAACGCTGATGTCAAGACGGCAATGAAAGGAAGTCCAGATCGGGGGCTGAGGGGGCCCAGCGAATGGAAACCACAATGAGGAGGATCCAGATGCATGGCACAGACTGCATGGGGCATGTAGTAAAGGATGTACGATGAAACCCACAAGCGTATCTAGACAAAATATATATGGTAGAAAATGTATAGAAATGTGTGGGTCTAAGACATGTACATATATATATGTGGGGTATACTGGTCCGAGCAGTGTATAACGTAGATCCCAAGAGGATTGGCAGAAGGTATAGGTAGGGAGGCTGTGGGGTAAAGCAGAGTATGAAAAACTGAAAATAAATTGAATTTATAGGTAAAAGGTTAATGGAAATATGAGAGTAGGTAGTGACAAAAGAATAACAAACTCTATATGGTGTAAGAGAATAATGTCACCCACACAATGAGTGTGAGAGACAAAAATGAAACAATACCTGATAAGAGTTAAGACAACCCCAGCCTGAACGGTGCACTCCCAGGCCTAGAACCATAACGTCAGACCCGTGGGGAGTAAAGGATGTACGATGAAACCCACAAGCGTATCTAAAAAAATATATATGGTAGAAAATGTATAGAATTGTGTGGGTCTCAGACATGTACATATATATATGTGGGGTATACTGGTCTGAGCAGTGTATAACGTAAATACCCAAGAGGATTGGCAGAAGGTATAGGTAGGGAGGCTATGGGGTATAGCAGAGTATAAAGGACTGAAAATAAATTAAAATTATAGGTAAAAGGTTAATGGAAATATGAGAGTAGGTAGTAACAAGGGAATAACAAACTTTATATGGTGTAAGAGGATAATGTCACCCACACAATGAGTGTGAGAGACAAAAATGAAACAATACCTGATGAAAGTTGAGACAACCCCAGCCTGAACGGTGTACTCCCAAGCCTAGAACCATAACGTCAGACCCGTGGAGATCAACTGCGCACCACAGCCATGCCATGCACCTAGATATACCCACGGTGGATCCATAAGCTCCGCCCCCAGCGTCATGTACGGAGGCGACGGACTGGCGTCAAAGACGTCAGCCGTCGAGGGAGGCGTGTGCAAAGCAGACAACATCCCTGCCTCCGGGATGTTCCACACAACCCACAACTGGAGTCAAAAGACATCACAGTGTGGGCGTGGAAAACATGGCGCCGAAGTGCAGGTGGCCACGCCCGTCCCGGGGGGCAGACGAGGACAGCAGGAGGTTACAAGAACCTCCCTGGTGCACAACGCAGCCCCCGAGCTGGACAAACCACAACACCCTCAAGGCAAAAAGCGAGGGGGAACCCAGCTCACCAAAGTGTGCCCCCAGAGGCAGCGGAAGCAAAACCTAACTGAGCAAAAAATAATATTGCACTGGATATGCAAATGAATTGTGGCCAACAGTCAGAACAGACCAAAAAAATGGGCAAATTGGGTGTCTTCCACCCGGGTAATGCAAAAAAAAGGGAAAATTAAGGTCTGGGGTGACCAATCACCCACCTCCATCCCTAAATGCACAAAAGACAAGAGGGAGGTTGCCCTGGGACTTTGAGTGAGGTGGGAGAAATTAGGCACACATACATGGGAATGCAACGAAATCATTTAATTTATTACAAAATGCTGTATAACCAAATGGGAATAGCAATAAGTGTGCATTACCCGGCATAGTGGCCAAGTTATCAGCAGAAGTAAAAACAAAACATCAATCGTTACACACGATACATATCCATCAAACAGCCATACAGTACATGGTAAAATGCTGCATCAGTAGGTAGACCTAAAAAATGAGTAATTTAACATACATGAATGAAGCAATGTGTGAGTGATAGTACACACAGCACAACAACAACCCAACAATAAAAAACATATAAAGAGCATCGGTGGTACCCTACGCGTTTCGCGAGTCTCTGCTCGCTCTTCAGGGGCAGATGCATGGATATAATGTCTGAAACAAAATATAATAAGGTAGATGGGTATATGTATATAAATGAACAAATGGGGGTGGGGGGAGTGTAGTGATTGAGGTTGTTGTGGTTTGTCCAGCTCGGGGGCTGCGTTGTGCACCAGGGAGGTTCTTGTAACCTCCTGCTGTCCTCGTCTGCCCCCCGGGACGGGCGTGGCCACCTGCACTTCGGCGCCATGTTTTCCACGCCCACACTGTGATGTCTTTTGACTCCAGTTGTGGGTTGTGTGGAACATCCCGGAGGCAGGGATGTTGTCTGCTTTGCACACGCCTCCCTCGACGGCTGACGTCTTTGACGCCAGTCCGTCGCCTCCGTACATGACGCTGGGGGCGGAGCTTATGGATCCACCGTGGGTATATCTAGGTGCATGGCATGGCTGTGGTGCGCAGTTGATCTCCACGGGTCTGACGTTATGGTTCTAGGCTTGGGAGTACACCGTTCAGGCTGGGGTTGTCTCAACTTTCATCAGGTATTGTTTCATTTTTGTCTCTCACACTCATTGTGTGGGTGACATTATCCTCTTACACCATATAAAGTTTGTTATTCCCTTGTTACTACCTACTCTCATATTTCCATTAACCTTTTACCTATAATTTTAATTTATTTTCAGTCCTTTATACTCTGCTATACCCCATAGCCTCCCTACCTATACCTTCTGCCAATCCTCTTGGGTATTTACGTTATACACTGCTCAGACCAGTATACCCCACATATATATATGTACATGTCTGAGACCCACACAATTCTATACATTTTCTACCATATATATTTTTTTAGATACGCTTGTGGGTTTCATCGTACATCCTTTACTCCCCACGGGTCTGACGTTATGGTTCTAGGCCTGGGAGTGCACCGTTCAGGCTGGGGTTGTCTTAACTCTTATCAGGTATTGTTTCATTTTTGTCTCTCACACTCATTGTGTGGGTGACATTATTCTCTTACACCATATAGAGTTTGTTATTCTTTTGTCACTACCTACTCTCATATTTCCATTAACCTTTTACCTATAAATTCAATTTATTTTCAGTTTTTCATACTCTGCTTTACCCCACAGCCTCCCTACCTATACCTTCTGCCAATCCTCTTGGGATCTACGTTATACACTGCTCGGACCAGTATACCCCACACATATATATGTACATGTCTTAGACCCACACATTTCTATACATTTTCTACCATATATATTTTGTCTAGATACGCTTGTGGGTTTCATCGTACATCCTTTACTACATGCCCCATGCAGTCTGTGCCATGCATCTGGATCCTCCTCATTGTGGTTTCCATTCGCTGGGCCCCCTCAGCCCCCGATCTGGACTTCCTTTCATTGCCGTCTTGACATCAGCGTTCAGTAACCCAACCCAGTGGAGTAGTAAGTATGAGGTCTTGTTCATCTCTGACCTCTTCTGTCAATCACTACACTCCCCCCACCCCCATTTGTTCATTTATATACATATACCCATCTACCTTATTATATTTTGTTTCAGACATTATATCCATGCATCTGCCCCTGAAGAGCGAGCAGAGACTCGCGAAACGCGTAGGGTACCACCGATGCTCTTTATATGTTTTTTATTGTTGGGTTGTTGTTGTGCTGTGTGTACTATCACTCACACATTGCTTCATTCATGTATGTAAAATTACTCATTTTTTAGGTCTACCTACTGATGCAGCATTTTACCATGTACTGTATGGCTGTTTGATGGATATGTATCGTGTGTAACGATTGATGTTTTGTTTTTACTTCTGCTGATAACTTGGCCACTATGCCGGGTAATGCACACTTATTGCTATTCCCATTTGGTTATACAGCATTTTGTAATAAATTAAATGATTTCGTTGCATTCCCATGTATGTGTGCCTAATTTCTCCCACCTCACTCAAAGTCCCAGGGCAACCTCCCTCTTGTCTTTTGTGCATTTAGGGATGGAGGTGGGTGATTGGTCACCCCAGACCTTAATTTTCCCTTTTTTTTGCATTACCCGGGTGGAAGACACCCAATTTGCCCATTTTTTTGGTCTGTTCTGACTGTTGGCCACAATTCATTTGCATATCCAGTGCAATATTATTTTTTGCTCAGTTAGGTTTTGCTTCCGCTGCCTCTGGGGGCACACTTTGGTGAGCTGGGTTCCCCCTCGCTTTTTGCCTTGAGGGTGTTGTGGTTTGTCCAGCTCGGGGGCTGCGTTGTGCACCAGGGAGGTTCTTGTAACCTCCTGCTGTCCTCGTCTGCCCCCCGGGACGGGCGTGGCCACCTGCACTTCGGCGCCATGTTTTCCACGCCCACACTGTGATGTCTTTTGACTCCAGTTGTGGGTTGTGTGGAACATCCCGGAGGCAGGGATGTTGTCTGCTTTGCACACGCCTCCCTCGACGGCTGACGTCTTTGACGCCAGTCCGTCGCCTCCGTACATGACGCTGGGGGCGGAGCTTATGGATCCACCGTGGGTATATCTAGGTGCATGGCATGGCTGTGGTGCGCAGTTGATCTCCACGGGTCTGACGTTATGGTTCTAGGCTTGGGAGTACACCGTTCAGGCTGGGGTTGTCTCAACTTTCATCAGGTATTGTTTCATTTTTGTCTCTCACACTCATTGTGTGGGTGACATTATCCTCTTACACCATATAAAGTTTGTTATTCCCTTGTTACTACCTACTCTCATATTTCCATTAACCTTTTACCTATAATTTTAATTTATTTTCAGTCCTTTATACTCTGCTATACCCCATAGCCTCCCTACCTATACCTTCTGCCAATCCTCTTGGGTATTTACGTTATACACTGCTCAGACCAGTATACCCCACATATATATATGTACATGTCTGAGACCCACACAATTCTATACATTTTCTACCATATATATTTTTTTAGATACGCTTGTGGGTTTCATCGTACATCCTTTACTCCCCACGGGTCTGACGTTATGGTTCTAGGCCTGGGAGTGCACCGTTCAGGCTGGGGTTGTCTTAACTCTTATCAGGTATTGTTTCATTTTTGTCTCTCACACTCATTGTGTGGGTGACATTATTCTCTTACACCATATAGAGTTTGTTATTCTTTTGTCACTACCTACTCTCATATTTCCATTAACCTTTTACCTATAAATTCAATTTATTTTCAGTTTTTCATACTCTGCTTTACCCCACAGCCTCCCTACCTATACCTTCTGCCAATCCTCTTGGGATCTACGTTATACACTGCTCGGACCAGTATACCCCACATATATATATGTACATGTCTTAGACCCACACATTTCTATACATTTTCTACCATATATATTTTGTCTAGATACGCTTGTGGGTTTCATCGTACATCCTTTACTACATGCCCCATGCAGTCTGTGCCATGCATCTGGATCCTCCTCATTGTGGTTTCCATTCGCTGGGCCCCCTCAGCCCCCGATCTGGACTTCCTTTCATTGCCGTCTTGACATCAGCGTTCAGTAACCCAACCCAGTGGAGTAGTAAGTATGAGGTCTTGTTCATCTCTGACCTCTTCTGTCAATCACTACACTCCCCCCACCCCCATTTGTTCATTTATATACATATACCCATCTACCTTATTATATTTTGTTTCAGACATTATATCCATGCATCTGCCCCTGAAGAGCGAGCAGAGACTCGCGAAACGCGTAGGGTACCACCGATGCTCTTTATATGTTTTTTATTGTTGGGTTGTTGTTGTGCTGTGTGTACTATCACTCACACATTGCTTCATTCATGTATGTAAAATTACTCATTTTTTAGGTCTACCTACTGATGCAGCATTTTACCATGTACTGTATGGCTGTTTGATGGATATGTATCGTGTGTAACGATTGATGTTTTGTTTTTACTTCTGCTGATAACTTGGCCACTATGCCGGGTAATGCACACTTATTGCTATTCCCATTTGGTTATACAGCATTTTGTAATAAATTAAATGATTTCGTTGCATTCCCATGTATGTGTGCCTAATTTCTCCCACCTCACTCAAAGTCCCAGGGCAACCTCCCTCTTGTCTTTTGTGCATTTAGGGATGGAGGTGGGTGATTGGTCACCCCAGACCTTAATTTTCCCTTTTTTTTGCATTACCCGGGTGGAAGACACCCAATTTGCCCATTTTTTTGGTCTGTTCTGACTGTTGGCCACAATTCATTTGCATATCCAGTGCAATATTATTTTTTGCTCAGTTAGGTTTTGCTTCCGCTGCCTCTGGGGGCACACTTTGGTGAGCTGGGTTCCCCCTCGCTTTTTGCCTTGAGGGTGTTGTGGTTTGTCCAGCTCGGGGGCTGCGTTGTGCACCAGGGAGGTTCTTGTAACCTCCTGCTGTCCTCGTCTGCCCCCCGGGACGGGCGTGGCCACCTGCACTTCGGCGCCATGTTTTCCACGCCCACACTGTGATGTCTTTTGACTCCAGTTGTGGGTTGTGTGGAACATCCCGGAGGCAGGGATGTTGTCTGCTTTGCACACGCCTCCCTCGACGGCTGACGTCTTTGACGCCAGTCCGTCGCCTCCGTACATGACGCTGGGGGCGGAGCTTATGGATCCACCGTGGGTATATCTAGGTGCATGGCATGGCTGTGGTGCGCAGTTGATCTCCACGGGTCTGACGTTATGGTTCTAGGCTTGGGAGTACACCGTTCAGGCTGGGGTTGTCTCAACTTTCATCAGGTATTGTTTCATTTTTGTCTCTCACACTCATTGTGTGGGTGACATTATCCTCTTACACCATATAAAGTTTGTTATTCCCTTGTTACTACCTACTCTCATATTTCCATTAACCTTTTACCTATAATTTTAATTTATTTTCAGTCCTTTATACTCTGCTATACCCCATAGCCTCCCTACCTATACCTTCTGCCAATCCTCTTGGGTATTTACGTTATACACTGCTCAGACCAGTATACCCCACATATATATATGTACATGTCTGAGACCCACACAATTCTATACATTTTCTACCATATATATTTTTTTAGATACGCTTGTGGGTTTCATCGTACATCCTTTACTCCCCACGGGTCTGACGTTATGGTTCTAGGCCTGGGAGTGCACCGTTCAGGCTGGGGTTGTCTTAACTCTTATCAGGTATTGTTTCATTTTTGTCTCTCACACTCATTGTGTGGGTGACATTATTCTCTTACACCATATAGAGTTTGTTATTCTTTTGTCACTACCTACTCTCATATTTCCATTAACCTTTTACCTATAAATTCAATTTATTTTCAGTTTTTCATACTCTGCTTTACCCCACAGCCTCCCTACCTATACCTTCTGCCAATCCTCTTGGGATCTACGTTATACACTGCTCGGACCAGTATACCCCACATATATATATGTACATGTCTTAGACCCACACATTTCTATACATTTTCTACCATATATATTTTGTCTAGATACGCTTGTGGGTTTCATCGTACATCCTTTACTACATGCCCCATGCAGTCTGTGCCATGCATCTGGATCCTCCTCATTGTGGTTTCCATTCGCTGGGCCCCCTCAGCCCCCGATCTGGACTTCCTTTCATTGCCGTCTTGACATCAGCGTTCAGTAACCCAACCCAGTGGAGTAGTAAGTATGAGGTCTTGTTCATCTCTGACCTCTTCTGTCAATCACTACACTCCCCCCACCCCCATTTGTTCATTTATATACATATACCCATCTACCTTATTATATTTTGTTTCAGACATTATATCCATGCATCTGCCCCTGAAGAGCGAGCAGAGACTCGCGAAACGCGTAGGGTACCACCGATGCTCTTTATATGTTTTTTATTGTTGGGTTGTTGTTGTGCTGTGTGTACTATCACTCACACATTGCTTCATTCATGTATGTAAAATTACTCATTTTTTAGGTCTACCTACTGATGCAGCATTTTACCATGTACTGTATGGCTGTTTGATGGATATGTATCGTGTGTAACGATTGATGTTTTGTTTTTACTTCTGCTGATAACTTGGCCACTATGCCGGGTAATGCACACTTATTGCTATTCCCATTTGGTTATACAGCATTTTGTAATAAATTAAATGATTTCGTTGCATTCCCATGTATGTGTGCCTAATTTCTCCCACCTCACTCAAAGTCCCAGGGCAACCTCCCTCTTGTCTTTTGTGCATTTAGGGATGGAGGTGGGTGATTGGTCACCCCAGACCTTAATTTTCCCTTTTTTTTGCATTACCCGGGTGGAAGACACCCAATTTGCCCATTTTTTTGGTCTGTTCTGACTGTTGGCCACAATTCATTTGCATATCCAGTGCAATATTATTTTTTGCTCAGTTAGGTTTTGCTTCCGCTGCCTCTGGGGGCACACTTTGGTGAGCTGGGTTCCCCCTCGCTTTTTGCCTTGAGGGTGTTGTGGTTTGTCCAGCTCGGGGGCTGCGTTGTGCACCAGGGAGGTTCTTGTAACCTCCTGCTGTCCTCGTCTGCCCCCCGGGACGGGCGTGGCCACCTGCACTTCGGCGCCATGTTTTCCACGCCCACACTGTGATGTCTTTTGACTCCAGTTGTGGGTTGTGTGGAACATCCCGGAGGCAGGGATGTTGTCTGCTTTGCACACGCCTCCCTCGACGGCTGACGTCTTTGACGCCAGTCCGTCGCCTCCGTACATGACGCTGGGGGCGGAGCTTATGGATCCACCGTGGGTATATCTAGGTGCATGGCATGGCTGTGGTGCGCAGTTGATCTCCACGGGTCTGACGTTATGGTTCTAGGCTTGGGAGTACACCGTTCAGGCTGGGGTTGTCTCAACTTTCATCAGGTATTGTTTCATTTTTGTCTCTCACACTCATTGTGTGGGTGACATTATCCTCTTACACCATATAAAGTTTGTTATTCCCTTGTTACTACCTACTCTCATATTTCCATTAACCTTTTACCTATAATTTTAATTTATTTTCAGTCCTTTATACTCTGCTATACCCCATAGCCTCCCTACCTATACCTTCTGCCAATCCTCTTGGGTATTTACGTTATACACTGCTCAGACCAGTATACCCCACATATATATATGTACATGTCTGAGACCCACACAATTCTATACATTTTCTACCATATATATTTTTTTAGATACGCTTGTGGGTTTCATCGTACATCCTTTACTCCCCACGGGTCTGACGTTATGGTTCTAGGCCTGGGAGTGCACCGTTCAGGCTGGGGTTGTCTTAACTCTTATCAGGTATTGTTTCATTTTTGTCTCTCACACTCATTGTGTGGGTGACATTATTCTCTTACACCATATAGAGTTTGTTATTCTTTTGTCACTACCTACTCTCATATTTCCATTAACCTTTTACCTATAAATTCAATTTATTTTCAGTTTTTCATACTCTGCTTTACCCCACAGCCTCCCTACCTATACCTTCTGCCAATCCTCTTGGGATCTACGTTATACACTGCTCGGACCAGTATACCCCACATATATATATGTACATGTCTTAGACCCACACATTTCTATACATTTTCTACCATATATATTTTGTCTAGATACGCTTGTGGGTTTCATCGTACATCCTTTACTACATGCCCCATGCAGTCTGTGCCATGCATCTGGATCCTCCTCATTGTGGTTTCCATTCGCTGGGCCCCCTCAGCCCCCGATCTGGACTTCCTTTCATTGCCGTCTTGACATCAGCGTTCAGTAACCCAACCCAGTGGAGTAGTAAGTATGAGGTCTTGTTCATCTCTGACCTCTTCTGTCAATCACTACACTCCCCCCACCCCCATTTGTTCATTTATATACATATACCCATCTACCTTATTATATTTTGTTTCAGACATTATATCCATGCATCTGCCCCTGAAGAGCGAGCAGAGACTCGCGAAACGCGTAGGGTACCACCGATGCTCTTTATATGTTTTTTATTGTTGGGTTGTTGTTGTGCTGTGTGTACTATCACTCACACATTGCTTCATTCATGTATGTAAAATTACTCATTTTTTAGGTCTACCTACTGATGCAGCATTTTACCATGTACTGTATGGCTGTTTGATGGATATGTATCGTGTGTAACGATTGATGTTTTGTTTTTACTTCTGCTGATAACTTGGCCACTATGCCGGGTAATGCACACTTATTGCTATTCCCATTTGGTTATACAGCATTTTGTAATAAATTAAATGATTTCGTTGCATTCCCATGTATGTGTGCCTAATTTCTCCCACCTCACTCAAAGTCCCAGGGCAACCTCCCTCTTGTCTTTTGTGCATTTAGGGATGGAGGTGGGTGATTGGTCACCCCAGACCTTAATTTTCCCTTTTTTTTGTGCTAAATATATAGTTCAACCGAGCATAACAATCATGTGGATGGGAATAATGAGTATATGCTTTCACACCTGTGTTATGAGCGCTCCAAGAATCTATCAATTGAAATTTGCTAAGAGAGCGATTAATTGATTTAGAAAAGGCTTTTGATGAAGGAGGCACTTTGCTTCTGTCAAGAGCTGGGTGTGCAGCCAGTTTGAAATCACCTCCCAATAATTTGTGTGGGGAGCTGTAGCGGTCTAGGGTTTCAAAGAACCTTATAAAAAATGAGGATTGTGAGTAATTTGGGGTGTTTACTGATGTGATTGTCAGTGAGCAATTATTTATAGTCCCCTTCAAAATTATGAAGCGGCTGTCAATATCTTTATAGATATTTTGAGTCTCAAAGATAATAGAGTTGCGAATAAAGATGGCTACACCACGGGTCTTAGTAGAAAAGGTAGTTTAATAGAACTGGCTGTAAGTTTTATCAAAGTAATGTACGTGATTTACAGATAAAAAGTGGGTTTCTTGTAGAAGAATTATGTCAGCACCCAGTCTTTTATAGTGCTTACTTTTAATACTTTTTTACATTTGTGCGGGGGATTTAAAACACTGGACCTGCTATTAGAAAAAATTCTAAGACCCATTGTTAAGGGGGAAATACAAGCTAGGTGTCATGAACCAAGTGTGACCAGACTGTGTGGACTGCAAAGAGAGAACCAAATGCATGTAAAGTGTAAATAAATGTTTATTAAGATGAGTGATATATAAGTACACAACAACTCCAATACCAAACAGTGACAATAAACCCACAGTGACATACAAATAACAAAAATATATAGTAGCTGGGGAATACCATAATCAAGAACGTAAGCCAGGCCAGGGTCATACACAGAGGATCAGCAGATAAACAAGGGCAGTTCCAGAATCACAAATGTAAGCCAAGCCTGGGTCATACACAGGGAATCAGCAGATGGGGAAAGGTGAATGGGAATCAGGGCCCAAGGCAATGAAAGGGACCTGGAACACAGGAGGGACAGGATCAGGTCAGGCTCGGGATGGGGATCAGATAGAGGTTCAGGATCGGGTACGGGTATGGGTACGGGTACAGGTTCAGGTTTAGGTTCAGGTCACGGGCTAGCAGGTCAGGGCGCAAGGACGAAACCAAGGCAAACATGGGAATGCTTGCTGGGTATATATATGTATACTTGTGATTAGCTTCAAGTGACACCTGAACGCAGGAGGTGCTGTCTGCTCCACACTGCCCGGAAACCCCCGCTGGCGGACATCGGTACTACAGCCCAAGGATCCAACAGTGCCACCAACAGGTGAATCCCTCCACTACAGATCCTGAGTGTTGGAAGACACCTGCTGGTGGACACTGGTACTGTGATCCAAGAGACCAACAGCGCCACCAATGGGAGAACCCTTTCCTGACAGTACCCCCTCTCAAAGTAATGGCCTCCGGACACTCCAACTAGTTGTAATTGTCCATAGTCAATAGCATCAAGCTGAGCAACAGATGGGGGTACATCAGGCTGGGCATCAGGCACTTCAGGCTGGGCATCACGAACATCAAACTCGGCAACGGGTACGTCAAACTGGGCAACGGGCACAACAGGGCAGACATCAGGCACATCAGAGCAGACCACAGGCTCCAGATCATCGAACTGGGCAGCAGGCTCCGGGTAATCGAGCTGGGTGGCAGGCTCCGGGTCATCGAGCTGGGTGGCAGACACTGGAACATTAGGCCGAGCAGCGAGCACTGTAATGACAGGATGGGTAACAGGCACCGGCTCAGCAAGCTGAGTAACGGGCCCTGGCCCAATGGGCTGGGTAACGAGCCCCAGATCAGCGAGCCAGACGCCGGGCACTGGCTCAGAAAGCCGGGTGATGGACACTGGCATGACAGGCTGAGACATGGGCACTGAAACTTCAGGCTGAGACTGGGACACCAGATCTTATCTTCAGGCTGGAACATTGAATCTTCAGACTGGGACACGGGACTTCAGACTGGGACACCAGGACCTCAGACTGGGACACCAGGACCTCAGACTGGGACACCGGGACCTCAGACTGGGACACCGGGACCTCAGACTGGGACACCGGGACCTCAGACTGGGACACCGGGACTTCAGACTGGGACACCGGGACTTCAGACTGGGACACCGGGACTTCAGACTGGGACACCGGGACTTCAGACTGGGACACCGGGACTTCAGACTGGGACACCGGGACTTCAGACTGGGACACCGGGACTTCAGACTGGGACACCAGGATTTTAAGCAGGGGAACAGGCACATCAAGCTGGGCAGCAGGCATGGCTATATCAAGCTGGGCAGCAGGCACAGGCACATCAAGCTGGGCAGCAGGCACGGGTTCTTAAAGCTGGGCAGCAGGCACAGGCACTTCAAGCTGGGCAGCAGGCACAACATTTCTAGCTGGGCAGCAGGCATGGGCACTTCAAGCTGGGCAGTAGGCATGGGCACTTCAAGCTGGGCAGCAGGCACGGGCAAATCAGACTGGGCAGCAGACAGTGGCACATCAGGCTGGGCAGAAGACAGAGGCTCATCAGGCTGGGCAGCAGACAGGAATACATCAGGCTGGGCAGCAGACAGGGATACATCAGGCTGGGCAACAGACAGGAACACATCAGGCTGGGCAGCAGACAGAGGCACATCAGGCTGGGCAGCAGACAGAGGCACATCAGGCTGGGCAGCAGACAGAGGCACATCAGGGTGGGCAGCAGACAGAGGCTCATCAGGCTTGGCAGCAGACAGGAATACATCAGGCTGGGAAGCGGACAGGCATACATCAGGCTGGGCAGCAGACAGGGATACATCAAGCTGGGCAGCAGACAGGAACACATCAGGCTGGGCAGCAGACAGAGGCACATCAAGCTGGGCAGCAGACAGAGGGACGTCAGGCAGGGCAGCAGACAGAGGCACTTCAGGCTGTGCAGCAGACAGAGGCAAGTCAGGCTGGGCAGCAGACAGAGGCACATCAGGCTGGGCAGCAGGCAGGAACACATCAGGCTGGGCAGCAGACAGAGGCTCATCAGGCTGGGCAGCAGACAGGAATACATCAGGCTGGGCAGCAGACAGGAACACATCAGGCTAGACAGCAGACAGGGGCTCATCAGGCTGGGCAGCAGACAGGGATACATCATGCTGGGCAGCTAACCCTGGCACAACAGGCTGTACAGCAGACACTGGCTCAACAGGCTGAACAGTAGGCACATCAGACTGGTCGGCAGGTATTGAAACATCAGACTGGAACATGGACACAGGAACATCAGACTAGGGCACAGGAACTTCAGGCAGAGACACTGGCTGTATAGCAGGCAGAGGTTTGGCAGAATCGGGTGAGTTATCAGGTTCAGCTGGCATGCAAGCAGACTGGAGCAGGTTGGTTGGTGTGGAAGCAAGTTGGGTTACTGGCAGGATCGTGCGAGTGGGGAAGAACTTATGTTTCTTCTTCGGCTTAACTGCTGGAGATCTGTAGGTGGCTGTAGGACTGTAGGTAGGAGGTGAGGCAAACTGAAACGAAGGGCTGGGATATGGCAAGGAAGAGGGAACAGCGGCCAGAGGAAGTTTTTGTGGGGAAGTTTTAGGTAGTAGAGAAAAGGCAGGTGGGTTAAAGGCAGGATAGGTGCAGGAAGTAGAAACAGGGTATTGATACTTGGTGGGGAGCAGGGTATATTGGACTGTAGCTGAGGTTGCCATGGGTGATGGGAGAAAGGACGTCTGAGCAGGCAGGTGTTTAGTAGCAGGTCTGGGTTGTGGAGAGCTGACAGAAGCTGGGCATAACAGGTCTGACCATGCCTGAAGTACAGGTAGAACAAAAGTGGGCTCACATACCCTCTGTCTGACCAAGGACTGCACTTCATCTATACAATCCTTCAACAACTGTTTGGGACAAACCGAATAGTGCTCCAAAAAGGATGCAGAGTCATCCTCCAACAGCCACACTAAGGACGCCACCTGATTAATGCTAAAGGGGGGAGAGAAGTCATCATGGCCCTTTGGGATACAGGGCAGAGCCAGATCTGTACATATCTTAATCAAAGGCCGAACATCCTCAAACAGTATACTGCCCTGATCAACCACAGAGTGAGCTAAATGGATAATCTCCAGTAGCTGATCCCTGGTCCACAATTTTAGTGTCTGGCGGAGATATTCACTACTTTCTGATGCCAGCAAAGCATAATAAATAATTACAACTGAATTCATCTCCGCAGCGTAAACAGCACCGAGATGGTCCCTCTATGCAGCCACTTCCGGTCAGAGGTGGCCTTGGTTTTCTGTCATGAACCAACTGTGACCAGACTGTGTGGACTGCAAAGAGAGAACCAAAACGCATGTAAAGTGTAAATAAATGTTTATTAAGATGAGTGATATATAAGTACACAACACCTCCAATACCAAACAGGGACAATAAACCTACAGTGACATACAAATAAGAAATAATATATACAGTAATTGGGGAATACTGTAATCAAGAATGTAAGCCAGGCCAGGGTCATACACAGAGGATCAGCAGATAAACAAGGGCAGTTCCAGAATCACAAACGTAAGCCAAGCCAGGGTCAAACACAGGGAATCAGCAGATGGGGAAAGGTGAATGGAAATCAGGGCCCAAGGCAAGGATGAAAGGGAACTGGAACACAGGAGGGACAGGATCAGGACAGACTCGGGATGGGGATCAGATACAGGCTCAGGTTTGGGTACAGGTATGGGTACCGGTATGGGTACAGGTTCAGGTTCAGGCTCGGGTAGCAGGTTAGCAGGTCAGGGCGCAAGGACGAAACCAAGGCAAACATGTGAGTGCTTGCCGGGTATTTATATGTATGCCTGTGATTAGCTTCAAGTGACACATGAACGCAGGAGGTGCTGTCTGCTCCACACTGCTGGGAAACTCCCCGCTGGCGGACATCGGTACTACAGCCCAAGGATCCAACAGTGCCACCAACAGGTGAATCCCTCCACTACAGATCCTGAGTTTTGGAAGACACCCGCTTGTGGACACTGGTACTGTGATCCAAGAGACCGACAGCGCCACCAACGGGAGAACCCTTTCCTGACACTAGGTTTAGTATATATTTCAGGAGTTAACCAATGGATATAATAATCAGAACTTGATTGTTCAATAGGATATAGGATGAACTCACAGACAGTACCACCACAACAAGAATTGAGTACATTTTGTAGCTAAATAAATAGTATTAGTAAACTACACTGTACGAATGAATAGTAGTATCTCAACATCATAACAATCATCATGTGTAGAAATGATTGAGAAGATAATGTGAGTCTTCCAATGAGCATTTTATATTAAAACCATGCCATAAGGGCGAAAACATAAAAAAAAATAATGGAAAACAAGGGGGTCAAGTGACGTCATGTGACTTAACTATGCAAAATAAACAAGAGGCCAAAAACATCCTCAACTCACCAACGAGGCCTGACGGGACATCCCAACACATGAGGCACCAGGCCGCGAGAGTAAGTAGGGGGACAAACCATTGATGGCGGATGTGCCAAGCAAAGGTAAATATATCAAAATTTAAATGTGCATGGTTATAAAAGTTATCGGAACTCAGCACAGAGAACAAAGGAATATTTACATTTTTAGAAATTAGTAACAAGCGCAGACCAACAAATGTTGAGAGCCTGAGTAAAATTCTTTAAAGGACAATCATCATGAACTTCCAAGGAATATGTGAAGTTGTTTATGGTATGTATATGGCACAAGTTTCCATAGATAGAATAATTGTAGGTTGACCCCAGGCGTTTCAAAGTGAAGACAAAAGCTGTGTGTGGGGCTAAAATGTCTGGGGTCATGGTCAGTCCTGGACCATAGTAGGTGATTAGATGACAAGAAAACGTCAGTGCAACCTCATTGTCTTTGTCATATTAGTCATCGGTATTAGACTGAAGGTGTATGTGTTTAAGTGATCTTAATATATTAAGAGTTCTTGCTTGTTGAGATAAAAATTGCTTTATAGTAAGAAGGTAGAGAGTCAACCCTCCAAGAATGCTTCTTGCCTTCTGTTGGAGGAGATTACAGCGTGGAAACTGGTGAAATGCCAAACAAATTAAAAGAATAACAAAACAAATAACTGGTAAACTTGAGAATGATTATGATGCTTGATCCTGGAAGGATAGTTACATAGTTAGTCAGGTTGAAAAAAGACACAAGTCCATCCAGTTCAACCTTAAAAACAATAAATAAATAAAATAAAAAATATCGTACAATCCAATATATCCAATTTTATACCCTCAGTTGATCCAGAGGAAGGCAAAAAACCCAAGCAGAGCATGCTCCAATTTGCTATACCAGGGGAAAAAATTCCTTCCTGACCCCCCAAGAGGCAATCGGATTTACCATGGATCAACTTTACCTATAAATGTTAGTACCCAGTTATATTATGTTCATTTAGGAAAGTATCCAGGCCTTTCTTAAAGCAATCTACTGAGCTGGCAAGAACCACCTGTGGCGGGAGTCTATTCCACATTTTCACAGCTCTTACTGTGAAGAAACCTTTGCGTATTTGGAGATGAAATCTCTTTTCCTGTAGACGTAAAGAGTGCCCCCCTGTCCTCTGGGTTGACCGTAAAGAGAATAAATCAACACCAAGTTCACTATATGGACCCCTTATATATTTGAACATGTTGATCATATCCCCCCTTATTCTCCTCTTCTCAAGAGTGAATAGATTCAGTTCCTCTAATCTTTCCTCATAGCTGAGCTCCTCCATGCCTCTTATCAGTTTGGTTGCCCTTCTCTGCACTTTCTCCAGTTCCCTGATATCCTTTTTGAGAACTGGTGCCCAAAACTGAACTGCATATTCCAGATGAGGTCTTACTAATGATTTGAACAGGGGCAAAATTATATCTCTCTCTCTAGAGTCCATAACTCTCTTAATACAAGAAAGGACTTTGCTCGCTTTGGAAACCGCAGCTTGGCATTGCATGCTATTATTGAGCTTATGATTTACTATGATTGGCTCCATCTTCTTTGGTCCCTTTGATTGCGACTTGATAAAGGAGTGGACCAAATGGGTGATGATCTGGGGATAGTAGGGGGTCGATTTGAAGGTTCTGGTTCCAGCAGACCCAGTTTGACTAGAAGCTCTTTTCCTTCTATTATGTTGTAAACTGTATATGTAGAACCTTGTACATCACGGAGAGCTTGAATAGGAAGCCCCAGCGATATTTAATTCTTGCTGTCTGCAGTATAGTAGTGACTTCCTTCATTCTGCATCTCCTGTTTAGTGTAGCAGGTTATATGTCTGGGTAAATTTGTATAAAAAACCTAAAAACCATGCGCTTACTCCAAAAAAGTCATAGATGTAAGCAGCTAACACAACAAATAGAAAATTTGTAATAAATCATATGTAACCAAGTGTAGCGCTAAAAAATGAGAAAGAGAATATTGCTATACCACATATAATAGCAAAATGATTAGTGAAAAGATAGTGTTTTGTATACTTTGTGAACATTCATACATATAGAACACTTATGTTATAAAGCCTTAGGGTCACCAAAAGTGATGACAGGATGTAAAAATGGCAATAAAGTCCAAAACTGAATGTGCAGGTACGATGAACATAAATGTTGCAATGGTGATAAATTCCAAAACATATACTCGTGAGAGATTTCTGTATGTAATCCAACATGTGCTGACAGACACTTGTGCGAAACCGCCACCTAGGATGACTGGAGGCTTACCAGAAAGTTGGGACCCACCTAGCATACGCTATATGGGTCAAACAGGCTTGGATTGCTCACTGGCAATGAAGGTAGGGAACCAAGGGCTGGTAGATGGTGAAGTTGTAACGTTGCTATCCCAAAGAGGTCTTCTTCATATGGAAGCTCGGACACCAACGGACATTACCCACATGTAATGAAGAAGGGGCTCATAGCGTAATTCCGTAAACCATAAAAAATTTATTAAAAGGAAAAACACTTACATTTCAGAATAAAAAGCGCTTGCAAGTAAAATGGCGGCAGTGGAGTCCTCCTGGCGCGTTTCGTCATACAAGACTTCGTCTGGAGTACTTGCCCACTGCAGCCAGACTCCTTTATATAGGGACAAGAACCCCTCTGATGAGAATCCAGCTCCCAGGCTTGTTTGCATTGGCACTTCCGGGGTCATCCAAAATGGCGGACCCGAGTGCTTTCCAAGCCTCTCTTTCATGTAATTCAATTCCCATAGGTCTAATGGTGTCATGTGTTTCAAGAGGAGACATGGTGCTGAGTGCCTTCCAAGCCTCTCTTTCACATGATTCCATTCCCATAGGTCTAATGGTGTTATGTGCTTCAGGAGGAGACATGATGCTGAGTGCCTTCCAAGCCTCTTTCAAATGATTCCATTCCCATAGGTCTAATGGTGTCATGTGCTCCAGGAGGAGACATGATGCAGAGTCCCGGCGTCCAGAACCTCCCACTTTCACTTGTTACTACCCCTTATGACCTCTTAGTGGGTGTATGGAGGGGGAGGCCGTGACTCTGCGTCACCACATCAGTGACATCCCCCCTAACGTATATTATGATAAAAAACCACGCTCGCGCATGCGCGCGGCGTAGTTCAGCGTGGTGACATCAATGGTGGGCGAGGGCGCCGTTGTGCGTCTCAACCTCAATCACATCCCTGATAGTCTAATAGAGACCGCGCTCGCGCATGCGCGAGGCGTGGTCCAGCGCGGTGACGTCATCAAAAAACGACGCATGCGTACATCACCTCCGGTCTCCGTTCTATCACACCAGAAAGTGACCAGCAGAGAGGGGAAAAAGGGCCGGAAATGATGTTGTAATCCCCAGACCGGCCTTCAAAGTGTACGCAATGAGTGTGCATTAATGGGTGACCTAAACACGATCAGGACTTCATTCAAAGATGATAGATGAGTCCATGGAAACGAAAAAAATGAAGAAGATGGATTCTCAGCAGGAGAGAGAAGAGATGAACAATTAATTATTCCATCTCCTAACTCAATCCATGTCCCCACATAGCTCATATTGTATTACTTCAAAAACGACAATACTTTAATAATAACTACCCAATTGTCAAAATAAAGTAAATATAATCATAATAAATGTGTAACAGATGGAAAGGCACATGCATGTAAAAAGTATCAGACATAATACACACCCTAGGTATTAGTACTCCTAAACGGAAGTTGATGTTTCTTATCTCATGATAAATCTGTCAAGACTCGTTTATAAAGGCATTAACATTTACTTCCACGTTCATGCCTTGAGGAAAAAAGGTCTGTAGTTCATACGCCCAGAACATTTCAAGGCAAGAGACCCCTCTGATTTTGCCCCCCCCTCCACGGCGGGATGTATTTGTCTATAATGACAAATTGTGAACCAGTGGGGTTACTATTATGATATTGCTTGTAATGTCTGGGTACTGTATGCTTAGAGTCCCTGCCTTTGATTAGAGCAATATGTTCCCCTACCCTTGTTGTAAACGTTCTGGTGGTACGACCAATGTATTGTTTACGACAAGGGCATGTGATAAGATATACTATGTATTTGGTACTACACGTGCAAAAAGATTTCACTGTATATCTTTTCCCCGTGACTGTGGATGTGAATTCTGTGACTTTACGTCCTTCCAGGTTATTGTGCAAACATACCACACATTTTCTACACGGGTAAAAGCCTGTCATGTTATGGAAAAAAGAAGGCCGGGATGGTGGATTTATAATATTGGGGGCTATCTGACCCTGTAGAGATGGTGCTCCTCTAAATATAATCTTGGCCTCTTCTGGCAATGACCCGCCCAGAATGTTATCATGTCTCAAGACACCCCAGTGTTTTTTTACAATGCTTTTAATTTGTTTGTGCTGGGTTGAGAAAGATGTTATCATTGCCCATTTAAACTTTTCATCCGGTTCCTTTTTTGGCTTTACCTCGAGTAAAGTTTTCCTTTCAATATTCATGGCTCTCTGGATCTCAAAATCCAGGTTGGCGTTGTCATACCCTTTGTCTATAAATTTTTGTTTGAGGACACCTGCTTGTGTGATAAATAATTCTGTGTCCGTGCAGTTCCTACGGAGCCTAAGAAATTGGCTGCGAGGAACAGCACTTAACCAGGATCTATGATGGCAACTGGTGGTGGGAATGAAACCATTACGGTCAGTGGGCTTAAAGTAGGTGTTAAATTTAAATTTTCTGTCTACTATTTCTATCTCCAAGTCCAGGAAATGTATCTTGGTCCTGCTGGCCTCATATGAAAGGGAGATGCCCCTGTCATTAGAATTCAGACACTCGAAAAATTGTTCGAGTGTCTCAAAAGAGCCATTCCACAGGAGGAGGATGTCGTCTATGTACCTAGCCCACAGAACCAACGAAGTGGTCCCGTGGGCATAGACGACATCCTCCTCCCACTTGGCCATAAACAAGTTCGCAAGGCTAGGTGCGAACTTGGCACCCATTGCCACTCCCCGTTGTTGGAGGTAGTAGTTCTGGTTAAACCAGAAGTAGTTATGTCTGGTTGCGAAGTCCAACAATTCGATTATATACTCACATTGAAAAGTTGCAAGGGACTGTTCACGATGGAGAAAATGTTTGACTGCATCTATACCCTTCTCATGGGCTATACACGTGTACAAGGATGCCACGTCAGCAGTGGCCATAATGAATCCTTCCTGTATATTGACCTCCTCTAGGAGTCTAATAGTGGAACCGGTGTCTTTAAGGTAGGAGGGTGTACGTTTCACTAGTGGTTGAAGGTAAAAGTCGATGTACTTCCCAATTCTTGCCGTAATGGAATGGATACCACTGACAATAGGTCTACCGGGTGGACATGTAGGGTTTTTATGTATTTTGGGTAAATAGTATATGGTAGGGATCCTGGGAGCTGTGGGGACCAGAAATGCCCTTTCTTTTTTATTCAAAATCTTTAAATCATAACCCTTGGTAATAAGCTGTTGAAGTTGTTTTTTGTATGCATTGGTGGGGTTATTGGGGAGTGTTTGATAAGTACCAGGTTCATTCAAAATTCTAAACATCTCCTCCTCCTATTGGCTCTTATCCAGAACCACTATGCCCCCTCCTTTGTCCGCGGGACGGACAACCAAATTTTTTTGTGCGCATAATGATTCCAATCCCTCTTTCGACAGTGGAATTTAAATTTAACACCTACTTTAAGCCCACTGACCGTAATGGTTTCATTCCCACCACCAGTTGCCATCATAGATCCTGGTTAAGTGCTGTTCCTCGCAGCCAATTGTAAAGTCACAGAATTCACATCCACAGTCACGGGGAAAAGATATACAGTGAAATCTTTTTGCACGTGTAGTACCAAATACATAGTATATCTTATCACATGCCCTTGTCGTAAACAATACATTGGTCGTACCACCAGAACGTTTACAACAAGGGTAGGGGAACATATTGCTCTAATCAAAGGCAGGGACTCTAAGCATACAGTACCCAGACATTACAAGCAATATCATAATAGTAACCCCACTGGTTCACAATTTGTCATTATAGACAAATACGTCCCGCCGTGGAGGGGGGGGGGGGCAAAATCAGAGGGGTCTCTCGCCTTGAAATGTTCTGGGCGTATGAACTACAGACCTTTTTTCCTCAAGGCATGAACGTGGAAGTAGAAGTTAATGCCTTTTATAAACGAGTCTTGACAGATTTATCATGAGATAAGAAACATCAACTTCCGTTTAGGAGTACTAATACCTAGGGTGTGTATTATGTCTGATACTTTTTACATGCATGTGCCTTTCCATCTGTTACACATTTATTATGATTATATTTACTTTATTTTGACAATTGGGTAGTTATTATTAAAGTATTGTCGTTTTTGAAGTAATACAATATGAGCTATGTGGGGACATGGATTGAGTTAGGAGATGGAATAATTAATTGTCCATCTCTTCTCTCTCCTGCTGAGAATCCATCTTCTTCATTTTTTTCATTTCCATGGACTCATCTATCATCCTTGAATGAAGTCCTGATCGTGTTTAGGTCACCCATTAATGCACACTCATTGCGTACACTTTGAAGGCCGGTCTGGGGATTACAACATCATTTCCGGCCCTTTTTTCCCCTCTCTGCTGGTCACTTCCTGTGTGATAGAACGGAGACCAGAGGTGGTGTATGCATGCGTCGTTTTTTGATGACGTCACCGCACTGGACCACACCGTGCGCATGCGCGAGCGCGGTCTCTATTAGACTATGGGGGATGTGATTGAGGTTGAGACGCACAGCTGCGCCCTCACCCTCCATTGATGTCACCGCGCTGAACTACGCCGCGCGCATGCCCGAGCGTGGTTTTTTATCATATTATACGTTAGGGGGGATTTTTATAGTCAGTGGATCCGCGCTACAGGCTATGCTTGCAACTGCAGCCCCCCTATGTAGGCAGGGGACACCAACGTGTACCCTCAAAGAATCGATATAAAAGATATATAGGGAGTGGCGCTGTGCATAAGGGAATTAATGGCATATAGTAATTGTCTATTGATTATGATGAATGTGTCTATAAGACATAGTATAGAGAACGGCAAAAACGATGAAGATATGGATACAAAAATATATATCCCACATGGGAATCAGTAAGTGCTGGTAAAAGAAGTATGGATACAAGTAGGTGTTCAGTACAACCTTAATCCCATAACCAAATTAAACACTAGTGATCTCTAGTGGTGTAATATGATGTGCATGATAAGTGCCAGAATATCAAGTGCAATCCAATTGAGTGTTCCAGCACCTGCTGGAATGAGCTACAAGTGATGTATGAAGGAGGGGGTATCCACAACCCTCTAAGGTGCAGTGCTAAGAAAATAAAAATAAAAATGTATGTGAAAAAAAAAAAAAAATATATATATATATATGGTATACGTGAAAGTGATATTTAGTAGAAGTGAGATACGGAATTAAAACTAGTGGTTAATAAATTAATTGTGACTCTAATAGACTGGTAATAACACAGTTAAATAGCAGCACTAGGTCTCATGTGAAATACGCAAATAAGAGTAAATTTCATGTGAAATGTCAAAAAGTTCATGTATTATCTTCCACCCGACATCTTCCAGACTTTCTAAAGACACAATCCCCCCTGATGTGATTCCACTCACCGGAACGCTATACCCCTGCAGGGGTATAAGCATAAGATGTTTCTATTCCAGGTACCGATCAAATCCGGGTGCCGATCGAGTCCTTGTATGGTGATATCCTCTCGCCTCTGGTTTTCCAATCCAGATCAGCCTCTCCAACAAAGGAAGGAAAAGGGGGAAGTTGATGATCCCCTAATGCGATCCTATCTCCAGCCGGACATCCGCTCCAAAGATGTTATATGGAATAAAGAAGTTTTGTCCACATAGCGTAACTCCTTTTAAACCGTTTATTTATTAAAAATCATACAGTCCAACAAAGCGGAGTTAATTTCAAGGAATGAATTTAAAAAACGAGGAGGGAGCGTACAAGCTCTCTAGCTCCCCTTGCTGTCCCGGGACGCAGCGTTGTCCGCAACTACCGCTTGCGTTCCACCGGTCGGCTAGCAAAAACCACAGAGGCAGGAAGTGACGTTGTGCGTACCAAGATAGTCCCGCCTTACGCGTTTCGTCACACGGACGTCATCGGAGGCGCTGCCATCTTGGTCCTCTCAACGCCTTATATCTGGGTGCAGTACATGCCATGGCCAATCACACGTCGAATGCCAAATAACGGACAACATGTAGGGCCAATTGAAAAATTCGCTCAATTAGGGAGATGAGAGCCAAAACCTATTCCCTTTCAACCTCATTTAACCAGAGGGAAATGATATGTGAGCGGGTGACATCTCCTTGAGCACCATCTAGTGGAATATTTGTAATTAAAGATCTTGTATATATGGAATGGCGGCCATGGAGAAATGTATTTTGCAATCCAGATATTAGCCAGTAAACCTTTTATAACGTATTTCATCACATTCAGATAACTTAAGCCCAAAAGAGGTGATATAAATATATTAATTCTCATTTCCTCAGGAGGTATAATATTAAAATTGGGTTTGAAAAAGGAGATAGGATTATATACATAAAAAATATATATAAATAATGAAAACTAAATAAAAATAAAAATAATAAAATTAAATTAAAATTAAGATATCAGTTAAAAATATGCAATAAGTAAGATTGGAAATGGAATAAAACCTACTACATAGAAATATTAAAATTATCAAAAATTATTATGCATCACAGACAAGAGTATTGTGTACTCAAAGCAGGTGTGAACTGGGAGAGGGGGAATAGGTAAATCTACCATATATATAAAAAACGGAGCCCCCATAAAAACCATGGAAAACTTTAATCTATACGCTTACTTTTAAAATTATTATAGCATAGGGAAAAATTATTGTGCAGGAGATTCAGAGATAAAGTGGGGACGCATATAAAAACCCTATTTAAAATTGGATAAGAAGCATATCAAGAGTAATTTTAAGAGTAGGATAGAGCAATTTGTGGTGACGCAGAGTCACGGCCTCCCCCTCCATACACCCACTAAGAGGTCATAAGGGGTAGTAACATGTGGAAGTGGGAGGTTCTGGACGCCGGGACTCTGCATCATGTCTCCTCCTGGAGCACATGACACGATTAGACCTATGGGAATGGAATCATTTGAAAGAGAGGCTTGGAAGGCACTCAGCATCATGTCTCCTCCTGAAGCACATGACACCATTAGACCTATGGGAATGGAATCATGTGAAAGAGAGGCTTGGAAGGCACTCAGCACCACGTCTCCTCTTGAAACACATGACACCATTAGACCTATGGGAATTGAATTACATGAAAGAGAGGCTTGGAAAGCACTAGGGTCCGCCATTTTGGATGACCCCGGAAGTGCCAATGCAAACAAGCCTGGGAGCTGGATTCTCATCAGAGGGGTCCTTGTCCCTATATAAAGGAGTCTGGCTGCAGTGGGCAAGTACCCCAGACGAAGTCTTGTATGACGAAACGCGTCGGGAGGACTCCACTGCCGCCATTTTACTTGCAAGCGCTTTTTATTCTGAAATGTAAGTGTTTTTCCTTTTAATAAATTTTTTATGGTTTACGGAATTACGCTATGAGCCCCTTCTTCATTACATGTGGGTAATGTCCGTTGGTGTCCGAGCTTCCATATGAAGAAGACCTCTTTGGGATAGCAACGTTACAACTTCACCATCTACCAGCCCTTGGTTCCCTACCTTCATTGCCAGTGAGCAAACCAAGCCTGTTTGACCCATATAGCGTATGCTAGGTGGGTCCCAACTTTCTGGTAAGCCTCCAGTCATCCTAGGTGGCGGTTTCGCACAAGTGTCTGTCAGCACATGTTGGATTACATACAGAAATCTCTCACGAGTATATGTTTTGGAATTTATCACCATTGCAACATTTATGTTCATCGTACCTGCACATTCAGTTTTGGACTTTATTGCCATTTTTACATCCTGTCATCACTTTTGGTGACCCTAAGGCTTTATAACATAAGTGGTCTATATGTATGAATGTTCACAAAGTATACAAAACACTATCTTTTCACAATTCATTTTGCTATTATATGTGGTATAGCAATATTCTCTTTCTCATTTTTTAGTGCTACACTTGGTTACATATGGGTAAATTTGTACCCGGATGCCATCTAATTCTATATTAGACGTATACCTGGATGCATGCATGATGTCTTCTTTGTTGCGAAAATCTTTTATGCACATGATTATATCATAAAACAAGTAAAAAGGCGCAATACACAGATACCTCAAAATGTAGTACCCAATAGTCCAAGGGCCGATATAGAGGGATGTATATATGTACACATATATACGCGGTAAAACGTGGCTAAACGCGGCATGCAAAAGTGGCAAAACGGGCGTTTCTAAACGCCAGTTTCAGCTTTTAAAAACGTGTTCAGCAGAGTTTGCACTGGCGTTTCGTGTGCATGAAGCCTTATAGTGCAAAAAAGAGTTGCCAGCCATAGGTTTGGTGTAATTCTTAGCGATAATAGTCTCACCCACGTGGCCCAATTATAAATCCACAAAGGCCAGGATAGTGGAGTCAGAGGTATGTGTCCATCAGTACCCAGAACTACTTACCATAAATCCCCCAGTCTTAAAAATAAAATCGCCCCAAGTAAACTCCAAACTAATCAGACCATCCCTAATTCCACCACTCTCATACCCCTGGTGGGTATGTGCCAATGCAAAAAAGCTCGCTGTAAAACCTGTTTGTTCATCCAACACGGTAAAAAATCCTTTTACTCTAAGGGCAGAACATACCCTATAGATCACTTTTACAATTGCTCATCTGATTTTGTTGTGTATGGCCTTTCGTGCCCTTGTGGGTTGATTTATGTTGGGTGAAAAATCTGCCCTTTAAGACAACACTTCGGCCAGCATCCACGACTTATCGAGGGTGGCAAGGACATGCATAGTGTCCCTCTGCCCTTTGCTGAGCATCATAAAAAATCCCCCATCAGCCTCCAAGTCTGAAAGAAAGTTCATCATGTTTGGTCTCAAGAATGTCAGTGCGGCCTCCTCTATTTGCAATCTCCTGGGATAAAGCATTTGTGGATTTACGCAGTTCAAGCTGTATTTTGTGTACCAGATTTTCATATATTGCAGACAGGCTGGCGTCCAAATCAGCTTTGGATAGTGGGGGATTGTACTCACAGTCTCTCAGTGATGGAGTGTTCTGATGTAGCGCTGCATGAGGCTGCAGGGATTTCCCATGGTTGAGCATCTGAATGTCCGAATAAAAAAGTAACAAATTTCAACTAATATGAAAGAAATTATAGCGAATATAACAAACGAATTTGACATGATTCGGTAGTTCGTTAAAGATCTAATGAAACAAAAGGTCAACTCACAGTAAATCTTACAGTCCAATCGGCTGATTAATTTTTTGCTGGAGGTTGGATTACTGACAAAGTGCATTCCTGAGAACTGAGTGAGAAGGGTGTTATATTGTATTTGAGCAGAGGAGAAGAGATATTGTCATTGTGTGTGTTAATAGATTCAATAAACAAACGACTTTCCAAACTACGAATCATTATCACGAATATATATATATATATATATATATATATATATATATATATATATATATATATATATATATATATATATATATATATATATATACACACATACATATATAAATATCAAATTTCTACTAATACAAAAGAAATTATAGCGGATATAACGAATGAATTCAACATGATTTGAGATTCAGTATAACAAATATCGACACTCTACAGAAATAATGAATTATCTGAAAGCGAATTAACGTAACATAACGAATATAACAGAATGAAATTATGTATTTTACAAATGACAACGAACCAAAACTAAGCAAAATTTTCCGTTGTGCACAAGTCTAGATTGCACCCCTTTTTGCCCGTCGACATGCTAGAGGATGTCCCACAGGGGTGCATGAAGTAATTGGGAGGATTTGGTGAGAAATGGCACTGAGAATCATGCTTGGTAGTCCGGGTCTGGTGGAGCTGTGATCAGACACGTCCGTCCCGCATTGTGCCATGCATGTGGCACGTCTGTCTCCATTCTGTTCTTACCGAGGGCCCTACTTCTGCCTGCTGCCTGTAAGACTTACTGCCATCATGCTTCTGCCTGCTACATGAACTGACCAAACCTCTGCCTGCTACCTGTACTATGGACCATGTTCCTGCCTACTACCAGTACCAATATTTTGGCACTGCTGACAATATCTATGCCTGCACCTATCCTGGACAGTATATGCACAGTATCCCTGTCTGCTGTCTGAACTGACTATGGACAGTATTCCTGCCTGCTCCCTGGACAATTCCATTCGCTGTCGCTGACCAAGTCCCTGCCTGCTGCCTGGACCAGTGCTCTCCTCCTGTGGACAACTGTGCTACTAAAACCACAGGTAATCTTTTGTTTACCCTTTGCTCAGAAGAATGTATTTCAGGGTGTAAGACTTGGTATGTGCATGCTATGGGTCCCTAGAACACCTGACAGTGCTCCTTGCATGTTGGGCCACTGTATGTGGCCAGGCTGTGTAAAAGTCTCACACATGTGGTATCGCCATACTCAGGAGGAGTAACAGAATGTATTTTGGGGAGTCATTTTTACTATGTACATGATAGGTGTTGGAAATATCTTATAAATGGACAACTTTGTGTAAAAAAAAAAATGCGTTTTTATTTTTTTCCACAAATGTGTGGGAAAAAAATGACATGTTAAAAAGATACATTATGCCTCATAGACTATAATTTAGGATGTTTTCTTTACAAAATGGGGTCATTTTGTGAGCGTTTTCACTGTCCTGGTGCTTCAGGGCCTTCAAAAGTGTAATAGGTAGTCCAGAAATTAGATCTGTAATTTATGCTCCTAGAAAATCTGAAGGTGCTACTTTAATATTGGGCCTCTGTATGTGGCTAGGCTGTGTAAAAGTTTCACACCTGGTATCGCCATACTCAGGAGAAGAAGCAGAATATGTTTTGAGGTGCAATTTTTGCTATGTACATGCTAGGTGTTGGAAATATCTTCTATATGGACAACTTTGTGTAAAAAAAAATGCGTTTTCATTTTTCCCACATTTCTAAAAACTTGTGGAAAAAATTTACATGTTCAAAAGACTCATTATGCCTCATAGAATACAGTATACATTGGGTTGTTTGCTTTCCAAAATGGGGTCATTTTGTGGGCATTTCGAGTGTCCTGGTGCTCCAGGGCCTTCAAAAGTGTAAAAGCTAGTCGAGAAATTAGATGTGTAATTTATGCTTCTAGAACGCCTGAAGGTGCTACCTCAATGTTGGGTTTCTGTATGTGGCCAGGCTGTGTCAAAGTCTCATACATGTGGTATCGCCATATCTTATAAATGGACAACTTTGTGTAAAAAAATGCGTTTTCCTGTTTTCCCCACATTTTTCAAAAACTTGTGAAAAAAAGGACATGTTCAAAAAGGGTGTTTGCTTTCCAAAATTGGGGTCATTTGTGGGCATTTCCATTGTCCTGGTGCTCCAGGGCCTTCAAAAGTGTAATAGGTAGTCAACAAGTTAGAAGTGTAATTTATGCTCCTAGAACTGACGTGTTCCCTGCATGTTGGGCCTCTCTGTGCTGCTAGGCTGTGAAAAAGTCTCACACATGTGATATCGCCATACTCAGGATGAGTAGCAGAATGTGTTTTGGGGTGTAGTTGCAAGTATGCATATACCGTGTGAGAAAAATAACCCTTAATATGACCGTTTTGTGAAAAAAAAATCTTAGTTTTCCCAAGAATTGTGGGAAAAAATTACAACTTCAAAAAACTCACCATGCCTCATACTAAATAGCTTGGAATGTCTATTATCCAAAAATGGGTCATTTGATGGGTATTTGTACTTTCCTGGCTTGATAGGATCCTTTCACATGGGTTGGTCCGCTTGGCGGACTCCGCTTGCTTAGCAGGAGATCGATCCGCTGATCCCTGCTGAGTAGGCAGATGACAGGTCCATCTCCGATGACTGTGCTGTGACAGACCTGTCAGAGTTCAGGCGATTTGCGTAAGTAATAAAAGGTTTGCTCTAACCCTAGATTCACGTATTGTTTTGTGAGGGCCGTGCAGCCCCTTAAGGCCCTGAAGACACATGGCCAAAATATGAGTGTCAGGAGACACAGGTCGCCTCCGTCCACCGGGCTGCGGGGTGCATGCGCAGCGGGCTGGTGTTGAGACGTGCACCCGTCCGCGGCCTGATGGTGCGGTGCGCGCGGGTGCACGGCGTTCCCCGTCTGCGCGCCGTCGCCCGTGCGGGTGCCCGGTAGTGCGTCACACTGACGCGCTCACCGGAGGCTACTTCAGACGACTCCAGCGCCCAGTCGGGTTGCTGGTTTGTCGTCCGCTGTACCCTGCCTGAGTTTAGTTCCTTGTTCCTGCCTTCCAGATACCCCTGACCACTGCCTGTTAACCGACCAATCTACTTGCCTGCCGGATACCCCTGACCTCTGCCTGCCTAAAGACCACTCTACTTGCCTGCCGGATACCCCTGACCTCTGTTTGTTTAAAGGACCATTCTACCTGTCTGCCGGATACCCCTGACCTCTGCCTGTTTAAAGGACCATTCTACCTGCCTGCCAGATACCCCTGACCTCTGCCTGTTTAAAGGATTATTCTACCTGTCTGCCTGATACCCCTGATCTCTGCTTGTATTAAGGACTTCTCTATTTACCTGCTCAGTACCTCTGACCCCTGCTTATCCTACGGACCTTCCTACGGTCAGTTACACCGGTCCTGCACGGTGCCCGCCAGGTATCTTCCTACATCTATAGTGAAAATGAGTCTATCTTCCGCAACTACCTGAAGCCCGTACCTCCGCGTGCTTCCTATCCCCTGTATCACCCTCGGGGGTTCGGGCGCGCGTGGTCGTAAGGGCGAGCCGCTCTCGGCATCTTGGCCTCAGTGAGTATTGAGGTGACAATGAGGCTGGGAGAAAGCAGGTTTAACCTTAGACAGAAGGGGTTCTTCTGAGACTGTTGTTAAAAAACAAAACAAAAACAAACTTTAGGGCTTCATTCACATCTAGGTGTCCTGAATCACGGTAAATCGCAGGGCGCCCTTGCAATCCCCGTCAATTCCAATGGCACCCTGATCGGGTGACAATCGCGGTAAAATCACGCAAACAGCCAGTGAGGAGGGACTGGTAGGCAGGGCAGAGCCCCATTCTTTTATTTTTTACGTTTCAACTCTTTTTTATTATTTTTTTTAAAAACAGAACAAACAACAAAATACATAACATTAAAAAAATCTCAACATATAAAAATACGACCATATACATAACATATTTACATAACATCTAATACGTTACATTTAACATTCCTGAAGTATATAAGTCATACCATATTACATTTCCTATAGGTCTATGATTCTTACTCTAAAATTCCCCATTCCCAATATCCAACTTTTACAACTTCAACAAGGTGGGGGGGTGGGCATGGAGAGAAAAAAATAAAAATGAACTTTCTCTTCTCCCCTTTCCCTCCCTTTCTCCTCTCCCTTAAAATTAATAAAACCCCTTAACGCAATGCGACGCCCCCACATCCCACCTATAAATTCCCAATGTTATTATCCCAGTGCTCCTAGAAAATTTAAAGTTAATTAAATTAAAAATTAAATATTAAGGGGTGGGTCTCCGGAGGATTGCACAATACGCCTACCCTCCCGTTCCACCCTAGTTCCGTGTGTCTCTCTTGCCCTGAATATTCAATTCCACTTAACACAATCCTTTAAACAAGTAACCCATAAAGTGTTATTTAATATTGATAAAAAAGGGGGGGTGTACCCCTAAATGTGACAACCCCATCCCACCTATAAAATTTCAGTCTTATTATCCCTGTGTATCTAAAGATTTATAATTAACTGATTAAATTCAAAGTTAAGGGGTGGTTCTTTGGAGGGTTGCACAAAAAAAAAAAAAAAAAAAAAAAACGTTTCCCTCTCATTCCACCCTGAATCTGTGTTTCCCTCTTCCCCTGTTACCTCAATCCCATTTACCCCAGTCCTTTAAACAAATAAATTACCCCCAAAGTGCCAAAGTGTAAAAAAAAAAAAAAAAAAAAAAATTTCCCCTCTCCCACATTATTTGACTTAGATGTTTTCCACTGTTTTTCTTCCAATAATACCCATTTTTCTGAGAGGCACCATGGACCCAGACGATCATCCTCCGTAACACCGCTGTCTCATGGTACCTTTCAAAATCTGGGAGACATAGTCCCCCTTTGGACCGCAGCCTTGTCAAAGTCCTAGAAGAGATACAGGCTTTCCTATCTTTCCATATAAATTTCTCAACCAACATCCCGAGAGTCTTAAAATAGGCCCTCGGAATGTTTATCAGCAGAGTCTGAAACAGATACAGGGCCCTCGGCAGTGTCACCATCTTGATCATGTTTATCCTACCAAACCATGTCAATTTATTTACCGGATATCTCCTCGGATCTTGCTTAATTTTATTTAATAAAGGTAGGTAATTATCCTGGTAAAGATCTGCTTCCAAAGTAGACAGAAAGACACCAGGATACTTTAGGCCCCTGCGCTTCCAAGCAAATGGATACTGGGATTAAATATCTCTACATTCTGCTAAGGGGACAGAAACATTCAATATCTCTGTCTTCTCTTTATTGATCTTTAAATTTGATATTTCTCCATACTTTTTGAATTCTGTCAATATAATTTGGAGTGTTTGTCCCGGGTTGGAGACATACAACATCACATCGTCCACAAATGCAGAGACCTTGTGTTCTTGTCCGGCCAGCTCCACCCCCTGATTTCCTGGTTTGCCCGAATAGTCGCTAAAAAAGGTTCCAGGGAAAGGACAAAAAGTAACAGTGAAAGTGGGCATCCCTGTCGTGTACCATTGCACAACGCGAAGGTACCCGAGAGGGTCCCATTAACTCGTACCTGAGCAGTTGGTCCAGAGTATAATGCCTCTATCCATCTATACATTTGTGGACCTATGCCTGCATGTTTCAATGTCTCAAGCATATATTCCAAATCTAATCTGTCAAAGGCCTTTTCGGCATCCACTGATAAAAATAACAATGGTTTCTTTCCCCTTTTGGCTCCATGGATCAAGAGTAAAGCTCTTAATACATTGTCGCTCACTTCCCTCCCAGGGACAAAGCCTACCTGATCCTTTTCTATCCATTTTGGCATAAGAGGTTTCAGCCTCTCGGCCAATATCTTTGCATAAATCTTTATATCTTCATTTATCAAAGATATCGGCTGGCACATACTGTTGGATCCTTCCCTTCTTTAGCTATGAGAGTTATATGAGCACCCAATGCTTCTCTGCATATTTCCACATCCCCCATTAGAATTAATATATGACTGAAAATATGAAGCAATTCCTGAATTTTTTTTATAGTATAATGAGGTAAACCCATCTGGTCCTTGGCTTTTGCCTACTCTGATGTTTTTAATTACCTGTTCTATTTTATCTTTTGAGATCTCCATATCCAGCTTATTAGATCCTTATTCTATAATAGCAGGTAGCTTTTTCTTTTCTAAATATTGTTCTATTTTATTTCTTCTAAGTTGTATATCATCAGGGTTTTGTATATTATTTACTTTATATAGCATTTGACAGTATTCTTGAAAAATCTTTGTAACATCTTTTGTGGAGTATTTTAGTTCCCCCCTCTTATCTTTCATTTTTGCTATACAGTTCAGATTACTTCTAGGTTTATAAATATATATAGGCTGCGCTAAAAGGTATGTATAAGACGTGCACAGTAAATAATTGCTCTCAAATTAAATAAAGAACCTGTGAATTATAAATGTTAATACACATATATCATACTATGGATATAGTTAAAGTGCCTAGTGCATGACTGTGTATTACAAGCCAAAAAATAAAAACATATATATATTAAAAATTAGGTTTAATAGGTTTAATTACCCCATCCAATAATTTGCCAGGCTTGTTCCCCATTTCATAGTATTTTTTGCTTACCCTATTAAATACCCATTTAATATCTTGTTCCATCAGGTCCCTCAGATTTTCTCATTTTCCTGTCAATATAGCCATCATTTGATCTTCATCTAATCTTTTATGTAACTGTTCCAAAGCCTGAATCTCTTCCAAAAGGGACTGTTTCTTACTTTGCCATATTTTTTCCTCTTGGCCTTCTCTGCTATCAGCTTCCCCCTCATATAAGCTTTAAGCGTTTCCCAGAGTACAGGTGGAGCAATATTTTCTGTATCATTTTCTTTAAAAAATAAATTAATTTCCTTCTCTAGATCCCCAATTATCATAGAATCTTGTAAAAGAGATTCATCTATTCTCCAAGACCACTGTCCAGTTGGGATGTCCTTGAGCTCCAGGACTATCTCTACTGGAACATGGTCTGAGTGAGTTATTGACTTTATTTCTGTCTTCCATAACCCCTCTAAGAGTTGATGATTTTCCTTCTGACCTCAAGGAGAGAGGCTGAGTATCCAAAGCTGGATCAAAGACAAAGTTGAAATCTCCTGCCACTATTAATCTTCCCTCTCTTCTCTCTCTAAAGCCCTCAAATGTATTCAAAACTTTTTCAAGAAAACAGTAGGATGTATATTAGGCCAGTATACATTCACCAAGGTATAGTAGATATTAAATAAGGACACCTTGATGAATAAATACCGCCCCTCTGGGTCTGCCTCCATTGCCTTCAATGTGAATCGTGTATTCTTAATCAAACCCTATTGCTGTCCCCCTAGATATTTTATTGGGTGAATAGCTATGCATCCATGTGGGAAAATTTTTAGATTCCAAACTAATATTTGATGTCCATTTTAGATGAGATTCTTGCAAAAATACTATATTAGCCGAAAATCCTTTAAGCTCCTGTGATACCTGATACCTTTTATTAGGGCTATTTATTCCTCTCATGTTATATGTAATTATTTTCAAAGGTGCCATACTACAATCAAGAGCTCCATTGATTTTTCAGTAAGAACAATATTAAAGACAAAGAGGAAAAGGGGGGGTTTCCCCTAACTCCAGGAATGTACCACTTAAACAACAAAGACCAAGACCCAAATGCAAACACATAACATTGAAACAACAAAAAACCCTCCTTATCTATTGCTCCCTCCTCCCTCCCTCTACATTGTAAACCAATGCCCAATAGGGCATCCAGCTGAGCAGGCCCTCCCTCTGAGGCTTTTATATGCCCACATGATCCCCCGGACCTCATCCCTAATGGTTAAGAGTGTTTCCAGAGGTACTATAGGGCATCGCCACTCCATGTTAGTTCCCCCCAGGTGCTTCTCCTACATACTCACCTCTTACTCCATAAACTTAAACAGTTCTTCTACTTCCTTATTTTCATCTTTAATATATTTCAAAACTCTATACTTTATTCCATTCTTGATCTTTCAATTTCTTCCAGGTCGGTGGCCTTTTTTCCCAGTTTTCCAACTTTATAAATGGTAGACCAAGTTTACTGCAAAATTCTGAGACCCCCTTCTTTGTGATCAAACAAGCCGGAAGCCCCCACCTATAAATGATGTTGTTCTCTTGTAGATACTTGTTAGGGGTTTCAGTGCCCTTCTGCAGGCTTGTGTTTCTGGTGAAAGATCTGTGAAAATTAGTAGCTTATTTCCCATATATTCCATGGGTGTGGAGTTTCTTGTACTCTGATGCCGCGTACAGACGATTGGAATTTCCGACAACAAATGTACGATGTGTAAATATGCAAATATCCATTTAAGTAATTGTGCAGATAATTATGCAATTGAACAGAATTTTATGAAATTAACCTTCAAATGGGTATACAGTTGTTATACGGAAAGATATGCAGATAAAAATGCAAATAGAAATAAAAAGTGCAGATTATAAGCGGGTATGTTATAAGACACACAGAGCCCCATTCCTTGTGTCTTATAACCCAGAGTGAGGCAGGGGACCTGAGAAGAAGAGAATTGGGTCTGCTCTGTGCAAAACCATTGCACAGACCAGGTAGGTATAACATGTTTGTTATTTTTAAATAAAAAAATGGTAGCCTTTAGTATTACTTTAATCAGTGGCGGCCCATCCATTAGGAGCTTACGGGCGCCGCACCCCTGTCCATGCATCCAGCCCCCTGATCTACATACAGGGTGCTGGATGCATGGATTCTTATGGTGGGGTGTTTTTTTTGAAGCATATCATTAGAGGCTCTAATAGGCTTCAAAAAAGGGTGCGCTCAGGGCGCAGTGCTCTGTGTCACAATAGCGAATTAATAGATCATAAAATAATATGCAGCGCTCAAACATATAATCAAAAAAGATACAAAATCGAGTGACCAGAACTGAAACATGAAAGAAAGGGTTGATTGATCCCTACAGTGATAATATCACCTACGTGAAAATATACAGTGCTGTAAATTGATACAGAACAGAAGGTTATATAACCATACAATAACTCATGTGAAAACAAATTCATGTGATAGAAAGAAAGTCCATAAAGAATTCTTCATATAAATGTGCACAACTTGACTGGATGGCTTCACTGGAACCACATTGGAAAGGACGGTGAGAAAAGGTATATATAAATTGCAAAAACCAACCACCACCTGTGCAGAGGCTTACCGGAATGTATGGACTTAAAGGGGTATACACCACTTAAGTCATAAAGGCTTGTGATGTTAAACACCATGTGGGCAGAGATATGGCATCTACGATCACTATCCTGGATCAAAACCGAACACTCCTCATCAACAGATTTCCAGTATGGTGTACAGAAGTATGTTCCATGGATGGAAAGAGGACCACAGCGAATCACAGCATTCATACGGTGTACCAAAAATCCAAAAATTGAAAAGGGAGGTCCACACAGGGCCATTTGAAGGAATTTGGGGGCCCCAAGCAAAATGGACATGGAGGCCCCCAAACCCCCCCCCCCCCACGCACACACGCACGCAAAGTCTACAGGAAATGGGATGGTAAAGAAAGAAGAAAATGGAAAGAAAGCTATGGTAATTGTTTTTATTATGGTGAGCAAGCTACCATATTTTTATTACTAAATGGGTCTTGATTACTGCCTCCCCCCCTTACTACTCCCCCCATGTTCTTTTTAACCCCCCTCCCTACCGCGTACCGCAAGACAGGAGATTCAGTTTTCTGTTACCGGCCGGCCGGACTGAAAGGAAGTGAGCACTCAGTGTGTGCACTTCCTGTCAGTCCGGCCGGGAACAGGAAACTGAGTCTCCTGAGTCCTGTACAGCGCGGACTGCAGGAGGAAGGAAGAGGAGCTCGGCCATGCTGCAGGCTGCAGCTTATAGGAAGCGGTGGCCGATGGCGTGGCTGGGGCCCAGGCCAGCTCGGGGGCCCCAAGCAGTTGCTTGTTATGCCTGTCCTGTCACGACGGGCCTGGGTCCACATAGTGTGATATCATTGATAAAAGGTTTTATTTAAAAAAGAGTAAAAAAGTTAAAACATTCACACTTCATTGGTAGATAAATGCATATACAAGAACGATAGGAAATGGCGTAATGATGTTGGCAGGACGCGTTTTGTCTACACAGACGTCATCTGGGGTATGAGTCTGCTCAAAACACTGCGCTATATAAAGAAAATGTGACCCCAAACTGAATTACGCACCTACCAGATGTTAACCCGTATTAATTGCATCACTTCTGGTATGTAAATAATATTGACAAGTGCGATTCAAACCTCGTTCAGGAATTTGGAAAGAACGAATTCAAGACGGGTAAAAATAAACCTAGTTGGAACTGCTGACAGCCACTGATCAAACCGCCCCAATGGCTCACTTATCTATCAAACAAATGAGCCAGAAGCGGAGGCCTGAATCACGCCTCGCTCTGAGGCAGCGGATGTCTCAGTGGAATGCACATGGTCACTAGATAGGCGGGGCCAACGTACGCGGACCAGACCTCGCTGTGAACCAAAGAGCGTCTGATGTCATTCCTCCATCTCTAACACAGGGAATCAAAGTGGGCCAAGTCTCGCTATGGATCCCTTGCCGGACACACACGCAACCAATGGACAGAAGCCGTGTGATCAACAGAAATCATCTCAGTGCAGCATAATAATTAGAAGCAGATCACAATTGAAAATATACTTAGATTCAAACAAATAATAATAAGAATAAATATAAATTAGTAGTACCAATACCACATGTCGAAAGGTAGTATGCCAAATTGGGGCCACATACTTCATCTCAAAAATAATGACATATATGTTAAATAAAATTAATCATGAAAATTTACATAAAATGAATAAAGTAATCTTTAATGACATGTTTATAGATAAAATTAATAATAAAAAAGCAAGTTCTTAAAAATACCAAAGAAGAAGAACCCACTAGGATCCCTATTGTGAAAATGACGATAATGCCTAGGCACAGTATGTTTGGTGCTCCCATTATTATCTCAGTGATATGTTTATTAACTCTTGTGGAGAACGAACGTATAGTACGACCAACGTACTGTTTCGTGCAGGGACAACGTTTTTCATAGCACATGTACAGAAATGCTTGATCTGGTATACACTTTTAGTAATGGCGGAGGTGAATTTTTTTAGAAACACGTCTCCCGTGTGTATGAACTGACAAACCCTGCTTTTCCTACATAGATAGTATCCTTTTTTTTTTTTTAATCTTTATTTAATATTATATTAGTAAAAAAAAAATACAAAAGTTACAGACATCGACTTTATAAACCCTTGTTAACATTCCAAAACCCCCAAAACCCACCCCCATATTCCCCCCCCCCCTCCTCCCCAACCCCCCCATCCCTCAGGTACACTCCATCTAATAATCTTATAACTTAACTCATCATTACTTCGGCAAATCTCTTTGATTTTTTAAAGGCTTCCCACTTGACCCATTTAGCTCCGTTAACCTCACCTTCCCCTAACGATGGGTCTGCTGCTTCAGTCTTCTCTAAGCTAAAAGTTTCATTAACCCTTGTTATCCATTCCTGGATCCTAGTTCCCTCTATCTCCTGCTATTTTTTTGGAATTAGGCTTGTTGCTGAATTCAAAAGCACAGGAATTATAGAGCATTTGTACCCTCTGTTTAAGCCCTCTGACCCATGGAACAAACAGACCCATGGGTCTTCCGGGATAGCTTTGCCCGTAATCTCCTCAATCAGCTGAATTACTTCCTGCCAGTATCTTTTAATGATTGGGCAATCCCACCAGAGATGTGCTATCGTTCCCAGGGCCCTACATCCTCTCCAACAGTTTGAGGATTTGTCCGGTTGGAATCTACTGATTTTATCAGGTGTAGCATACCACCTAGCCAGACACTTATAATTAGTCTCTATCATTTTCATATCTACTGCTGAGCAATGTGTTGCCCCTAATATGTTCTCTACCAAGCTTTTGCTACAGACTGATCCCAATTCAATTTCCCACTTTTTAATGAATGGCAGTGCTTCCAGCCCTACTCCACTCACCAAAATTTTATACAGTGCTGAAATATTCCTCCTTGGCATTGCTCTTAAAAATAGCTTCTCTATCGGCCTAAAATTTTTTTTCATCCCTTATAGGCCCAGGGAGACTTTTGACAAAATGTGAGAGCTGACCGTACCGCCACCCATTTACTTTCATAAAGTCCGTGTGTGAAGCTAGTTCCTGAAAAGTGATAATTTTGCCTTTCTTTGTGATGTCTTTTAATTGTGCTTCCCTATTTTTTATCCAGTTTCCACCCAATGCCTCCATCCCAGGGGGAAAAAACTTGTTGTCTTTTAAATAAATTAACGGTGAATTGTACTCCCATTTATTTTTAGAGTGAATCTGGTCCCAAATTTTAAATGTGTGATGTTATAGCGTGTGAGTTAGGACCAAGGTTCCTATAATGAGGAGGATTCCAAATCAAGTGATTTAAACGTGCATTACTTAAACCCATTTCCAAATTAACCCATCTTTTAATAGCCGACCCTTTATCCAATCTATTGCCCGTGACAAAACTATTGCATTATAGTATTTTTTAAAGTCTGAGATAGCCAACCCCCCATCTGCTTTCTCCCTTCTCAACACCGTGTAAGCTATCCGTGGTTTCTTATTATTCCATACAAATTTACTTATTAAGCCGATTAGTGTTCTAAAGTAGGTTGATGCTAGTGGGATTGGGAGCATCTGCATTTTGTAAAACATTTTTGGTGCTAAAACCATTTTTACTGTGTTTGTTCTCCCGATCCAAGAGATCGGGCGATACAACATTATTTTTATTTCAAGTTTAATTTCAAGTAATGGAATAAAATTTAACAGAGAGATCTTCTTGAGTGAATTGGCTAATTTTACCCCTAAATATTTGATATTTTCCCTCCAAGGGAAATGGAACACCTTCCTAAGTCTAGCGACTTCCTGTCTATCTATGTTAATATTTAGGGCTTCCGATTTACCAATGTTGATTTTGTAGTTTGAAAGCTCTCCATACTTCTTCAGGGTGGACAGTAAGTTCGGGATCGTGATCCTTGGTTTAGTGATAAAGAACAGCACATCATCGGCGAATGCCGCCAATTTGTGCTCCTCCTTACCCACCATACAGCCACTAATATCCGGGTTCTTACGGATCGAGGCCAATAATGGCTCTAATGTCAAGACAAATAGAAGAGGAGACAACAGGCAGCCCTGCCTAGTCTCGTTCTCCATTGTGGACTGAGCTGAGGGTATACTATTTACTTTAACAAAAGTTGCAGGATGATTGTACAAAACTTTAATCCATTTCAGCATAGTTGGGCCGACTCCCATGGCTTCCAGCGATTTAATCATGAATCCCCAGTCTACTCTGTCAAATGCCTTCTCAGCATCTATTGACAGAAATAGACCTGGGGATTCGCCAATTTTAATAGCCTCCGAAATAAGGAGAGACCACACCCCATTATCCCTCCCCTCTCTCCCTGGAATAAAGCCCACTTGATCCGTATGGACCAAGTAGGACATTTTTTTCCTTTAGCTGTGACACCAATACCTTGGCATACAGTTTAGTATCTGCGTTTAAGAGGGCAATCGGCCTATAACTGGAACATAGCGTGCAGTCTTTGCCTTCTTTTAGTATTAAAGTCACCAATGCTGTTAATGCTCCCTCGCAAAATTCCCCATGCTTCCCCAGCCCATTTCACACCTGACAGAGCCTCGGGACCAATGAGTCTTTACATTTTTTGTAGAAATAAGATGTAAAACCATCTGGTCTGGGACTTTTACCCGGAGGAGATGATTTCAAAGCTAAGCAGATTTCTTCTTCGGTTATAGGTCTATCTAATTCTAAAGTATCTAATTCTGATAGACTAGGTAGCTCCGTGTTTTTTAGAAAATCACTCATCTTTTCCTCACTTTCCCAGCAGCTATTTTCGCTCTGTCTGACAGAATAAAGGGCTGAGAAGTACTGCCGGAATTCTTCACCTATTTCGTTGGATGTGTGCCTGCATTCACCTTTTTTATTTTGAATTTTATCAATGAAATTTATATCCCTTTTTTTCTTCAGAATTGATGCCAAATGTTTGCCCACTTTATTTCCCCACCAAAATCTATCTTTTAAATATTTATTCATAGTCCTATTTGATTTGGTCTCTTTTAATTATTAATTGCTGCAAATGGGGTCTATGATTCCCTTTACTGGCTTTATGGGTTTGTTCAAGTTTATAGATTTCTGACGTAAGATTCTCCTTCCTTTTTACTCTTTCTTTTTTCACACCGGCCCCGATAGAAATCAAAACCCCCCTTATATATGCCTTAAAGGTCTCCCACAGGACTGTTCCCAAAGTCTCTCCCGCATCATTGATCTTGAAGAATGAATCAATTTCTTGTTGAATTTTTTCGGCAACCTTATTATCACTAATTAAGTTTTCATTGAGGCGCCATGTGTACGGGGGCTTTTGGAGCCCCTTTATGCTCACTTTCATCATGACAGGGGCATGATCTGATGACAATCTTCGTATCCCTCACTGACTCCAACAGACTGTGATCCACCATCAAATAATCCAATTTTGAATAAGTCCCGTGCACAGGAGAGAAGAAGGTGTAATCCCTAGACTTCGCATGTTGCACCCTCCATGCGTCTATCATTTGACAATTGTGTAGTTTACGCCTTATTTTGTTTAAGAGGTTTTTACTTACTCCCTGTGCACTAGACGTATTATCCAAGACTGGATTTAAACAGAGATTAAAATCGCCCGCTAATATCACTTCCCCCTCCTTAAACTCCATCAACTTATTAAGGATCTGAGACAGCTCCGATGCCTATTTACATCTATCGATTGCGTCACTAGCAATTGCGGCCATGTGACGCGATCGACGCTTGGATCTATGGGTAATGTAGGCAGATGAACTTGACCACCGCGCATGCGCCCCGTCCGCTTTTTTTATCCGCTCCTGATTGGCTGATTATTATCATGCTGATCAGGTGGGGGTTTTAAAAGGCAGCCAGATTTCAGTAACTTATATCCCTTCGCTGCGGGACCACTATGGGGAACTGGTGACACGTGTTAAAGGTAAAAAACTTTATACTTCCCTTCTTCTTAGCCGGCGTTTAAGCCTCTTTATCTTTACTATTATTGTTGCATGTGGCTATGTCGGCTGAGCCTTACGCTGATAGCACTTTCATATGTGTTGACTTTTAGATCATCCAACATAGCCGGTGCCATCTGAAGGACATGCTGGGGAGGTTCCAATGTTCAGCCTATACACTGGCGGAACCTCACTTATTGGATGCATTATTGCTTCCAGCTATATGCATTTTTTTGGTAAGCCTTTCAGCACATTAAACATTTACTACGTCCCCCAACTTGATACCAACAAATACCATCTGACTCATTTCTGTTTTTCAGTTTTTCTGATTACATTTAGATCATGCGATTTTCGTATGTATTCATTGCGCTGTGAATCTTTTCCACGCAACATTGAGTGCCCCGTTTTTGCATATAATTAGGGTATGTAATTGAGGCTGAGTTCCCTTTGTTAATAATAATAATAATAATAATAATAATAATAAAAGAATCTCTGAATATTTATATGCTAATTTTTATCCTTTAGGCGCCTTCTAATTCCCCTGTAACCAAATACTGGGCTGAGTGTGACTACCATTCCCAGTGCTCTGGTGGTGTCTCCCTTGTGTCCTGGAAATCCTGCATGGTATGTTATGGGTGCGGGGACTGTGGGACCGGGGATATGGTTGAACAGCAATTTGACCACTTTGCGATGTGATGGTTTACCTCAACGCTACAAGATTATGTGGATTTAATAATACACCTTTTTTCCTTTGTTTCAGTGTTTTTATTCTCTGCATTTAATCTATATGCTCCCCTGATGAAGCCAATGTTTTGGCGAAACTAGTTGGGAACAAATGACTACGATCACCTTTCAACATCATTGGTGACGGTCAATATTTTGAACTGCATTCTTGTTTTTGTGTTTCGGAGAACTTTCTATGTATGTATGTTTAGTGTACAATTTTTAGTCTTTTTTGATACTAAATAAAATAAGATGATTTTACAACAAAATTGTTCTATTTCATTGGTGGCACCGCAATAATCCCATCCCTCCTCTTTTTCCTATTTTGAGAACTTTTTCAATCGGGATGAGGTGCCGTATCTATTAGGACACACCACCTACCTCTTATTTATCTGAGAGAGAAATTTGATTGGGTTTCTATTCGGACAATAAACGTTGGCCAAGGTCAAAATCCTTTCGCCCAGCCTTACCTTCAAAAAAAAGGAAACGGCCCTCAGGATCTGTTTTCCTTTCTATCAAAACATAATTGATCCGTTTAGAAAACCCGATTGCCACTCCCTTCACCCGTTTAATGGGTGAATCACAGTAGATCCAGCTCGGAAAATTTCTAGAGTACAACTTAGTGCCTAATTCGATCGCCAGATGGGTCTCCTGCAAGAAAACCACATCTGCACCGTACTCCTGTACTTCTCTGAGCACTTTCTGCCTCTTACTAGGAGAATTGAGCCCTTTTACATTATAAGTCAAACAGTTAAATTCCATCACACCGGGTATTCCAAAAACAGGTCTTGTTCCCAACGCAGGGTCAAACCATTTACATTCCCCTTGAAGTACCTCTGCGGGATGGGATCACCCCCCTCCTCCCTCCCCCCTCCCTACCCCCCACCCATTGCCTCCCCCTTCCCCATCCTCCCACCCCTCCCCTCGCCCACCCCCACCCCTCCCCCTTCTCCCCCCTCACCCCCCACCCCCTAGCCAATACCTGAGCTCCGCAACGCAGTCTCAAGATCGTCTTCATCTCAACCTGCGTTCTTTCATAGAGTGGGGTGAGACTCCAGCGGCGCCGCCGAGGTCCACCCCCCCTTTATGGGGGAAATGAAGAACACGGAGGTCCTAATTCTTTTGATCCACTCCTCCCGGCTCTGAGTCTGGCTCTCTCTTAGTTGCTACTAGCGCCTGTTGCCCCTCTTTGCGTCCCCCACGCTAGACTTTTCCAGCTAAAGCGCTAGACTTTTCTTTGCATCTATAGTTGCTTTCTGGTTATATTCTCAGGGCACCTTTTAAGTAAATTATAATAACCAATAGGCTATAAGCTGTTTAGTCCCTCTGTTAACTATTTAATGCCAAGTCTTCAAGAAACATATTAAAAGCCAGAAATGGGGAAATGCTCTCCGCAGCGAACACTTAATAAACTTTTCACCCCGAGATGCAGGCACAGTTTGATGCTGCACCCCTGCTCTCAATGTCCTCCTTGGCAAATGATCCTTAATTCAAACCCTCCACTTTCGGCCAACGGAGCCTTATCAGCATCCAATCGGCAGATTTGGGTAGGTAATAACACGGGACTGCACCACAATATATTATTTGCTCAGGAATTGTACACAGGCTATACAGCTATGCCGTCCATATAATATATATCAGTGTCCGCTGTTCTTACCTTGAGCCCGCCGCTGTTTTCAAAGGGGACTTCCGAGGGAGGCGCAGATCCCGATCACCAGGGAGCTCTTGATACATTTCCAAGAGTCGCTTCAGGGCTTCAATCGCCTCGAGGTTTAGGATTCCTTAGAGCATCTCAAACGGTGGGGATCTATGGTAATGGTGCTTCTGTGAGTCCTCCAGGAAAGAATGCAGGCTGTCGTGGGGAGTTCCCGAGCTGAGAGCAGGACCAGGGCCCTGGGTGCATGGAAGGCTCAGCGGTAGGCTGGATGCTCCACAGGACGATCCAGGTGCGCTCACTTCACACCGATCCGAACATGTTTCAGCCACTATCCTCGAACTCCGGCCGCCTCTTCCTGAGCGTCTCCTCCCGCAGATCAGAGGTTGACATTTACTGGGTCAGCCACGGGCTCTCACCCCATGCTGCACCCGCCGCCATCATGGTTCAAACCTCCGTCCTTTTCCGCAGCGCCGCCGTCAGGCCCTTCCCCCTGTCCTAACCCGTCACATCCCAGACAGGCCCTGAACTCCTGTTAGATAGTATCCTAACAGATTGTGAAAAAATTATGTTTGAACTGGTGGGTTGATGATATTAGGAGCAATCTTGCTCCGTAAAGAGGGAGTGCCCCTATTCAGGTAATAAAGTGCCCAAAATCCAATCATTTCCCAACACATTCCAGTGCCGATCAATAATTGATTTCATTTGTTTATGTTGAACTGAGAATACTGTTAAGAATGACCACAAGGATTCTCCAGTTTCATGGTGAGGTTTATCAATCAGCAATGATGCTCAGTCTACTTGTGGGACATTATATAATTCAGAATCCACTTGCTTCTGGTCATAGCCTCTATTTAGAAACCTCTGTCGCAAGACAAGAGCTTGGTCAGAAAATGTATCGACATCTGTACAGTTTCTGCGTAAACGCAGAAACGGACTCCTAGGGACTGAACATAGCCATGATCTGTAGTGACCGCTGTCAATGGGGACAAAACCATTGCGATCAGTAAGTTTGAAATAAGTACTAAACTTAAACATGCACACAGTTCAAATTCTAAATCTAAGAAATTAATTTTGTTGTGGCTAAATTCATAGGACAGAAGAATCCCACAATCCTGTTTATTAAGTGATGAAAAAAATTTAGTAAGCGATTCAGGAGTGCCATCCCATAGGAGGAGGATGTCGTCAATGTACCTGGGCCACAAGATGAGTTGTGGTCTCTCAGGGGCATAGACAACGTTCTCCTCCCACTTGGCCATAAAAAGATTGGCAAACTTGGCCCCCATTGCAACGCCCTTTTGCTGTAAATAAAAATGATTGTCAAGCCAAAAGTAATTATGTTGAGTTGCAAACTCAAGAAGTTCAATGACATAATCACCCTGCACCTCGGTAAGAGTATGGTCCTTACATAGAAAATGTTGGACTGCTTCCACTTCCATTTTATGAGGTATACACGTGTATAGGGAGGCCACATCGCACATAGCCATAGATTAGTCACTCTGCACGATGACTTCTTCAAATAGCCGTATAGTATCCCTCGTACTCTTAAGATATAAAGGGGTTATAGAGTCGATACCACTAATTATAGGTTGTCCTGGAGGATGTAGTGGGTCCTTATGGATTTTGGATAACTAGTACATTATAGGGATTCTGGGCGTCAAAGGTATCAAAAAAGATTGTTCTTTTTTATTTAAGATTTGTAAGTTGAAGCCTTTAGTGATAAGAATTGTCAGGTCTTTCTTAAATTGTAATGTAGGGTTGTTTGGTAATTCCTATAGGTGTCAGAGTCAAAATCCTATGCATCTCGCTTACATAATCAATCTTATCAAGTACCACGATACCCCCGCCTTTGTCAGCTGGACAGATTACAAGATCCTTCCTCTCACAAAGAGATCCAACTTTCAACGAATTATCATGAATTTGCTTAGGTGGTAATATAGCAAGGTCTTGTAAAACAAAATCCTTAAACATATTAATGGCAGGGGCCAACTGAGTTGGGGGATTGAAAAGGGAAGGATTTGAAATTCCAGAGTGGACTGTTCTGGATGTAGCCGCTCTAGACGAATCTCTATAGGGATTAAAGATAAGATAACTTTGAAAATTTATCTTTCTAATATATTTGTGTATGTTGAAAAAAGTATTGAATTTATCAAGCCTTCTTGGTGGAGCAAATTTAAGACCTTTATCCAAGATAAATTGTACCTCTCTACTCAATTCCTTGTTGCTAAGGTTGAACAAACCTAAGCAGGTTATGTTCTCCTTCTTTTTCCTCTGAGTCCTCCTCCCTCCTTTGGAACCTCTCTTAGGTCTGGACCCCTTTTCGCCCTTGGGGGTCCTCGTGAAAAACCTGAGAGTTGGGATTCGGTTGGTTACAACCATAAGGGGACTGGTCATAGTCATCATTCATATAAGAATGCCTACCCTCATTGTATGGATCGCGGAGTGGGGAAAATCTATTATAAGTAGTTACTGGGAGGTGATTATACTGGTAGGAATTAGAACGGGTAGCTGAGTGGTCATAATACCATGCGGGAGAACCCCTCTGGTATTGTATATCTTGTTCAGGATGGTAATTCCTAGAGTTTGAATGATTACCTCTAGAATGACCTCTACCACCCCTTCTATTAGAATTTTGACCTCTCCCCCTCTTTGTGTAATTGGGAGTTGGAACGCTTTGATATTGTCCCTTCTGGTGAGGGGGGTTATCACCCAACTGCTGCCCTTTAACCCCACTTGCACTAGAGGGTCTAGTATAGCCATTGGCCTGTTGGCCAGCAACAATCCATTAGTATGACCTGATGGATTAGCAACAACCTCAGGGGGTGGAACGGATGCAGAAGGTTTTTGCCAGGCAAAAACAGTTCCAGATTTATAGTCACCTATATCTCTGGAGTATTTTTTGTGTTTTTTAATTTTTTGATCCCTATCCTCTTTAATAAGATGGGCTTGGAGGTTAGATGAAAGGGAGTTATACTCTATAGAGTTTTTATACAACAAAATACTGTCCTTCAGTTCCTTTATTTCCCTATCTAGGACGGAAAGACGATTTCTCTTTCTAGTGATGAGAAAATTCTGAAACTTGGTACCAGCCTCATTAAAGTATTTGAACCAAGACTCAAGATCCGTATCATGCTGTTGGGGATGGATATCCCATCTGAGGCTTCTAGGCACCATGTGTTCAGATACATACTGCTCAAGAAACACCAGATCCTATTGTAAATGGAGTTCTTACACCATTCCATTTTTGAGTCTTCTAAAAAGGCCTCCAATTTCAGTGTCACTATCTCTAGCAACAAACACACCCTCAGTGTTAACTGTACAGGATGGCCTGTAGTCAAACGCATCCATATTAAATTAACCATGACACACAAAGTGTTAAGGGAGCACTGCAGCAGTTTAAAGTCTAAAGCAACTACTAGATAAAAAGTTGAAAATACCGCGCTGATGCTCAGATATAATGTAAAGAGCAACCAGCACAACAAAAGACAATTTGTATAAATGGATCATAAAATAATATGCAGCGCTCAAATATATAATCAAAAAAATGATGCAAAACTGAGTGACCAGAACTGAAACATAAAAGGAAGGGTTGATTGATCCCTACAGTGATAATATCACCTTCTTGAAAATATACAGTGCTGTAAATTGATACAGTACAGAAGGTTATATAACCATATAATAACTCATGTGAAAACAAATTCATGTGATATAAAGAAATTCCATAAAGAATTATTCATATAAATGTACACAACTTGACTTAATGGCTTCACTGTGAGGGCCGTGCAGCCACTTAAGGCCCTGAAGACACATGGCCAAAATATGAGGCTGGGAGAAAGCAGGTTTAGCCTTAGATGGAAGGGGTTCTTTTGAGACTGTTGTTAAAAAACAAAAACAAACTTTAGGGCTTTGTTCACATCTAGGTGTCCCGGATTGCGGGCAGAATCGCTGCAATTCTGCCTGCGAACCCAAATCACAGTAAATCGCAGGACGCCCTTGTAACCCCCATCTATTCCGATGGCCCCCCCGATCGGGCGACAATCACGGTAAAATCACGCAAACAGAATTGTGGGATGCCTGCTGGGTGACAACCTTGGCAAAATTGCACAGTCTGGGGTGCTATTGGAATTGACAGGGATTGGAACGGTGTCCTGCGATTTGCCATGATTCGAGATCACAGGCAGAATCACTGAGAATCTGCATGCTATCCGGGGATGCCTAGATGTGAATGGAGCCTTAGATATCGAATTTCACACTGGCATTAAAAGCAGGCGTTTGAGGGGCGTTAAAACGCAAATGCCTGTGCAAATTATACAATGGACAGCACACAGTGCTATTCGCATAATCAGAACATGAAGCATTAGTATCGATTCACTTTAAAATTGAAGCCTCATGTTGAGTAAGGAGGTGTTTCAAGCCTTTCAACACCTCCCATTCAAGTCTATGGTAACACATTGCAAATGCTCTGGCAGGCATTTGCGGCGTGGTTGTGAGGCATTAAGATTGGTTTATTTCCTGTAATGGAAAAGGTGTTCGTGGAGCAGGTTTAGCTTGCTTAACGCTAATCAAATGCTTTAAACCTGCGAATAGGATGTTTGGGGAGCGTTTTCAAATTGTCATTAACGTTTGTAAAATGCCAGTCTAACACCCATACTAAAGCTCATTGACGCCAGTCTAACGCACATACTAACTCTATAGGAGCAAGTGTTAGAGACAAGAGTCAAGTGTGACCAAGCCCTTATGCTGCGTACACACGGTCGGACAGACTTTCGACTGACTTTTGGCGGACTTTTGGCAGACTTACGGCAGACTTTCTAATGAACGGACTTGTCTACACGCGATCACACAAAAGTCCGACGGATTTGTACGTGATGACGTACACCAGACTAAAATAAGGACGTTGATAGCCAGTAGCCAATAGCTGCCCTAGCGTGCGTTTTTGTCCGTCAGGCTAGCATACGACGAGCAGATTTCTGGGTCCGGCGTAGTTACGACGTAAAGATTTGAAGCATGTTTCAAATCTAAAGTCCGTCAGATTTGCGGCCGGAAAAGTCCGCTGAAAGTCCGGGGGAGCCCACACACGATTGGATTGTCAGCCGTATTTTGTCCGTCGGCGTCCGTCAGACTTTTGTAGACGAAAAGTCCGACCGTGTGTACGCGGCATTAGAGAGTGAACATCCCACACACACTGATTGTTGAACTGGATGGATCTGTCTTTTTTAAACCTTATCAACTATATAACTGTGTAAAGAAAGAGCAGACGGGCTTCTACAATATAAGGGTATGACAGGGGTGTATGATGTCCCTAAAGCTTTTCAACCTTATAAATAATGGTTTTATTACAACTAATGATGAGAAATTTGTTAATCTTACTACATTAGAGGATGTGGTCCTTGAAGACAATATTGTTTTTACTGTCCTATGCTTACTGCCATGTGCAGGAAAAGAAGAAATGTGCACTGCTGGACAGGTGGTATTGCAAGGAGATGGAGGAGCTAACAGGAGGAAGTTGCTATTACTAACAGGAGGAAGACTGGGTGATCGACCCTCTATGGCAAACATGGACGATTGATCAGGAGTACAAGTGAGTGGAAACCCAGGGAAACAGTGCTTTCAAGAGACTTAAAGGTGTTAAAGTGCGGGTCATGGAGGAGGAGGTACAGATCTTCAGCCTTAGAGAATCAATACCCCAAAAGATTATTGGAGTGCGGGTCAATAAAGAAGTCTGTGCAGGGAGATGGGCCTTAGAGAATTAATACCCCGAAGAAATCCAATCAGTCAGCCCAAAGAACTTTATTCAGAGTACCGTCCTTTGCGTATACTTGGAAGTGCTGTGCAGTTGGGAAGTAGCAACAAACAGGAGTAAGGAAAGCTGCAAAGTGTAACTGGAAGCAAGTGCAGGTTAAGAGTTATTCAGAGTGGCTCTATATGATCTGGACTATGTATTCTCAGGACTTGCTTTACTTAATTCCGAATCTGTAAGAGTTATTCAGAGTGACTCTGTATCACAGTACTTAAACAGAAGAAACAGACAGTGCAAAACCTAATTACTAAAACTCAGCAGCTGGACACTGTAGGCCAATATACAAAACCTAAGAAAACATACACAAAATATAGCAGTGCAGCGCTCAATACAGGTCAAATGTATACACATAAAATGTACATATTAAACGTACATAAATAAAACGCATGAGGCAAAGTCCCAAAAGGTATATCTTAGTCTGAGGAGATCAAAAGCTGCCCACTTGCAGAAGGGGGATTCCTCAGTTGGCAAGGAAAGGGTGCAGTGATAGGGTAAGATTGTATTTGTTGTATCACCACCAATGTGAACCTCCACCAAGGGTCTAGGCTGCTCACCTTATTGAGTGGACCTTCTGCGTTAACAGCAAGGTCACTCATGCATTCCCTTCCACAGGGTAGATTATGGAGATAGGGGTCCACAGGCAGTATCCCAAATTCAGTCTCAGCTGCCATTGAATGATATGAATCTGACCCAGAAATGGGGGCGGGCTGTCTTTCAGGATACAGCAGTGTTCACTGCTATTGGAAGATAAGGATTTGACCTGGAAATGCTTTAGCTCATAACATGGGAGGAATGGTGGCTGCCTATCAGTAAGTTATCAGTGTATTCAGCTTGCTTGTGCCCTATTAGATTTGTAGTCACTGTTCACTCCTGATTCTCTACTACTTAGTAGTTAAGTCCATTCACCTGTGTGTTATTGGAGAGTGGGCGGGGTTTCCAGTATCATCATGAATTGTATGTTGAACCAGGATTAGATATAAGAGCTGACACATGGGCCCCTAATCAGATTCGCTGAGGAAGTCCACACGGACGATACGCGTGCGAGGGGCTCTGTGATGTAAGTACAGCCACCCATCTGGTTCATTTTATGCTGTATAATCCTGCACTGGGAAACAGTGCTTGCTTTGTGAGTAATATTTGTCTTATTTAATAAATTTTATACCTTTTCGTATGGAGAGCACTATGTCCTGTTATTTTTGTTTGTAACATGATATATATCAACCGATGAGACTGAATTTGGGATACTGCCTGTGGACCCCTATCTCCATAATCTACCCTGTGGAAGGGAATGCATGAGTGACCTTGCTGTTAACGCAGAAGGTCCACTCAATAAGGTGAGCAGCCTAGACCCTTGGTGGAGGTTCACATTGGTGGTGATACAACAAATACAATCTTACCCTACCACTGCACCCTTTCCTTGCCAACTGAGGGATCCCCCTTCTGCAAGTGGGCAGCTTTTGATCTCCTCGGACTAAGATATACCTTTTGGGACTTTGCCTCATACGTTTTATTTATGTACCTTTTAATATGTACATTTTATGTGTATATATTTGACCTGTATTGAGCGCTGTACTGCTATATTTTGTGTATCACAGTACTGCGATAAGTGCCAGAAAAGAATAAAGTTCAATGTTTAATTGTTCTGGACTGTCTGCTGTGTCAATCTGTGCAGGGAAGGGGGTAACAGAACCACACTAGCAAAAAGGAATGAACTACCAGCAGCTCCCAAGAGAGCAGTGCGCTACATATGCATGAAAATAAAAAACTTCAATATTCAGCTCCCCCTAAGCCCCCCTAGATACATACCTGAGCCAAATCTCAATCCAGTGATGTGCAAGGGAGCTGCTGCTTTCCCTGCTCTCTGCCTCCCCAGACAGTTGTCAATCACAGCCAGTGAGGAGGGACTGGTAGGCAGGGCAGAGCCCCGTTCTGTGTGTCTTATAACCCAGAGTGCGGCAGGGGACCTGAGAAGAAGAGGATCGGGTCTGCAAACTTTTGCACAGACCAGGTAAGTATAATATGTTTGTTATTTTTAAATAAAAAAATGGTAGCCTTTAGCATTACTTTAATCAGTGGCGGCCCGTCCATTAGGGGCACACAGGCACCGCTCCCCCTATCTATGCGTCCAGCCCCCTGATCTACATACAGGGCGCTGAACGCATGGATTCTTATGGCAGGGTGTGTTTTTTTGAAGCACACGATTAGAGCCGGAGGCTCTAATAGGCTTCAAAAAAGGGTGGGCTCAGGGCGCAGTGCTCTGTGTGACAATAGTGAATTATTATTCACTATCGCCATACTGTTCCTCCTCCCGGTCAATTGGGAAGAGACCCGTCACCCAATTGGCTGAAAGGACAGGCGATCCTATTTGACGACTAGGAGAAGGACACAGGAGCCGCTGCCCACAACCTGCTCACTGTCCGCCACCCGTAGGAGCTCGCAACCCGGCCGCCACCCAGATGGGGTCAGTGCTGGAGGTGGGTACCACGGACTGACCAACAAACTATGGGGGTGGTTGTTTGACCCCTCCCCAAAAAAAACACCAGCCGCCACTGACTTTTAACAGCTTCCGGACCAGCCGCCACAGTTATACTGCAGCAGGTTGGCTCCCCTGCGTGAGCCGTCGTAGCTGTACATCAGCTCTTTAAGATGCTTTAGCAGGACCGCAGCATGTCCCCAGAGCGAATGCTTGTACCTGGCGGGCGCGATGACTGCTGGGCACTGTGATCGCTCGTGACAGAGCGAGAACCGGGATCTGTATGAGTAAACTCACAAATCCCGGTTCTCTCAGGAGGGGTAGAGACAGATCGTGTGCTCCTACTAAGTAGAAACACTGATCGATCTCCTAACCTAGTTAGTCCCATCCCCCCTACAGTTAGAACACACCTAGGGAACACAGTTAACCCCTTGATTGCCCCCTAGTGTTAACCCCTTTCCTGCCAATGACGTTTATACAGTAATCAATGGCTATTTTTAGCTCTGATCGCTGCATAAATGTCACTGGTCCCAAAAAAATGTCAAAAGTGTCCTATATGTCTGCCTCAATGTTGCAGTCAAGATAAAAATCGCTGATCACCTCCATTACTAGTAAAAAAATAATAAAAATGCCATAAATCTATTCCCTATTTTGTAGACGTTATCATTTTTGCGCAAACCAATCAATATTTGCTTATTGCGATTTTTTTACCAAAAATATGTAGAAGAATACATATTGGCCTAAACTGAGGAAAAAAATTGTTTTATTTTTTAAAAAAATGGATATTTATCATAGCAAAAAGTACAAAATATTGTGTTTTTTTTTCAAAATTGTCGTTCTTTTTTTGTTTATAGCACAAAAAATAAAAAACGCAGAGGTGATCAAATACCACCAAAAGAAAGCTCTTTTTGTAGGGGAAAAAAAAGGACATCAATTTTGTTTGGGTGCAACGTCGCAGGTTAGATGCACAAGAGCCTAAATTTTCATTCTTGCACCATCTCCTGGGGCAGAGATGGTGCTGAAGAGCTAAATAACCAACTATCCGTATACGTCACATTAAAAAAACTCATAAGGAACAAAGTACCACCCACTAGAAAATAAAGGGCATAGATGAAGCTCTCTAGCCCTAGAAACCTGTCTGCAGTATAATTTAGGGTTAGGGGCACCCTTTACTTTGTATTTCAATTCCAATAAAAGATGATTTAAAACTAAAAAAAATCTATAAATTATACATTGATGGATGAGCAACAGTGTATAGTTTACAGCTATAATTCTGGTCAAATTTATAGCATTAAATCTCAAACCCAGTAAATCAATTCAGAAATATTTTTAAACTCTGAGACATAATAAAGAATCATATCAGGCAATTTTGTTTTTTTGCTTTTTGTTTTTTGTTAAGTTTAAAACAATTGTCCGTTTAGCTGCCAAATTGAAAATTGCTTTTTGTTTCCCCAGTTATAAAAAAAAAGTGAAAAAAGAAACTTGAGAAAAAATGCATATATGGCATAGTTATATTTACAGTTTGGTGGAAGCATTCATACTGTGAAAAAAAAAAATCATGTTTGCTCTGTTTTGTATCTCTGATGATTAGGATTATCAGAAACTTTATTTTATTTAAATTACCTATCGGTGTTCGACATCACATAGGTGATTTTTTATAGTCATGTTTGAAAACTAAAGAAAATGTTGACTGTACAGACTATGCCAGTTAACTGTGACTGGCAGCACAGGTGATTAACCCCCTGCCTCTATGCAGCCTGCTAGAAAGCTGAGATTTTTGATTGCCAGTCACCTGAGGTCACATCATTTTTTATGGATGGATGGAAAAGTGGAACAGACAGCACAGCCTTTCAAAGTCACACATTAACTTTATTTTGGCTTTCCTTTGCTATAGTGGTGCCAGGAATACACAGGTGTCTTTGACAGCTGCATTGAGCTGCTGATTTTATTTCTCCACCCACAGATGCTGACATTTGAACATCACTCTTGAGGATTTGCGTTTGGCCTTAGAACTAGCTATCATAAGGTCTAATTGGATAGAATAGGGTCATATATAATATACCATTGACATAACTAGTAAATAATATTTTAAAGATTGAAATGTGCAGCATCCTTTTTTTTCACAAAGATATACCCAAAAATGTAATATAGGAATGATATATAGTATGAGCAATTGAAACTATATTATAAACAGGCTTAATTCTGATCTGCATTTTGTGCTGTTAGCACTCGTACATAAAAAGAACTTGACGTATTTTTTATATTTTATTCTAATTAATTAATTTCTGTAATATATAAATTGTTTGTCAAAAATGACTATTTGCAGAAACTCCCCCAGAAAAAGCCATGTTGAGTGTCAAACTTTTGGTGCCCCTTTTAAAACAATTCTACATACTGTGCATCTGCTCTAAATCAGTCTTCCTTCTAGCTCTCATTTCCTCTAACAAGGTCACCTCCCTATTATAAGACAGGGGAGGAGAGGGGTCTGAAGAGCATAGTTTATATTACCTAACCCATCAAACAGTTAAAATTCAAGGCATTCTGTGAATGATAACTGTCACAGGTACTTGTGCTCTCAACCAAACTTCCAAGCCATTAAATGGCTGGTGTGATAATAGATCACATATGCAGCACCATGGCAACTGCAGATCAAACAGAGGCTAAGATGGTAGCTTTCATTCTGTAAAGGATGGGAGGGTTTAGGTTTGATTTAAACGCATATTTATAAGATAGTGAATGTGACGATCTCTAAATATTGACTGCAAATGAATGTTCTTGGTGCATGGGTTATATATTACAGTGATTTGTTCACTTGTGGTAAATGTTTAGGGAATGTCACATACACTGATTTATACTGTAAATATGCTCCTAGAGTGGAACTTTGGGCAAACAGCTATATATTTATATAGTTATATTTTTAAATATTTTACCTGCCAAAAATGTTGTAGTCCTTCATAGCTCATCTACTCTTGTGATTCTTGTGCAAAGGAGCAAGTTTTTTTTTATATCAGCTGCAGCTGGGTGCAAGTACAGACTTACTCCAAAAAATAGGGTTTGCAGACTCTTTTTTACAAGAAAGTTTCCCCATAGAATTACCTATGGTACAATACAATTGTGTCAGGGCTGGGCTCAGCCCTTCCTTCTCTGAGCCGGCCGCTCAGCTGTAGGCTAGTTGCCAGCTCCTATCTCTCCACAGTTACTCAGCTGTTGATGATATCCTGCTCATCAGTCCTGCCTACGTAAGCCGTCCGGTCCAGAGGATCTCTGCCTTCGCCTTGGTCAACATCAATGAAACACCTGTGATCCTGTTTAAGACTTGCTTTGCTGATATCCCTTCTGGCTCTAGATCCTGCTTGCTGTTCCTCTACATTGATCCCTGTCTTCTGACTTGGCTGACTATCCATTACTGAACTTTGGTTATGTTTTAACTATGTTTGTTCTTTTTTTACTTTTATTATTAAACAAGTGTGATTTAACTGTACTTCTGTCTAGGCCTGATTTCATGGTTTCTGACAGTAGGCGAAGGGGATGAATTCAGAAGATGTAGTCAATCCACTTGTTGGTAATATTTTCTCCAGATTGGATGAACTGGATCACTGCATGGATCAGTTTGCCATGGCGTTACAAACGCTCCTACATGACTCCCCTGTCAGAAACCATGAAATCAGGCTGAGACAGAAGTACAGTTAAATCACACTTGTTTAATAATAAAAGTAAAAAGAACAAATGTAGTCAAAACATAGCCAAAGTTCAGTAAGCAGAACGGATAGTCAGCCAAGCCAGAAGTCAGGGAACAGACGGCTTGCACCCGAGAGTACTTAGAACTCAGTGAAGTAATTGCCAGACCATTGTTCCTATTTTTTACTGACAGTCTACTGACTGGAATGGTACCAGCTGATTGGAGAAAAGCCAATGTAGCACCGATATTTAAAAAGGGCCCAAAATACATCCCTGGGAATTACAGACCAGTTAGCCTAACATCAATAGTATGTAAACTCTTGGAGGGGATGATAAGGGACTATATACAAGATTTTAGTAATGAGAACTGTATCATTATCAGTAATCAGCATGGATTCATGAAGAATCCTTCTTGCCAAACCAATCTATTAACCTTCTGTGAGGAGGTGAGTTGCAATCTAGATAAAGGAAGGCCCGTAGACGTGGTGTACCTGGATTTTGCAAAAGCATTTGACACAGTTCCCCATAAACGTTTACTGTACAAAGTAAGGTTCATTGTCATGGACCATAGGGTGAGTACATGGATTGAAAACTGACTACAAGGGTGAGTTCAGAGGGTGGTGATAAATGGGGAGTACTTGGAATGGTCAGGTGTGGAAAGTGGGGTCCCCCAGGGTTCTGTGTTGGGACCAATCCTATTTAATTTGTTCATAAACACCCTGGAGGATGGGGTAAACAGTTCAATCTCTGTATTTGTGGATGATACTAAGCTAAGCAGGGCAATAACTTCTCAACAAAATGTGGAAATCTTGCAAGAAGATCTCAACAAATGAATGGGGTGGGCAACTACATGGCAAATGAGGTTCAATGTAGAAAAATGTAAAACAATGCATTTGGGTGGCAAAAATATGCATGCAATCTATACACTGGGGGGAGAACCTCTGGGGGAATCAAGGATGGAAAAGGACCTGGGGGTCCTAGTAGATGATTGGCTCAGCAATGGCATGCAATGCCAAGCTGCTGCTAACAAAGGAAACAGAATATTGGCATCCATTAAAAAGGGGTTTAGTTCCAGAGATAAAACAATAATTCTCCCGCTCTACAAGTATCAGGAACCATGAATCAGACCGAGACAGAAGTATAGTTAAATCACACTTGTTTAATAGTAATAATAAAAAGGTAAACAGAGTAAGCGTGGTCAAAACAAGCCAGAGTTCAGTAACCGGATTGTGTAGTCAGCCAAGGAAATGTCAGAGAGCCAGAGATAAATGTAGTAGTACAGCAAGCAGGATCAGGAGCCAGAAGGGACGTCAGCTGACCAAGTCTTCAACAGAAACACAGGAGAAAGTTTCTGTGATGTTGACAAAGGCAAAGGCAGATATCAAGAGAGCTGAATGGCTTTAAGTAGGCAGGACTGATGAGCAGAATCAACAACAGCTGGGTAACTGTGGAGAGAGATGGGAGCTGGCAATTAGCCAACAGCTGAGTGGCCAGCTCAGAGAAGGAAAGGCTGAGCCCAGCTCTGACAGTACCCCCTCCTCAACGACCCCTCCCCCTCGGAGGACCACCAGGCTTGAGGGAAAAACGTCTATGGAAATCATGGAGGAGGACAGGGGTATGTACGTCTGAGGATGAGACCCAAGAGCGTTCCTCCGGACCGTACCCTTTCCAATGCACCAGGTACTGTATGCGCTCACGGAACCTACGGGAGTCAACAGTGGATTGTACTTCATACTCCTCGTGGTTCTCAACCTGTACAGGGTGAGTACGTGGCACTGAGGTGGTAAAATGGTTGAAGACCAAAGGTGGGACATGTATCAATGCAAAAAAAGTTTCAAAAACGGTAATTTTTTCGGGAGAAGTGATTTAAATGATGCTTAAAGTGAAAAAAAAGTGAAATATTCCTTTAAATATCGTACCTGGGGGGTGTGTATGGTATGCCTGTAAATTGGCGCGTGTTTCCCGTGCTTAGAACAGTCCCTGCACAAAATGACATTTTTAAGGTAATACAAGTCATTTAAAACTGCTTACGGCTTTAATGTAATGTCTGGTCCTGGTTATATGGATGAAAATCAGTGAGACAAACGGCATGGGTACCCCCCCCCCCCCCCAGTCCATTACCAGGCCCTTTGGGTCTTGTATAGGTATTAAGTGGAACCCCGCACCCAAATTAAAAAAGGAAAGGCGTGGGGCCCCAGGCCTTCTGAACAGCAGTATACAGGTGGTGCAAACAAGACAGGGACTGCAGGTTTGTTGATAAGTAGAATGTGTTTGTAATTTTGAACTGGTACATTTTTAAAGTGTAGCTCCAGCAAAAAAATCTATTTTTAAGCTTTTTGGAAAACATAGGGAAGGGTTATCACCCCTGTGACATTTGTTTTGCTGTCTGTGCACCTCTTCAGAAGATTTTACCTCACTTTCTGTCCCAATGACAAATGTCTTTTGACAATTTGGGGTTTTTAGTGAAACAAGGATTGGTGATAAAGCATCAGTGGAGAGGAGACACGTTTTTCCCATATTAACTCTTACAGGAGAGAATTTCCCTTCCTAGGGGTAGATTTCACCTCACTTCCTGTTGTCTCCTTCCATTTGCAAGTAGGAGTCGTTTGTAAGTTGGATGCTTGAAAGTAGGGGCCCGCCCTATATACTCTGCAGAAATTGTGGCCTTAGGTGTTGGTGTTGCCACAACACTGTAAACCCTCACAGTTACTCTTGGTGGGCACAGGAACTGGCTCTGCTGTGAAATTTTAGATGAAGAATTGTAATTACATGCCCCTGTTGAACAGAGGCAGAAAAATTGGGCCTTTGGTGGTGGTGGTGCTGGTGCCACAACACTGTAAGTCCTCACAGTTACTCTTGGTGGGCGCAGAAACAGGCCCTGCTGTGAAATATTAGATCAATATTTGTAATTACATGCACCTGGTGAACAGGGGCAGAAAAATTGGGCCTTTGGTGGTGGTGGTGGTGGTGGTGGTGCCACAACACTGTAAGTCCTCACAGTTACTCTTGGTGGGAGCTGGAACGGGCCCTGCTGTGAAATATTAGATCAAGATTTGTAATTACATGCACCTGTTGAACAGGGGCAGAGAAATTGGGCCTTTGGTGGTGGTGGTGCTGGTGCCACAACACTGTAAGTCCTCACAGTTACACTTGGTGGGCGCATAAACCGGCCCTGTTGTGAAATATTAGATCAAGAATTGTAATTACATGTCCCTGTTGAACAGGGGCAGAAAAATTGGGCATTAGGCACTGGTGCCACAACACTGCAACCCCTCACAGATACTCTAGGAATGAGCCCTCCTGTAAAATATTGCATCAAAAATTGTAATTACACGCCCCTGTTAAACAGGGCTGAAAAATTGGGCCTTAGCCACTGGTGGCGGCGCCCAGAACCAAAAATATTCTGACAAGCTATCAGCATGATCATTGAGGAGGAAGAGGCACTGGTGCTGTTGCCACAACACTGCAACCCCTCACAGATACTCTAGTTGGAGCGCAGGAACAAGCCCTGCTGCAAAGTATTGCATCAAAAATTGTAATTACATGCCCCTGTTAAACAGAGGCTGAAAAATTGGGCCTAAGGCACTGGTTCTGGTGCCACAACACTGCATCCCCTCACAGATACTCTACTTGGAGCGCAGGAACAAGCCCTGCTGCAAAGTATTGCATCAAAAATTGTAATTACACTCCCCTGTTAAACAGGGACTGAAAAATTGGGCCTTAGGCACTGGTGCTGGGCCACAACACTGCAACCCCTCACAAATACTCTAGTCGAGTGCAGCAACAAACCCTCCTTGCAAAATATTGCATCAAAAATTGTAATTACACGCCCCTGTTAAACAGGGGCTGAAAAATTGGACCTTAGCCACTGGTGGCGGCGCCCAGAACCATATTCTTACAAGCTATCAGCATGATCATTGAGGAAGAAGAGGATAGTCACTCAGCATAACAGGATAGTCACTCAGCATCAGCATAGGCAGTCTTGAAGGGATCTGACTTTTCAAAAAAAATTATTCGGTTACATCAGCATCAGGTGCTTGGGAGCTGGTGGTGATCCAAGACTGATTCATTTTTATGAAGGTCAGTCGATCGACTGAGTCTGTGGACAGGCGTACCCTGTGATCAGTTACAAAACCTCCAGCAGCACTGAATGTGCGTTCTGAAAGAACGCTGGATGCAGGACAGGCCATTAGCTCAATTGCATACTGTGCAAGCTCTGGCCAGTGATCCATCCTCAAGACCCAGTAACCCAGAGGATTTTCGGTGGGAAAGGTGTCCAAGTCAGATCTTGCCCCTAGGTATTCCTGCACCATGTAAAACAGACGCTGGCGATGGTTGCTGGAACCGATCATACCTTGGGGCTGCGGACTAAAAAATTGTCTGAACGCATCGGTCAGACCGTCACCTTCTCCACCGCTCCTTCTTTGACTGACCGAAGCCTCAGCAACACGTTGTTCAGGAACAGGAGTTTGTAACCTCCCAGTCTCTGGGAACGCGTTGCACAGACCTTTCTGCAAGGCCTCCCGAAGATGTTTCATCCTCTACTCCCTCTGCGACGGCAAGACAAGGTGCGCAACCTTACCCTTATTCATCCCTCTCCTTGATACCACAAATACGAGGATTCTTCCGCAGGCTTTGCAGGATCAGGGAGGCCATGCAGCGTAGGTTTGCTGAGGCATTCGGTCCGGAGTCCTCTGGGTCACTAAGGACGACATGATCCGCAGCAACCTCCTCCCAGCCACGTACAAGTCCATGGGTTTCTTGGGACTGTAAATGATCCCTTAAAGACTGCTGCTGATGCTGAGTCCCAGGCTCCACCTTCATGCTGACACAATTCTCCTCTTCTTCCTCCTCCTCCTCCTCGTCCTCTTCCTGTGTGATCGGCGGGCACACAGGAACACTGTCTGGATAAAGGGGGCCATGAGAGCTAAGGAAGTCCTCCTCTTCCTGTCTCTGTTCTGCCTCAAGTGCCCTGTACATTATTCCATGCAGTGTGTGCTCCAACAGGTGGACAAGGGGGACAGTGTCACTAATGCATGCACTGTCACTGCTCACCATCCTCGTGGCCTCCTCAAATGGTGACAGGACAGTGCATGCATCCCTGATTATGGCCCACTGGCGTGGGGAAAAAAACCCAGCTCCCCTGACCCTGTCCTGGTGCCATAGTCACACAGGTACTAATTGATGGCCCTCTGCTGCGTGTGCAGCCGCTGCAGCATGGCCAACGTTGATTTCCACCTGGTGGGCATGTCACAGATTAGGCGGTTCTTGGGCAGGTTAAATTCCTTTTGGAGGTCAGCCAGCCGAGCACTGGCATTATACGACCTGCGGAAATGCATACAGCCTTTCCTGGCCTTCCTCAGGACATCCTGTAAGCCCGGGTACCTGCCCAAGAACTGCTGCACCACCAAGTTAAGGACGTAAGCCAAACAGGGCACATGGGTCAGTTGTCCCTGTCGGAGGGCGGAGAGGAGGTTGGTGCCATTGTCGCAAACCACCATACCTGCCTTAAGCTGGCATGGCGTCAACCACCTCTGAACCTGCCCCTGCAGAGCTGACAGAATCTCTGCCCCAGTGTGGCTCCTGTCCCCCAAGCACACCAGCTCAAGCACCGCATGGCATCTTTTGGCCTGCGTGCTTGCGTAGCCCCTTGAACGCCTACGGAGCACCGCTGGTTCTGAAGTCAAAACACAGGAAGAAGGAGGAAGAAGAAGAAGAGGTTGTGGAGGAGAGAGGTGTGTCAGAACCACTACTAGTAGTATTTTGGAGGCATGGTGGCAGAACAACCTCCAACACTACTGCACCTTGTCCTGCATCCTTCCCAGCTGCCAGAAGAGTCACCCAGTGCGCGGTGAAAGATAGGTAATGTCCCTGTCCATGCCCTGGCCAGGCCACCCTGGCTATGGCCAATTACGGCTCTCTGTACAGACAGCTCTGTGATTGGCCAAGCATGCGGGTCATAGTGCATGCTTGGCCAATCATCAGCCAGCAATGCACTGCGATGCCGCAGTAAATTATGGGCCGTGACGCGCCACTCGAATTTGGCGCGAACGGCCCATATTGTTCGGAATTCGGCGAACGACCGAACAGGCAATGTTCGAGTCGAACATGCGTTCGATTTGAATACAAAGCTCATCCCTACTGTGCACAAAAGGCTCGCCAGAACCGGGAGACAAACTGACTACCCCTGTTCGAGGCAATCACCTTGGCTAGCCCATGTAAGCGAAAGATCTCCTGAGCAAAAATGGAAGCCAGTTCCTTATGCCGCGTACACACGGTCGGACTTTTCAGCTACAAAAGTCCGACAGCCTGTCCGACAGACTTTCAACGGACTTTTGGCGGACTTTCGACGGACTTGCGGCGGACTTTCTAACGAACAGACTTGCCTACACACGATCACACAAAAGTCCGTCAAATTCTTACGTGATGACGTACACCGGACTAAAATAAGGAAGTTCATAGCCAGTAGCCAATAGCTGCCCTAGCGTGGGTTTTTGTCCGTCGGACTAGCATACAGACGAGCGGATTTTTCGACCGGACTCGAGTCCGTCGGAAAGATTTGAAGCATGTTTCAAATCTAAAGTACGTCGGATTTGAGGCTAAAAAAGTCAGTTGAAAGTCCGGAGAAGCCCACACACGATCGGATTACCAGCCAGCTTTAGTCCGTCAGCGTCCGTTGGACTTTTGTAGACGAAAAGTCCGACCGTGTGTACGCGGCATTAGAAGTGGGCAACTTCTTAAGTGTAATACAATGACACATCTTTGAGAACAGGTCAACCATCATAAGGGTGACTCTCAGCTTCATGGTAGGTTACCAGCGGGACTTAGTCAAATTTTGATCCGAAATCCTACCGACAGGTGATGGGTCCAGTGACCTTAGATGAGTCCCCTCTTTCCTGGGGTGAAATTCCGGGTTCAATCTGAGAGAAACTTCCACACGGTGGCTCGCAGGAGGGTCGGTCCACCCGCATCTGGTGTCTAAAATCCACCGGTACCGACCTGCCAAATTTGGGGTCTCTAGCTCCAAGTATGGGGGAGATATGGTCCTCCAAAGTTGACCGACCCATGGTGGCCACCACGGCCGAGGGGGCAGCGAGTGACCGCTAGATCGGAAGCGGTCCCTTGACGCCCTATGGTCGGTATGACATTTTCGGTTTACCGGTCAATATCTCCGGAGCCGTAGGTCACAGGAACTTCAAACTTGGTAGTTGGGGGTTTCTAGAGCCCCCCTAGCTGCAGTCCAAATTTGGGGTCTCTGGAACCAAAGGCGGCCGAAATAGCATTTCTGGAAATCACCTTGTAGGCTTGGTGTCAACTTAACTTTCAATCTCAAGTGATTTTTTGGCTCAAAGAAAGAAAATTTCCGAACCGTTTAAGCTAGGGGTCCAATTTTTGGATATGTTGTAGACCTAGATCCCATGAGTGTGCACACCAAATTTGGGGTTCCTAGACCCAAGGGGGCCGGAGATACGAGCCCTCAAAGTGCTCCGACCGGGACCCGCCAGAGGCTTCATCCGAAATGCTCGGGTAGCAGAACCGGTTTTTCCGCCCTAGGGGTGCCATCTTTGGAAGACGGTTACGGGCCAACCGTAGGGTCTAGGAACCCCAAATTTGGACCACTGGTAGAGTACCGTCTCCCCTATCAGTGGACCCAGATTGGCATTTCCAACCCCAACAGCCGAAGAAATAGGAGGCCCCAAAGCCGAGTGACTTTCCCATAGACTTCAATGTTAAATCGCGGTTTCTCTCGGTTCCACTTTTCGGGGTGCCACCGGCCCGCTACCGGTTCCCTGGACCCCAAACTTGGCCAGTGAGTCCCTGAAGTGTCTCCCCACAACTTCCCGGTGTCGGTGTATTTTTAAGACCCATAGAACCGGAGAGCGACGCGCACGTCTTTGCCGGTAGTGTGTGCAACGGTCATTGACCCCCGAAAGTCGAGGGGGGTCTCATTTTACAGGAAAACGATGAAATATTCTTTTGAGCCCTACCGGAGCTTTCCCCGGTAAACCGGGTAAGAGCTATACCGTTTCAAAGTGGCATTTTCCGGTTACCGGAAGGTTCCGGTTGGGGTACCGGGCCCAAAATTGGTGTGGGGGTACCCAGATAGTGGATCTATAATACCCCAAAGTTTGGTGATTTTGTGACCTATGGTCCGGGAGCACCGGTACCGGGAAGACGGTCAACCTTGTGGCCCCGGTAACTCCCCGGTAAAACAGTCTCGAACCTCCAAATTTTTTGGAGGTGTAGCTGTGCTATCTGGGAAGAAGGGGTGCAAGTTTGGTGTCTCTAGCATATTCGGTCTCCGAATGGTTAAGCGGTAAGTGAAAAGATCCCCAAATTCGCCTGAGGACTTGTGATTTTCCCATAGACTTCAATGTTAAGTGAGTGGGCTACTTTGGGGAACCGGTACCGGCCGGCCTTTGGTTCCCTGGACCCGAAATTTCTTCCACGTGTAGCCGAGGAGCTCCCCTACAAGTGTGCCAAGTTTGGGGGGATTTGACTCGGTGGATCCCCGGATACCGGAGCCCAAAGTTGCCCCAATATCTTGGCCCTTTTCCCCCAGGCACCAAACCGACGCGAGGGGCCCACTTTGGGGAGTCGGTACCGGCCATCCTTCGGGTCCCTGGACCCGAAATTTCTTCCACGTGTAGCCCTGGGACTTCTCTACAAAATGTGTCCAGCTTGGCGTGAAAAGAGGGGACACGTCGACTATCCGGGGCTCCAAATTAGGGGGACTCGGTCATTTTGCTTCCCCGAACTTTTCCCGGTAAGCCAAATCGGTTTTTCCGCCCTAGGGGTGCCGTCTTTGGAAGTCGGTCACGGGGCAACCTTAAGGGTTAGGAACCCCAAATTTGGACCATATGTAGACCATCGCTTCCTCTACAAGTGTGCCAAGTTTGGTGTTCCTAACCCCAACAGCCGATGATTCAGAACACCCCAAAGTCGACCAACTTTCCCATAGACTCCAATGTTAAATCGTTTTTCACTTTTCGGGGTGCCACCGGCCCGCTACCGGTTCCCTGGACCCCAAACTTGGCCAGTGAGTCCCTGAAGTGTGTCCCCATAAACCCCCGGTGTCTGTGTATTTTTAAGACCCATAGAACCGGAGAGCGACGCGCACGTCTTTGCCGGTAGTGTGTGCAACGGTCATTGACCCCCGAAAGTCGAGGGGGGTCTCATTTTACAGGAAAACGATGAAATATTCTTTTGAGCCCTACCGGAGCTTTCCCCGGTGAACCGGGTAAGAGCTATACCGTTTCAAAGTGGCATTTTCCGGTTACCGGAAAGTTCCGGTTGGGGTACCGGGCCCAAAATCGGTGTGGGGGTACCCAGATAGTGGATCTATAACACCCCAAAGTTTGGTGATTTTGTGACCTATGGTCCGGGAGCACCGGTACCGAGAAGACGGTCAACATTTCGGCCCCGGTAACTCCCCGGTAAAACAGTCCCGAACCTCCAAATTTTTTGGAGGTGTAGCTGTGCTATCTGGGAAGAAGGGGTGCAAGTTTGGTGTCTCTAGCATATTCGGTCTCCGAATGGTTAAGCGGTAAGTGAAAAGATCCCCAAATTCGCCAGAGGACTTGTGATTTTCCCATAGACTTCAATGTTAAGTGAGTGGGCTACTTTGGGGAACCGGTACCGGCCGGCCTTTGGTTCCCTGGACCCGAAATTTCTTCCACGTGTAGCCGAGGAGCTCCCCTACAAGTGTGGGGAGTTTGGGGGGTTTTGACTCGGTGGATCCCCGGATACCGGAGCCCAAAGTTGCCCCAATATCCGCGCCCCTTTTCCCCAGGCACCAAACCGACGCGAGGGGCCCACTTTGGGGAGTCGGTACCGGCCATCCTTCGGGTCCCTGGACCCGAAATTTCTTCCACATATAGCCCTGGGACTTCTCTACAAAATGTGTCCAGCTTGGCGTGAAAAGAGGGGACACGTCGACTATCCGGGGCTCCAAATTAGGGGGACTCGGTCATTTTGCTTCCTCGAACTGTTCCCGGTAAGCAAAATCGGTTTTTCCGCCCTAGGGGTGCCGTCTTTGGAAGTCGGTTACGGGGCAACCTTAAGGGTTAGGAACCCCAAATTTGGACCATATGTAGATCATCGCTTCCCCTACAAGTGTGCCAAGTTTGGTGTCCCTAACCCCAACAGCCGATGATTTAGAACACCCCAAAGTTGACCAACTTTCCCATAGACTTCAATGTTAAATCGGTTTTCACTTTTCGGGGTGCCACCGGCCCGCTACCGGTTCCCTGGACCCCAAACTTGGCCAGTGAGTCCCTGAAGTGTGTCCCCACAACTGCCCAGTGTCTGTGTATTTTTAAGACCCATAGAACCGGAGAGCGCCACGCACGTCTTTGCCGGTAGTGTGTGCAACGGTCATTGACCCCCGAAAGTCGAGGGGGGTCTCATTTTACAGGAAAACGATGAAATATTCTTTTGAGCCCTACCGGAGCTTTCTCCGGTGAACCGGGTAAGAGCTATACTGTTTCAAAGTGGCATTTTCCGGTTACCGGAAAGTTCCGTTTGGGGTACCGGGCCCAAAATCGGTGTGGGGGTACCCAGATAGTGGATCTATAACACCCCAAAGTTTGGTGATTTTGTGACCTATGGTCCGGGAGCACCGGTACCGAGAAGACGGTCAACATTTCGGCCCCGGTAACTCCCCGGTAAAACAGTCCCGAACCTCCAAATTTTTTGGAGGTGTAGCTGTGCTATCTGGGAAGAAGGGGTGCAAGTTTGGTGTCTCTAGCATATTCGGTCTCCGAATGGTTAAGCGGTAAGTGAAAAGATCCCCAAATTCGCCAGAGGACTTGTGATTTTCCCATAGACTTCAATGTTAAGTGAGTGGGCTACTTTGGGGAACCGGTACCGGCCGGCCTTTGGTTCCCTGGACCCGAAATTTCTTCCACGTGTAGCCGAGGAGCTCCCCTACAAGTGTGGGGAGTTTGGGGGGATTTGACTCGGTGGATCCCCGGATACCGGAGCCCAAAGTTGCCCCAATATCCGCGCCCCTTTTCCCCAGGCACCAAACCGACGCGAGGGGCCCACTTTGGGGAGTCGGTACCGGTCGTCCTTCGGGTCCCTGGACCCGAAATTTCTTCCACGTGTAGCCCTGGGACTTCTCTACAAAATGTGTCCAGCTTGGCGTGAAAAGAGGGGACACGTCGACTATCCGGGGCTCCAAATTAGGGGGACTCGGTCATTTTGCTTCCCCGAACCTTTCCCGGTAAGCAAAATCGGTTTTTCCGCCCTAGGGGTGCCGTCTTTGGAAGTCGGTCACGGGGCAACCTTAAGGGTTAGGAACCCCAAATTTGGACCATATGTAGATCATCGCTTCCTCTACAAGTTTGGTGTTCCTAACCCCAACAGCCGATGATTCAGAACACCCCAAAGTTGACCAACTTTCCCATAGACTCCAATGTTAAATTGGTTTTCACTTTTCGGGGTGCCACCGGCCCGCTATCGGTTCCCTGGACCCCAAACTTGGCCAGTGAGTCCCTGAAGTGTGTCCCCATAAACCCTTGGTGTCTGTGTACTTTTAAGACCCATAGAACCGGAGAGCGCCACGCACGTCTTTGCCGGTAGTGTGTGCAACGGTCATTGACCCCCGAAAGTCGAGGGGGGTCTCATTTTACAGGAAAACGATGAAATATTCTTTTGAGCCCTACCGGAGCTTTCCCCGGTGAACCGGGTGAGAGCTATACCGTTTCAAAGTGGCATTTTCCGGTTACCGGAAAGTTCCGGTTGGGGTACCGGGCCCCAAATCGGTGTGGGGGTACCCAGAGAGTGAATCTACAACATCCCCAAGTTTGGTGATTTTGTGACCTACGGTCCGGGAGCACCGGTACCGGGAAGACGGTCAACATTTTGGCCCCGGTAAGTCCCCGGTAAAACGACCCCGAACCTCCAAATTTTTTGGAGGTGTAGCTGTGCTATCTGGGAAGAAGGGGTGCAAGTTTGGTGTCTCTAGCATATTCGGTCTTCGAATGGTTAAGCGGTAAGTGAAAAGAGCCCTAAATTCGCCAGAATTTTGGTGATTTTCCCATAGACTCCCATGTTAAGCGAGTGACCTACTTTGGGGAACCGGTACCGGCCGGCCTTGGGGTCCCTTGACCCGAAATTTCTTCCACGTGTAGCCGTGGCTCTCCCCTACAAGTGTGGGAAGTTTGGGGGGATTCGACTTGGTGGATCCCTGGAAACCGGAGCTCAAAGTTGCCCCAATCTCGTGGGTTTTTCCAGCAGGCGTCCAAACCATGCGAGTGGCCGACTTTGGGCAATCGGTACCGGCCGGCCTTAGGTTCCCTGGACCGGTCCTTTCTTCCACATGCAGGCATGGGCCTTCCGTACAACTGTGCCAAGTTTGGGGGTGTTTCACCGTGAGGGTCGCCGGATACAGGAGCTCAAAGTAGGCCCCTCGTTTAAAAGTGGCGCGCCAAGCTGACCAAAAACCCTTGCTTGGCGGGGCCCCTCCGCCCCCTACCCCCCTCCCCCGCTCCCCAACTTTTTTTCACAACCTCCCCCGACCCTGAGACACCCCCCCGCAGCAAGTCCCCCCAGCTTAATGGTCGTTGGCCAGCTTGGGGGGAAAAGTGTGGACTTAGTCATTTTTTCACCCCCAAAAAGTGGGGACTTAGTCTTTTTTTTGAACATTTTCGTCCTTGGAAGGTTTTTCACGATCAAAAAGTGAGGACTTAGTCATTTTTTCAGGCCAAAAAAGTGAGGACTTAGTCTTTTTTTCGCCAAATTTCATACTTAGTCATTTTTTCACGCCATTTCATACTTAGTCATTTTTTCACGCCAAATCACACAACCGGCAGCACCGGTGTTGAAGAGTAAACATGCTGAGGATAACTGTGTTGCCCTGGGAGTTGGGTAACTCCACAATGAAATCCATAGACAGGTGGGTTCAGGGCCTCTCTCCATTAGGTATGGGTTGTAGGAGGCCCACTGGAACGTGTCGTGGAGTCTTACTCTGAGCACACACGGAACAGGCAGCTACAAAGGCAGTTACATCGGCCCGTAGACTAGGCCACAAGAATTGTTGGGAAATGGCCCAAACGAGTTGATTCTTCCCAGGGTGGCCAGCTGCCCTGGGAGAATGGTAAGTCTGGAGCACGGCAGTACGGAGACTCTCCGGGACAAAGCAGCGGTCACAAGGTTTCTCAGGAGGAGCATGGACCTGATCAGCAAGAAGTTTGTCACCCAAAGGAGAAGTAAGACTGGTGTGAACCATAGCCAGAATACGATCAGGAGGAATCATAGGAACCGGAACCGACTCCAACTTGGAAGTGGAGGAAAATTGTCGTGACAAGGCGTCAACCCTTACATTCTTAGTACCATGTAAGATTGAGATAATGTAATTGAAAATTGACAAGAAAAGACCCCATCGCGTCCTTCTGGAAGAGCTGTGTGAACTTGGCACCCCATGTTTGTAAAACCTGAATAAAAATATACCATTAGTTTGTGCCGCGTTTGTGCTGATTTGTGCCGCAAAAATGAGCGTTTGTGCCGGTTTGGTTTCTGAGATATTAAACATTCAATTTAATGCAAGCCACGCCCACTTTGCACCCCATGTTCCTGAATTTTAAAAACAAACGCGCCATTTGTTTGTGCCGCGTTTGTGCTGGTTTGTGCCGCAAAAATTAGCGCTTGTGCTGGTTCGGTTTCTGAGATATTAAACATTCAATTTAATGCAAGCCCCGCCCACTTTACACCCCATGTCCCTGAATTTAAAAAACAAACATGCCATTCGTTTGTGCCGCGTTTGTGCTGGTTTGTGCCGCAAAAATAAATGTTTGTGCCGCTTTGGTTGCGGAGATATTGTGCGTTATAGTTGCTGTTACCCCGCCCATTTTGCACCCCATGTTCCTGAATTTTAAAAACAAACGCGCCATTCGTTTGTGCCGCGTTTGTGCTGGTTTGTGCCGCAAAAATAAACGTTTGTGCCGATTTGGTTGCGGAGATATTGTGCGTTCTAGTTGCTGTAACCCCGCCCATTTTGCACCCCATGTTCCTGAATTTTAAAAACAAACGCGCCATTCGTTTGTGCGGCGTTTGTGCTGGTTTGTGCGGAGATATTGTGTGATATTGTGCGTTGCGGAGATATTGTGCGTTATAGTTGCTGCAACCCCGCCCACTTTACACCCCATGTTCCTGAATTTTAAAAACAAACGCGCCATTCATTTGTGCTGCGTTTGTGCTGGTTTGTGCTGCAAAAATAAACGTTTGTGCCGCTTTGGTTGCGGAGATATAGTGCGTTATAGTTGCTGCAACCCCGCCCACATTGCACCCCATGTTCCTGAATTTTAAAAACAAACGCGCCAATTGTTTGTGCTGGGTTTGTGCTGGTTTGTGCCGCAAAAATAAACGTTTGTGCCGCTTTGGTTGCAGAGATATTGTGCGTTATAGTTGCTGTAACCCCGCCCATTTTGCACCCCATGTTCCTTAATTTTAAAAACAAACGCGCCATTCGTTTGTGCCGCGATTGTGCTGGTTTGTGCCACAAAAATAAATGTTTGTGCCGCTTTGGTTGCGGAGATATTGTGCGTTATAGTTGCTGCAACCCCGCCCACTTTGCACCCCATGTTCCTGAATTTTAAAAACAAACGCGCCATTCATTTGTGCTGTGTTTGTGCTGGTTTGTGCCGCAAAAATAAACGTTTGTGCCGCTTTGGTTGCGGAGATATAGTGCGTTATAGTTGCTGCAACCACGCCCACATTGCACCCCATGTTCCTGAATTTTAAAAACAAACGCGCCATTCGTTTGTGCCGCGTTTGTGCTGGTTTGTGCCGCAAAAATAAACGTTTGTGCCGCTTTGGTTGCGAAGATATTGTGCGTTATAGTTGCTGCAACCCCGCCCACTTTGCACCCCATGTTCCTGAATTTTAAAAACAAATGCGCCATTCGTTTGTGCCGCATTTGTGCTGGTTTGTGCCGCAAAAATAAACGTTTGTGCCGCTTTGGTTGCGGAGATATTATGCGTTATAGTTGCTGCTACCCCGTCCATATTGCACCCTATGTTCCTGAATTTTAAAAACAAATGCGCCATTTGTTTGTGCCGCATTTGTGCCGCAAAAATAAACGTTTGTGTCGCTTTGGTTGCGGAGATATTGTGCGTTATAGTTGCTGCAATCCCGCCCACTTTGCACCCCATGTTCCTGAATTTTAAAAACAAAGGCACCATTCGTTTGTGCCGCATTTGTGCCGCTTTGGTTTCGGAGATATTGATTGGTATATGTTGTCAAACCACATTGACTTTGCACCTTGTTATTAAATCTTACATACAACTAGATTTATTTGTTAGCAGTTTGTGCAGATTTGGTGGATATTGTACATGATGTTTTACTTCACATGCGTAGTTTTGCCACCCCCACAGGGATCCCCCCTTTCCGATTCTCTAGTGCTGACTGGAAGAACAGACGGGAAGGGGGCGGGCACAGCTGGCTCTGGCTCTAGTGAATTTTTTTTAACCGCTTGCTGCCCGCCGGCTGTCATATGACGGCCAGGCGGCGCGGCTCTCGTTCTGGGAGGGCGTCATATGACGCTCTCGCCTTCCCGGCCCACCAGGCTCGCCTTCCTGGCCCGCCAGGGGGCGCGTGTGCGCCGCCGACGGCAATCGCGTGCGCCTGTTGTGTCACTGGGGACCCGATTATGGTTGCCACCTCATCCCTTTAAACCCGAACACATATTAATTACACAGGTTCTGTGGCTGATTAAGGTGGTAATTAAACTCACTTGGAACCTTATCTGCATTTAATTAGCCTCAGAACCTGTGTAATTCAAAGGTGTTCGGGTTTAAAGGGATGAGGTGGCAACTCTAGACCCGATGCGTGTGCCCGACGGCCGCGATGTTTGCCGGGCACCCGCGATTGCCCGGTAACACAGCAGGACAGTGGATCTGTGTGTGTAAACACACAGATCCATGTCCTGTCAGAGGAGAGATGATTGATGGTGTGTTCCCAGTACAGAGGAATAGGGATGAGCCGAACACCTCCCTGTTCGGTTCGCACCAGAACATGCGAACAGGAAAAAAGTTTGTTCGAACACGCGAACACCGTTAAAGTCTATGGGACACGAACATGAATAATCAAAAGTGCTAATTTTAAAGGCTTATATGCAAGTTATTGTCATAAAAAGTGTTTGGGGACCTGGGTCCTGCCCAAGGGGACATGGATCAATGCAAGAAAAAGTTTTAAAAAGGGCCGTTTTTCAGGAGCAGTGATTTTAATAATGCTTAAAGTCAAACAATAAAAGTGTAATATCCCTTTAAATTTCGTAGCTGGGGGGTGTCTATAGTATGCCTGTAAAGGGTGCATGTTTCCCTTGTTTAGAACAGTCTGACAGCAAAATGACATTTCGAAGGAAAAAACCCATTTAAAACTACTCGCGGCTATTGCATTGCCGACAATACACATAGAAGTTCATTGATAAAAACGGCATGGGAATTCCCCACAGGGGAACCCCGAACCAAAATTTAAAAAAAAAATGACGTGGGAGTCCCCCTAAATTCTATACCAGGCCCTTCAGGTCTGGTATGGATATTAAGGGGAACCCCGGCCAAAATTTAAAAAAAAAATGACGTGGGGTTCCCCCTAAATTCCATACCAGACCCTTCAGGTCTGGTATGGATTTTTTTTTTTTTTTACCATAAAGTTTTTATTTTGTAAGTAAAAAGTACAGAGTACAAATCATGAATTACAGAAACAATATCAGCTTACATATCTTATACTTGTTAATGAATTACAGACCAATATCAGAGTGGAGTATTAGGAGACTTCTCCAAACGGGGACAGGTACATTAAGGACATATATAGAGCCATAATCTATGAACTAGATAGAAGCTTAGTGGGGCCTAATAGAGTTCTGGGATGTGACAGGTTCCGAGAGACGAGCCACATAAATGAGAGCCTAACCCCGAGCTCGGAGCCAACCGGCACACCACCCCAATGGGATCATGCTGTGGACATGCCAGGTCAGCTCCGGACCAGGGTCAGCCCCCCCCCTTCCCATCACCACCGCCCTCTTCTGACTCTGTCTCTGGCCCCTTTAATACTGTAATCATTCTATGGGGTACTCACTCCACCTGCCAGACTGCTGTAATACCTTCCCTTATAGTGCCAACCAGTGAATCTGATTTAAAAGAAATGAACTAACAAAAAAAAAAAAAAAAAAAAATGGGCGAAGGCATACCAACCACAAACAAATATCTATGCTTTTCCGTAATCATCCTGTAGAGGAGACAAGAGAGTCTCAAGCAAGAGAATAGGAAGAGGAGTAAAAGTGCTAGAGTGCAGAAAAAAGAAGAAAGAAAAAAAAAAAAAAAAAAAAGGAAGGGGGGGGGGAGGAGATTAGTATGAGTACCAATCCGTCTAAGGAGTTTGTGGAGTGGTCGGAAACAATGGAACCTTACAAAAATTTGCCCAAGGCTCCCAAACGGCAAAGAACATTAATGTTTTGTCATTTATTTTTGCTACTACTTGTTCCTGCGTCATAATCCACGAGACCTTCCTCTTAAAGCCCTTAAACGAGACACTAGGTTTTTTCCAGGATTTTGCCAGAGAAATTTTAGCTCCCAATAGGATAAAGAACATTAATTTCAGCGAAAATTTAGGAATTCTCCCTACCCTTCCATTAAGCAACGCAACAGAGGGGTCAGGAGCGATCGTGTGCTGCAGGACAGTACTAATTGTGTTAAAAACTTTCCTCCAAAATGATCTGATTCGAGGACATGACCACCATATGTGCAACATAGTACCTTCCAGCTCGCATCCCCTAAAACAAAGGGGGGATGACCCCGGGAAGATGACCGAGATGCGAGCCGGGACATAGTACCACCGTGTTATCACTTTAGCGCTGGCTTCTATTAAAGAGATATTTAGAATGCCTTTAAAGGATCTTTCGAACCTGCTGAACCAGTCCTGCGACGTCCATGAATTGTCTAGGTCCTCCTCCCAGGCTCGAGCGTAACCAGGCTTATCTGAAGAGGATTTTAAAGCAGTATAGATCAATGATATTCCTCCCCTCTGGACCTCAGTGTTGGAGCACCAATTTTCAAAGGGGGTCAATCCAGAATTCTTTTGGTGACGTTTCCAGATTGTGTGTAGAAAATGGTTGATTTGGGAAAATCTAAAGAGCTCAGATTCTGGCATGTCTAACTCGTTCCGACAGTGAGTCAACGTGATCGGGCCATTAGGAGAGATGAAATGGCCAATCCTATATAATCCTTTATCCGTCCACCATTTAAAGGCCTTAATTACCATTCCCGGCTGGAACACTGGGTTATGGAACAGGTGATCTAGTGGCCTGATAGGAGAGATGAGGTTGCGATGTGAGAAGAGCTTCGTGCATAAGGCTATAGAATGGGAGAGTGTGGGGGACAAAATTGCCGGCCTAACCTTAGGATCACACCAGAGAAGATAGTCTATAGTGTTCCGAGGGGTGGCCCACCTTTCCATTGAAAGCCAACTTGGTTTAGGGCCTTTAACGAGGGCCATCGATATTTGGGAAAGCTGTGCTGTCTGATAATAATGCCATAGGTCCGGAAGACCTAGACCGCCCTGGCTTTTAAGGCGGTAGAGTAAACTGGAAGGACATCTATACCCTTTACGATTCCAGATAAAGCGGACGATCTCAGATTGGAATTTGAGAAGAGTCTTTTTCTTAATTGGGATCGGGAGAGAGCGAAAGAGATATAGCAGGCGTGGAAGAAGAGTCATTTTGACGGCATGAATTCTGCCCAGCCAGGACAGACCACATCTCCCCCACCTATCCATGTCACCTCTACATTTGCTAAACATAGGTGGGTAATTTGCATTGAACAGCCTTTGATAGTCTGAAGTTATCTTGATTCCTAAATAGGGAATTTCTGTAGGCGCCCATGGGAAAGAGAAGTTAGTGGAGAGCTGATTGAGAAGCTGCTGTGGGACTGAAATGTTCAACGCGACGGATTTGGACATGTTAACCCTGAGGCCCGAAATTGTGCTAAAGTCTTTGAGAGTCTTATAGATCGAAGGGGTGGTGGTGAGAGGGGAAGTGATGTACAGGAGAAGATCATCCGCATAGAGAGCACATTTATGTTCTGTATCCCCACATGTGACCCCCTTTATATCCGGATTTGATCTGATTGCCACAGCCAGGGACTCTATCACTATCGCGAATAGGAGAGGGGAGAGAGGGCAACCCTGTCTAGTCCCCCTACCAATGGGAAACTGTTCTGAGTACCTCCCCATAAGACGAACCTGAGCAATTGGATTTGAGTAAAGGGATTTGATGTAGTTTAGAAAAAAAGGGCCAAATCCCCACCTTTGTAATATATCATACAGATAATCCCAGTTAACAGAGTCAAAAGCTTTATGTAAGTCTATGGAGAGGAGAAAGCCCTGCTGTTTAGAGCCCCCATCCCATCCATACCCCAACAGGGAAATAACATCAATGGTTCTACGTATTTGATCTGGTCCCTGTCTGCCAGGGATGAAGCCCACCTGGTCGTTATGAATATATTTTGAAATAAAGCACGCCAACCTGTTAGCTAAAATTTTAGTTAGAATTTTGATATCATTATTTATGAGTGAAATAGGCCTGTAGTTGCTAAGTTCACTTGGATCTTTCCCCGGCTTCGGAATCACCGAGATGAATGCAGAATTAAGATCAGTTCCCAGGAGGGCTCCATCCCGGAGGGAGTTGAAAAATCTAGTTAGGTGTGGAGCTAGACTAGGGGCAAATTTTTTATAATATCCGGTGGAAAGGCCATCCGGACCCGGGGCCGAACCAGTTTTAAGAGAACTGATTGTGTCCAACACCTCCTCTACCGATATTGATTCCTCCAATATGTCCCTATGTTCTTTAGACAGAGAGGGAAGAGGCAGGTCTTTGTGGAAACTATCCCGTTGTGTCTGTGAAGGGGAGTCAGAGGGTTTATACAGGTGAGCATAAAACTGAGAGAAAGCTTCCATAATTTTTAGGGGATTTTGTGTCAAGTCTCCTGATATTGTCTTGATCTTGGGAAACGCTAAAGAGCGTTGTTTGGGGCTGAGTTTGGCTGCTAGTCTGGAACCCATCCGGTCCGTTTGATAATAAAACTTAGCCCCCGTCCATCTTAAGTGCCTCTCAGCGGCTGAGGTCAGAGCTAGGTTAAGAGTGGTCCTAGATTTGTCAAGGGTCTCTAGAGAGTCGGATGTGGGTAGTCTCTTGTGGGCCCTGGCAGCTGCTCGGTATTCTGAGGTGAGTTTGATAATGTCTGCTTTGTGGGCCGCTCTGATATGAGATGATAAGCTAATGATGTGTCCCCTAATAACCGATTTGTGGGCTGCCCAAACGGTAGAGGGGGAGACATCCGCCGTTTGGTTAATTTGGAAGTAATCTTTTATGGCCTTAGCTATATTCAGACAGTTTATAGGATCACTGAGGAGGGATTCCTGTAATCTCCAGCGAGGAGGGCCCTTAGAGGGGCCTGCTTTCTGGGCCAAAACCAGGACCATGGCGTGGTCTGACAGCGGGGAGTCAACAATCTTGGAGCTAAAGACAAGTGGGATAGTGTGTGCACGGGTAAAGATGTGGTCTATCCTGGCGAAAGAGTTGTGGGGAGCTGAAAAGTGAGTATAATCTTTTTTATGTGGATTCGTTTCCCTCCAGACATCGACCAGACCCTCATCAAATAGGCGGGCTGCTATTTTGGTGCTCTGTTTAGATGGGCGTTTAGGTTTAGATGTCCCGTTAGCACGTCTATCAAGTGCAGAGTCAAAGGCAATGTTCGAGTCCCCTCCTAGAAATACAGTACCTTTGAGGTGAGCTTGTAGTTTTGTTAACATTAGGTCAAAGAACTTTCTTTGTCCTCTATTCGGAGCATAATAAGACACGAACGTATAGAGTTCGCCGTCGATGTAGCCCGATACTAGTAAGAAACGCCCTTGGGGGTCGACTATCTTCTCTGGCTGTGAAACATTCAGATGCTTGGCGAAACAAATTGCTACCCCCTTGGTTTTGTTTTCTGCCGAGGCAAGGAAGAACTGGGGATAGTGCTGATGAAGAAAGGACGGCTTGTAGCTCACTGGGAAATGCGTCTCTTGTAGTAAGAGGACGTCGGTATGCATAGTATGATAGGATTGAAAGATCTTTCTTCTTTTAATTGGGGAATTTAAGCCCTGTGTGTTGTGTGAGATAATTCTAAGAGGATGTTTCGGATCTTTAAAACTAGCCATAGTCCAGAGGGGAGGGAGCTATCAAACCACAACACCGCTTACCTGTTCCTGAAGAGCTTAAAACGCATTGAAGCCTGATTGGTGCAGCATAGCGTCCGCTAGAGCCTGGGATGAGGAGCCAGAGAAGTTCCTGGATTCCGGAAATACCCATACTGGAGAGCCTAAGGAGAGAAAAGGGTGGGGAAGGAAGAGCGAAGAGAAGAAAGAAGAAAAGTGCAAAAAAAGATATGCAGTGAGTGAAGAGTAACAGTGAAATATCCAACATATCTGCTAAGTGTACTGAGGGGGTTGGGGGCACCAACCCTACCCAGCCCAGAGAAAAGGAAGGACGTACGTTCCTACCTTTGCGGCCAATGAGGCCTGTGCCTCCCCTAATCAGGGAGGACAATGTAGAACCCAGGGGAACCAAGGTACTCCTGGGGTCTGTGAGCAGCGCACTGAGACCTCTTCGGCCCCAGTTCCTCATTTAAGCTAACTGAAGACCACATACGGGTCTATAAGCAAACTAATGACAGAGCATATAGTGATAGAAATAACTCTATGTCTAAAAACCCGTTAGAACCTTAAGTTGCAAAAATAACCTCCAAACAGAAGTATAAACTTGCCCCCTAATATATAAATGAGAAGGTTGAGCCCATTGTAACTTGGGAGGAGGTGGGAGGCCAGGAAACAGGACCAGCTCCCCACAGGGAACCCCACGGGCGTAGTCGCCCCCTCAGGGGACCCCCCAACAACCCCCCCCCTGCCCCTCCTAGACCCAATGAAGAAGAAACTACATAACTAATACCATTTCTTGTGTGGTAACTTAACAGTGCCATCTCAAGGTGATCAAGAGAAAAATAACATAAACATTAAAAAGGGGCCCCGGGAGAGAAAAAAAAAAAAAAAAAAAAATTAGGGGGAGGGAAGGGGGGGCCAAACCCCAGCCATGAGATGTCTCTTGACCCTTGTAACAAACAGGAGCAAAAACGTTCTTCAATGTGTCCAAAGACAGGCGACAGTCGCCTTAGGGAATCTTTGATCCTAAAAAGAGAAAAAAAGGGGGAGGAACAAGAGTCATGTGGGGAAATTTTCTTTCGACCTCTTCGTGCTTTGTTTGAGCCAGGATGGTTGGAGAGGGCTTGCCGGCGGGGGTCTTTTGGTGGAAGAAGAGTTACCCCTGCTTGATTGAGTCGCAGTAGGATCTTGCGGGATGAGGCCTAGCTGGAGAAGAAGCCTTTCGCCGTCCGCGAAGGAGGAAAAGCTGCAATTTCTGCTCTTATGTGTGAAGTTAACCCGCAAAGGGAAAGACCATCTGTAAGGAATATCCTTCTCTTGTAGGAGCTGCAGTAAAGGTTTTAGGGCCCTCCTTTTCTGTACCGTGTAGGGGGAAAGATCTGCAAAGATTTGGATTTTGTGTCCAAGAACCGTTAAGTCATTCAGATTTCTAGCTTTCCTCATGACTTCCTCCTTGACAGAGTAATAGTGGGGTTTCACTATTATATCCCTTGGCAGTCCATCTTTACGGGGAGGTTGCAGAGCTCTATGAGCTCTATCGAGCTCCAGACGGTGCTCCGGAATCCCAGGGACTAGATCTTTAATGAGGGCCTTGATGACTGGGTGAACCTCTTTTTCAGCTTCCGGGACCCCCCGTACTCTGAAGTTATATCGTCTTGATCTGTTCTCCAAATCATCGATCTTTGCAAAAGCTGTCTCAAGTTGATCCTGCATGTCTTGCAGCCGTGCAGTGTTCTGGTTGATCCTAACCCCTGCTTGATCTGCTTTTTTCTCCATGTTATCTAGTCTGAGCCCAAACTGCTGCATGTCAGCATGTATGGAGGAAGTGATATGTGCTGCATTTTGAGCTAGGCTTTTGGAAAGAAGCTGGGCAAAGGCCTCCATCATGGAGGGAAAGTCAGTGGGGATGGGAGAGGCCTCCTGTGCCTCACTGACAGACAGCAAAAGGCCTGTATGTGGATCCAGCATGGGGGTGGATGGAAGGCCTGCTTGCAGGCTGAGCAGGAGGGATTCAGTGGATGCTGGTGAATGGGCCTGTGGAAGAGGGGAGCCCCCCATACCTGGTGATTGTGGTGAGTCACATTCCTGGTCAGCAATAGAATCCTCTGCTGCGGTCATGCTGTGTCTTGGAGGAGCGGCGGCCATCTTGGCATAGCTGAGCGGCCCGGGCGCAGCCGTCATCTGGCTTGTTAGGCTTCGTTTGGCCGTCCCCGTCAGCATCGGACGATTCCTGGGGGTAAAGTGCTCCTGGGGGTGTCGTTATCCAGTCCCGGTTGTGGCTCTGTCAGCGCTGGAGGAACGAATGGGGCCGGAGTGGAGCGGAGCTTCAGAGGCTAGCGGCCATCTTGGAAGCTACCGCGCATGCGCTCTGCTGGTATGGATTTTAAGGGGAACCCCGCGCCAAAAAAAAAAAAAAAAGAAAAACGGTGTTGGGTCCCCCCAGAGATCCATACCAGACCCTTATCCGAGCACGCAACCCGGCAGGCCGCAGGAAAAGAGGGGGGGACGAGAGTGCGGCCCCCCCCTCCTGAACCGTACCAGGCCACATGCCCTCAACATTGGGAGGGTGCTTTGGGGTAGAAGAGAAGGAGAGAAGATGAAGAGAAGAGCGGGAGCCTCCCCCCATGCCATGGGTGTGGAGCGGCCCGAGAAGAAGAAGATAGAAGACGCCGCAGAGGAGATGCTGGATGAGAACGCCGGAGGAAGAACCAGAAGAGCCAGAAGAACCAGAAGATGAAGGAGTATAGAAGAAATAAGAAGCATTTAAATAAAAGAATTGTCAAAAACTGTCTCTTGTCATTTTTAACATTTTTGACAGTTTTTTAGTGAAATGGTAGGGGTAAGTACCCCCTTACCATTTCACACAGGGGGGGGCGGGATCTGGGGGTCCCCTTGTTAAAGGGGGCTTCCAGATTCCGATAAGCTCCCCGCCCGCAACCCAGCCAGGGTTGTGGGGATGAGGCCCTTGTCCTCATCAACATGGGGACAAGGTGTTTTGGGGGGCTACCCCAAAGCACCCGCCCAATGTTGGGGGCATGTGGCCTGGTACGGTTCAGGAGGGGGGGCCACACTCTCGTCCCCCACTCTTTTCCTGCCGCCTGCCAGGTTGCGTGCTCGGATAAGGGTCTGGTATGGATTTTTGGGGGGACCCCACGCCGTTTTTTTTTTTTTTTTGGCGCGGGATTCCCCTTAAAATCCATACCAGACCTGAAGGGTCTGGTATGGAATTTAGGGGGACTCCCACGTCATTTTTTTTTTAATTTTGGTTCGGGGTTCCCCTGTGGGGAATTCCCATGCCGTTTTTATCAATGAACTTCTATGTGTATTGTCGGCAATGCAATAGCTGCGAGTAGTTTTAAATGGGTTTTTTCCTTCGAAATGTTATTTTGCTGTCAGACTGTTCTAAACAAGGGAAACATGCGCCCCTTTACAGGCATACTATAGACACCCTCCAGCTACGAAATTTAAAGGAATATTACACTTTTATTGTTTGACTTTAAGCATTATTAAAATCACTGCTCCTGAAAAAACGGCCGTTTTTAAAACTTTTTTTGCATTGATCCATGTACCCTGGGGCAGGACCCAGGTCCCCAAATACTTTTTATGACAATAACTTGCATATAAGCCTTTAAAATTAGCACTTTTGATTATTCATGTTCGTGTCCCATAGACTTTAACGGTGTTCGCGTGTTCAAACAAACTTTTTTCCTGTTCGCATGTTCTGGTGCGAACCGAACAGGGGGGTGTTCGGCTCATCCCTATTCCTCTGTACTGGGAACACACCATCAATCATCTCTCCTCTGACAGGACGTGGATCTGTGTGTTTACACACACGGATCCACTGTACTGCTGTGTTACCGGGCAATCGCGGGTGCCCGGCAAACATTGCGGCCGCCGGGCACAGGCATCCTGTCTAGAGCTGCCACCTCATCCCTTTAAACCCGAACACCTTTGAATTATACAGGTTCTGAGGCTAATTAAATGCAGATAAGGTTCCAAGTGAGTTTAATTACCACCTTAATCAGCCACAGAACCTGTGTAATTAATATGTGTTCGGGTTTAAAGGGATGAGGTGGCAACCATAATCGGGTCCCCAGTAACACAACAGGCGCGCGCGATTGCCATCGGCGGCGCACACCCGCCCCCTGGTGGGCCAGGAAGGCGAGCCTGGTGGGCCGGGAAGGCGAGGGCGTCATATGACGCCCTCCCAGAACGAGAGCCGCGCCGCCTGGCCATCATATGACAGCCGGCGGGCAGCAAGCGGTTAAAAAAAATTCACTAGAGCCAGAGCCAGCTGTGCCCGCCCCCTTCCCGTCTGTTCTTCCAGTCAGCACTAGAGAATCGGAAAGGGGGATCCCTGTCGGGGTGGCAAAACTACGCATGTGAAGTAAAACATCATGTACAATATCCACCAAATCTGCACAAACTGCTAACAAATAAATCTAGTTGTATGTAAGATTTAATAACGAGGTGCAAAGTCAATGTGGTTTGACAACATATACCACTCAATATCTCCGAAACCAAAGCAGCACAAATGCGCACAAACGAATGGTGCCTTTGTTTTTAAAATTCAGGAACATGGGGTGCAAAGTGGGCGGGATTGCAGCAACTATAACGCACAATATCTCCGCAACCAAAGCGGCACAAACGTTTATTTTTGCGGCACAAACAAATGGCGCGTTTGTTTTTAAAATTCAGGAACATGGGGTGCAATATGGGCGGGGTAGCAGCAACTATAACGCATAATATCTCCGCAACCAAAGCGGCACAAACGTTTATTTTTGCGGCACAAACCAGCACAAATGCGGCACAAACGAATGGCACATTTGTTTTTATAATTCAGGAACATGGGGTGCAAAGTGGGCGGGGTTGCAGCAACTATAACGCACAATTTCTCCGCAACCAAAGCAGCACAAACATTTATTTTTGCGGCACAAACCAGCACAAATGTGGCACAAACGAATGGCGCGTTTGTTTTTAAAATTCAGGAACATGGGGTGCAATGTGGGCGGGGTTGCAGCAACTATAACGCACAATATCTCCGCAACCAAAGCGGCACAAACGTTTATTTTTGCGGCACAAACCAGCACAAATGCGGCACAAACGAATGGCGCATTTGTTTTTAAAATTCAGGAACATGGGGTGCAAAGTGGGCGGGGTTGCAGCAACTATAACGCACAATATCTCCGCAACCAAAGCGGCACAAACATTTATTTTTGCGGCACAAACAGCACAAACGCGGCACAAACGAATGGCATGTTTGTTTTTAAAATTCAGGAACATGGGGTGCAAAGTGGATGGGGTTGCAGCAACTATAACGCACTATATCTCCGCAACCAAAGCGGCACAAACGTTTATTTTTGTGGCACAAACCAGCACAAACGCAGCACAAACGAATGGCGCGTTTGTTTTTAAAATTCAGGAACATGGGGTGCAAAATGGGCTTGGTTACAGCAACTATAACGCATAATATCTCTGCAAACAAAGCGGCACAAACGTTTATTTTTGCGGCACAAACCAGCACAAATGCGGCACAAACAAAAAGCGCGTTTGTTTTTCAAATTCAGGAACATGGGGTGCAAAATGGGCGGGGTTACAGCAACTATAACGCACAATATCTCCGCAACCAAAGCGGCACAAACGTTTATTTTTGCGGCACAAACCAGCACAAACGTGGCACAAACGAATGGCGCATTTGTTTTTAAAATTCAGGAACATGGGGTGCAAAATGGGCAGGGTTACAGCAACTATAACGCACAATATCTCCGCAACCAAAGCGGCACAAACATTTATTTTTGCGGCACAAACCAGCACAAACGCGGCACAAACGAATGGCGCGTTTGTTTTTAAAATTCAGGAACATGGGGTGCAAAATGGGCGGGGTTACAGCAACTATAATGCACAATATCTCCGCAACCAAAGCGGCACAAACATTTATTTTTGCGGCTCAAACCAGCACAAACGCGGCACAAACGAATGGCACGTTTGTTTTTAAAATTCAGGAACATGGGGTGCAAAATGGGCGGGGTTACAGCAACTATAACGCACAATATCTCCGCAACCAAAGCGGCACAAACATTTATTTTTGCGGCACAAACCAGCACAAACGTGGCACAAACGAATGGCGCATTTGTTTTGAAAATTCAGGAACATGGGGTGCAAAGTGGGCAAGGCTTGCATTAAATTGAATATTTAATATCTCAGAAACCGAACCAGCACAAACGCTCATTTTTGCGGCACAAATCAGCACAAACGCGGCACAAACGAATGGTATATTTTTATTCAGGTTTTACAAACATGGGGTGCCAACTTCACACAGCTTTCTGGAAGAGAGGTGTTTAGCCTTAGACAATAATGTGAGATTCTTATGGTCAGTAAGAATGAAAACCGGTACAGTGGAACCTTCGAGGAGATGTCTCCATTCTTTCAGGGCTATAATGATCGACAACAGCTCTTTGTCACCAATCTCGTAATTGCACTCCACAGGTGACAATTTATTGGAAAAGTAGCCACAAGGATGCATAGCGCTCTCAGAGGTAGGACATTGAGACAGAAGGGCGCCAGCACCAGTCTCAGAAGTAACAACCTCAAGGATAAAAGGCAACGTAGGATCAGTATATGCCAACAAAGGAGCAGAAACAAACTTGAGTCTCTCAAAGGCCTTAATGAACTCCGGAGACCAACTCTGTGGGCTACCATACTTTCTAGTCATATCAGTCAGGGGCTTGACCAGAGACAAGAAGTTACAAATAAACTTCCGATAATAGTTGGCAAAGCCCAGGAAACACTGCAGAGGACGTAAACCCACTGGTCGGGTCCACTGTAGGACTGCCGAAGGTTTCTCTGGGTCCATCGAAAAACCAGCAGTGGAAATGTCATAGCCCAGGAATTTAACCTGTTCACAATGGAACTCGCACTTCTCCAGTTTACAATAGAGATTGTCCTCTCTTAGTTTCTGAAGCATACGACAGACATCTGTGTGGTGGCTCTCCAGGGACTTGGAAAATATGAGGATATCATCGAGATAAACCACCACACATAACTGCAACAACTCTTGGAGGACATCATTAATAAATTCCTGGAAAACCGCCGAGGCGTTACAAAGGCCAAAAGGCATTACGAGGTACTCATAATGGCCTGTTCTGGTATTAAATGCAGTTTTCCACTCGTGGCCCTCCATAATCCGCACAAGATTGTATGCCCCTCTCAAATCAAGCTTCGTGAAAACCGTTGCTCCCTTGAGGCGGTCAAATAACTCTGTAATCAACGGAATTGGGTAGGCATTCTTAATCGTGAAACGATTGAGACCCCTATAATCAATACAAGGTTTCAATCCACCGCTCTTCTTCTTCACAAAGAAGAAACCAGCACCAGCAGCAGATGAGGATTTGCGGATGAAACCTCATCTGCAACATACTCCTCCATGGTCTTATCCTCCAAGACCGACAAAGGGTAAACCTGGCAACGAGGGGGTATGGCACCAGGTTGAAGGTCAATCATAAGGCCGGTGTGGAGGCAAACTACCTGCTTGACCTTTGTCAAAGACATAGCTAAAATCGCGGTACTTCTCTAGCAGGGAGGAGAGTGAAGAGGTGCACAGGACCTTGGCTACCTTCTGGAAGCAAGTCTCACTGCATTGTGGTGACCAGGAGAGAACCTCAGCACGGAGCCAATCAAAAGAGGGGTTGTGCCTCTGTAACCAAGGATAACCAATAACCAGCGGAAACCTAGGTGAGGAAATAACTTGGAATTGAATTATCTTATGGTGAAGAGCCCCTATGGCCATGGACAATGGAACCGTCTCATGAGTCACATGGGCAGGCTGTAGAGGTCTCCCATCAAGAGCCTCAATGGCAAGTGGAGTGTCATGCAGCTGCAGCAGAATCAAGTGCTGCGATACAAAGGCAGCATCAATGAACAGGCATGCAGCCCCAGAATTGATTAGAGCCTGTATCTCGATGGACGACTCAGCCCAAAAAAGGGTAACCGAAACCAGGGGCTTATTCTTCTGGATAACTGGGGACGAAACAACGCCACCTAACGTCTGTACATGACAGGACCTCAAGGTTTTAGCGTTCCCTGGACAGGTAGGACAAGACTTCAAAAAGTGACCTGCCTGGCCACATTAAAGGCACAATCTCTCCCTCCTCCTAAAGGTTCTCTCATCCACAGAGAGACGCTTGAAGCCCAAGTGCATGGGTTCATCTTCACTGACCGACTCGGTACCAGGAGGCATGGGAGTTGAGGGAGGCATGGGTGGGACTGCAAAGCTCAGAGACAAACGTACAGGAGGCTTCCGCAAGCGCTCCTTAAAAGAGAGTCTTTCTCTGAGTCTGCAGTTTATGAGGATGGCAAACATGATCAACTTCTCCAGCTCAGTGGGTATATCTTGGGCTGCTATCTCATCCTTGATGGAATCCGAGAGACCATGAGAAAAGGCAGCCACGAGGGCCTTATTGTTCCAAGCAACCTCTGCTACCAGAGTACGGAATTCAATGGCGTAGTCGGCAACAGTTCTTGTACTCTGTTTGATGGACATGAGGCACTTGGCAGCAGAAGCGGAGCATGCGGGAATGTCAAATACCCTTTTAAAGGAGGCCACAAACTCAGGGTAACTCAAAACAACCGGTTTTTGTGTCTCCCATAGAGGGTTTGCCCAGGCCAAGGCTCTCTCAGAAAGCAAAGATATCATGAAACCTACTTTGATTCTGTCCGTGGGAATTGCCTGGGGCAGCATCTCAAAGTATATCTCAACCTGGTTGAGAAACCCTCTGCATTGAACTGGATCAAACTCAAATTGCTGGGGAAGCGGAGCAGAACCAGACATACCACTTATAGGGGTAATACACGAGGTGGGTGCCTGCACAGAAACTGGCGCAGCAGCAGGGATGGCCTGCAACTCAGATTGTACCGGAGCAGCCACAGTGGGAGATTCCAGGTGAGCTGCGCAACTCAGGAGCGTTTGTAACACCATGGCAAACTGATCCATGCGGTGATCTTGCTCATCCAATCTGGAAAAAATATTACCAACAAGTGGATTGTCTGTATATTCTGAATTCATGGCCTTCGCCTACTATCAGAAACCATGAATCAGACCGAGACAGAAGTATAGTTAAATCACACTTGTTTAATAGTGATAATAAAAAGGTAAACAGAGTAAGCGTGGTCAAAACAAGACAGAGTTCAGTAATCGGATCGGGTAGTCAGCCAAGCCAATGTCAGAGAACCAGAGATGAATGTAGTAGTACAGCAAGCAGGATCAGGAGCCAGAAGGGACATCAGCCGAGCAAGTCTTCAACAGGAACACAGGAGAAAGTCTCTGTGATGTTGACAAAGGCGAAGGCAGAGATCAAGTGAGCTGGACGGCTTTAAGTAGGCAGGACTGACGAGCAGAATCATCAACAGCTGGGTAACTGTGGAGAGAGATGGGAGCTGGCAATTAGCCGACAGCTGAGCGGCCAGCTCAGAGAAGGAAGGGCTGAGCCCAGCCCTGACAACAAGACTCTTGTCCGGCCGCACCTAGAGTATGCAGTCCAGTTCTGGGCACCAGTCCTCATGAAGGATTACTGGAAATGGAGCGAGTACACAGAAGGGCAACAAAGCTAATAAAGAGTCTGGAGGATATTAGTTATGAGGAAGGGTTGCAAGCACTGAACTTATTCTCTCTGGAGAAGAGATGCTTGAGAGGGGATATGAATTTACAAATACCATACTGGTGACCTAAGGATGTGGAATTCCCTTCCACAGGCAGTGGTTTCAGCGGGGAGCATCAATAGTTTCAAAAAACTATTAGATAAGCACCTGAACGACCACAACATACAGGGATATACAATGTAATACTGACAAAAAAGATTGCAAATAGGACTTGTTACTATACTTACCTCGGGTTTATATGCTTTCGTCAACCTACCACTAATGCCCCCAATACTACCCTCTGGAATATGCTCCACACTGACTATCTCCACCTCTGGACCCTCCCCCGTCGCCTAGTTTAAAAGCCCCATTAACTTTTTGTCCATCTTCATTCCCAGCAGATCTGCACCCTCCTCATTTAGGTGCAGTCCGTCCCTTTTATAGAACTGGTGACGAACTGAGAAGTCGGCCCAGTTCTCCAGGAACCCAAACCCCTCCTTACTCCTCAGCCACTTGTTTACTTCCCTAATCTCCCTCTACCTTTCTGCTGTGGCTCGAGGTACCAATAGTATTTCTGAGAATACTAACCTTGGAGGTCCTTTTCCTCAATTTAGCTCCCAAGTCCCTAAAATTCTTTAGGACCCTCCATCTGCCTCTGACTTTGTCATTGGTGCCAACATGCACCATGACAACTGGGTCTTCCCCAGCCTCTCCACCAGATCCATGATGTGCCGAACCTGAGCGCCCGGTAGACAGCATACAGTTTGGTGCTTTAGGTCTTTGTCACAGATTGCAGATTCTCTGTCCTTCTAAGAATTAAGTCCCCTATCACCATAATCTGTCTTTCCTTTCCTTTCCCTTCCCCCCTATTCTCACTGGAGGAGTTCTTCCCCTGACAGCTCATACTGTACTTATTGGGATGTTCCAGCCCAGGATCGGACTCTCTGGCAGATCCGGTTCAGGTATTTAAAAGGTGGGCTCTGGGGGGCTGCTGCATCACAGGAGGTTTTTCACCTTAATGGATAGAATCCATTAAGGTGAGAAACCTAGAGGGTTTACAACCCCTTTAACCACTTTCCGCCCGGCCTATAGCAAAATGATGGCTGGGAAGTGGTTTAGTTATTCTGACTGGGTGTCATATGATGTCCAGCAGGATAAGCCGGCGATCGCTGTTGTGGTGTGTCAGTCTGACACACCTCAACCCCAATCTCGGTAAAGAGCCTCTGAAGGAGGCTCTTTACCACGTAATCAGCCGTGTCCAATCATGGCTGATCACAGTGTAAACAGGAAGAGCCGTTTATCCGTTTATGCTTTGGATCATGAGCAGTTCCTTTCCTTCTCCATACTCTTCTCTTCCCATCACTCTGGTACAAGTTGATCTTAGTCTCAACTGTCCATAGGATGTTGTTCCAGAACTGTGAAGGCTTTTTTAGATGTTGTTTGGCAAACTCTAATCTGGCCTTCCTGTTTTTGAGGCTCACCAATGGTTTACATCTTGTGGTGAACCCTCTGTATTCACTCTGATGAAGTGTTCTCTTGATTGTTCACTTTGACACACATACACCTACCTCCTGGAGAGTGTTCTTGATCTGGCCAACTGTTGTGAAGGGTGTTTTCTTCACTAGGGAAAGAATTCTTCGGTCATCCACCACAGTTGTTTTCTGTGGTTTTCCGGGTCTTTTGGTGTTGCAGAGCTCACCAGTGCGTTCTTTCTTTTTAAGGATGTTCTAAACAGTTGATTTGGCCACACCTAATGTTTTTGCTATCTCTCTGATGGGTTTGTTTTGTTTTTTCAGCCTAATGATAGCTTGCTTCACTGATAGTGACAGCTCTTTGAATCTCATATTGAGAGTTGACAGCAACAGATTCCAAATGCAAACAGCACACTTGAAATTAACTCTGGACCTTTTATCTGCCCCTTGTAAATGGGATAATGAGGGAATAACACACACCTGGCCATGGAACAGCTGAGCAGCCAATTGTCCCATTACTTTTGGTCCCTTAAAAAGTGTGAGGCACAAATACAAACTGTTGTAATTCTTACACCATTCACCTGATTTGGATGTAAATACCCTCAAATTAAAGCTGAAAGTCTGCAGTTAAAGCACATCTTGTTTGTTTAATTTAAAATCCATTGTGGTGGTGTATAGAGCCAAAAAGATTAGAATTATGTTGATGTCCCAATATTTATGGACCTGACTGTATAATCACACACATAGGTTGGACTTGATGGACTTGTGTCTTTTTTTCAACCTCACCTACTATGTAACTATATATCTCTGGATGATGGACCCCTTCTTTCACCGTCTATTTGCATTGCTTACCCCCTATATTAGTAAGCAGGACACATGCATGCGGCTTGCCATTACACCCGAGCAAAGGCTCATCGCCACCTTGCGGTACTTGGCAATAGGCAGAAGTCTCCAAGATCTGAAGTTCACAACTGGGATCTCCCCTCAGGCTCTGGGACGCATTATTCCAAAGACCTGTTTTGCCATTATCCAAGTCCTGCAGAATTACTATAATCGGGTACGTTTTAGCCTTTAGCATCACATTCTATGTATTTAATGTTTGCTAATGTATTACTTTCTACATTCCATAAATACCATTATTGTAATATGCTGTGAATGTCCTCTTTGTCCTCATGCCTGCTGTAAGCGTTTAATGCTTTTTTGTCTTTAATACATATTTTCCTTCACTAACCTCCCCAGTATGCTATCCTGGGCCCATACACACCTAGCTTAGTAACTTAACAATGTATTTTGTTAGCTTCATGTCTGTGCTTACCCTAAACACCCCCTAAAATGTGTACAAATGTTATTGTTAAACCTCAAATTCAGGCAGAGTGCAAGAGGCCATTTTTTGGGGGCACAAACTCATTTTGAACCCTTCCCCCCCACCACAACATTTTTAGAATGGGCCACCAGAGTAGGTGAGGAATCGGATAAGTTGACCTTATACTTTTGTCTTTAAATACTCATTTAAATAAATGTTATAATTATGTTGGCCAAGAATGTTTGTGTCAAATCTGCTTACAATGTTATGTGCAAAAGTAGTAATTTTTTTTCTGGTTTGACTCCACAGTTTCCTTCCAACCCACAGGAATGGCAGGCTGTTGCAGCCCAATTTCACCATCAGTGGGATTTTCCCAACTGTGGTGGGGCGATTGATGGGAAGCATGTCTGTATTGTCCCACCAACTCGGGCTCTTATTATTATAACTATAAGGGTTTTTGCAGCATAGTCATGATAGCGGTAATGTCTGCAAATTACGAGTTCCTATACCTGGATGTTGGGAAGAACAGCTGCTACTCAGATGGAGGAGTGATTGCACAGACCGAATTCTACCGTCGGCTACAGAATGGCAACTTACATTTGCCACCTCCTGAGGAGAATGTCAAGGGCCTCAATTTTGTCTTTGTGGCAAATGAGGCCTTTGCTCTGGGGGAACATCTTGTGAGGCCCTTTCCTACGAGGAACCTTACCCCAGAGCAGAGGATCTACAACTACAGGCTCTCTCGTGCCCAAAGGGTTGTGGAAAATGCCTTTGGTATACTATCCAGTCAGTTCAGGCTGTTTCTAACATCAGCTGAATACAAGAAAAACCATGTCGTATTGTGCCAAACTGCCCGAGATGTCCGGAAACAATACATGGTCTACTTTGTGGGTAGAGGGGCAGTGGCTTTGCAGCAAAATGTTGCTGATAAGGAATAAATCGTTGATTTGATGCTAAACTCCTATTTCATTTAAATTACTGTGTCACGTACCTGGTAGGAGTCTGAAATGACGAGGTCAGCCTCTCTTGTCTCTCCAATCCAAGCCCCACTGGAGATGGAACAGATGGTGGCAAGGATCAGGAGGAACACGAGTGCCTGTGAATGCTGCCTGCAGAACTTGCCGGAAGTGTTGCAGACTGGGAAGTGCAGGCAGGGTTTCTGGTGAAGAGCTGGAACCAGCAAAGCTGAGAGGATGGACGGCCAGCACAGGTACTCGGAAACAGCGTGGAGCCAAACAGGAGACAGAAGCGAGGTCATCAGGTAAGCCGAGTTCAGTAACAGGCGGGCAGCGAGGTACCAAGGTATAAACAGGAGCAAGGTCAAACAGGAAGCCAGGATCAGGAACCGGTAATCAGAGTAATCAGAGTCCAGAAACAGGGTCAGGAAGGCCAGGGTTCAGCAACAGGAAGTCAAGTCAAACAAACAGGGTTTCAGAATCTCAGGACACAGCTGAAGATCAAGCAGCACCTGTCAGAAATCAGAGCAACCCTTAAATAGGCTGTCAGGTGCCAATTGTGACCAGATGTGTGCTCCTGCGCGTGCACGCAGTGTGACACGCACGCGCATTGGTGCGCAAGGAAATCTGCCGATGCCCGTGAATGCGCGCATGCGCCCATGTGCGCGCCGGGCGCATCCTGACAGTTCTCTTACATTGCCCCCCCTTAAGGGCAGCCTCCGGATGCCCTTCAAGTGTCGTTTCTCTGGGTGGCGTTGAAAAAAGGCTTGCACTAGTTTGGGAGCATGCACATCTGAAGCTGGTTCTCAGGAATTTTCTTCCGACCCATAGCCTTTCCATTTAATGAGGAACTGTGTTTGGTTATGCCTTCTTTTACAGTCCAACACGGCTTCCACCTCAAATTCCTCATTCCCTTCGATGAGCAGCGGAGGAGGAATTTCAGAAACCCGATCTGGAAATGGATTTGGTACAGCTGGTTTCAACAAAGAGACATAGAATACAGGGTGGATCTTTAGATTCTTGGGTAACACCAACTCAAATGCTACTGCATTCATTTTCCTCTTGACTGGGAAGGGTTCCAAAAATTTTGGGCCAAGTTTTCTTGAAGGGCAGCTCAGTTTCAAGTTTGTTGTGGAAAGCCAGACCTTGTCTCCAGGTTTAAGGTTTAGATTACCTCTCTTCTTCTTGTCGAAGAACTTTTTATTGCTTGCTTGAGTCTTGGAGATTGTATCTTGCAGTAATTGGTTATTAGTACTGAGGAAGTTTAATCTTTTTTGTACAGCAGGTACAGATGATTCAATGGCCAGCTCAGGTAAGAAAGAGGGGTGGTACCCATAATTGGCAAAAAAGGGTGATTGCTTGGTTGCAGAGTGGATGGAATTATTGTATGAAAATTCTGCTAGTGGGAGAAGTGATAGCCAGTCATCTTGTGCAAAAGAGGAAAAACACCGTAAGTACTGCTCGAGGGTTTGATTGGTTCTTTCAGTTTGTCCATTAGTTTGTGGATTGTAGGCTGTGGAGAGGCGGAGTTCAATGTTCAGTGCTTGGCATAAAGCCCTCCAAAATCTAGACGTAAACTGCACCCCACGAACAGAGATGATGCTATCAGGGACACCATGTAATCATACAATCTCCTTGATGAAAGCTGAGGCGGTCTCTGTGGCCGAAGGAGTTCCTTGTAAGGGTACAAAATGGGCCATCTTGGTCAGGCGATCCACCACAACAAACACGGTGGTGAAGTCTTCGGATGGGGGGAGTTCCACGATGAAATCCATGGAGATCATGCTCCATGGTTTCTCAAGTACAGGGAGTGGCTCAAGTAGGCCCCAAGTTTTGGCTCTGTCCGTCTTATTCCGAAGGCATGTCACACAAGAGTTAACATATCTTTTACAGTCTTGCATCAAGTCTGGCCACCAGAATGTACAAGAGATCTTGCAAATACCAAAGTGGCCCTATCACGACTAATACTTACCGAGGCCAAGATGCCGAGAGCGGCTCGCCCTTACGTCCACGCGCACCCTGTCCCCCGGAGATGATACAGGGAGCAGGGGGCACGCAGAGGCACGGGCCTCCAGCAGGTGAGTACTCCAAAGGTAGAAGAACTATAAGCACGGTAGAAGTCTCCAGGAGCTGACTGAAGGTGCCAATGAGGGTGCCACTGCAGGGTCAGGGGATCGAGTGCGGAGTTGCAGAAAGTCCGTGAAGCCAGCCAGGGGTCAGAACCGGGTAATCAGATAGAGAAAAGAGTCCGTTATGGGTAGCCAGGGGTCAGCACAGGTATCAGGCAGAGAACAGAGTCCTTTATGGATAGCCAGGGGTCAGCACAGGTATCAGGCAGAGAGCAGAGTCCATTATGGATAGCCAGGGGTCAGCACAGGTATCAGGCAGAGAGCAGAGTCCGTTATGGATAGCCAGGGGTCAGCACAGGTATCAGGCAGAGAACAGAGTCCTTTATGGATAGCCAGGGGTCAGCACAGGTATCAGGCAGAGAGCAGAGTCCATTATGGATAGCCAGGGGTCAGCACAGGTATCAAGCAGAGAGCAAGTCCGTTATGAATAGCCAGGGGTCAGTACAGGTATTAAGCAGAGAGCGGAGTCCGTTAAGAATAGCCAGGGGTCAGTACAGGTATCAAGCAGAGAGCGGAGTCCATTGAGAATAGCCAGGGGTCAGTATAGGTATTAAGCAGAGAGCGGAGTCCATTGTGAATAGCCATGGATCAACACAGGTAAACAGCAAGGAGCAGAGTGCACAGCGAAACCGGAACTGGGAACAGCTGACGACAAACCAGCAACCCGACTGGGTGCTGGAGCCATCAGAAATAGCCCACACAGTGCGCGCGTGCACTAGCACGGGCGACGGCGTGCACTCAGGGACCGTTGTGCACCCACACGCGCCGCACCATTGGGCCGTGCACGGGTGTGCGTCGAAGCGCCATTCCACCGCGCATGCACCCCGGAGCCCGGCGGACGGAGGCAGCAGATGTCCTCTGACAGTGCCCCCCTCCTAGGGGTGGACACTGGACGCCCAAGCTGAACATCAACTCTGGGTTTTCTTGATGAAAGGCTTGAATTAAGCGTGGTGCATGCAGATTCCTAGCAGGCTCCCAAGAATTGTCCTCAGGAGGGTATCCCTTCCAATGGTTTTTTTTTTAACACAGGTAATGTTTATTGAAATAGAAAATACAGTACACTTGAGAAATCAGATTAATTATCTTATACAAAAATATCCGTAGAACCAGATTCACAGTGGTACATATTGAGGTCTAATAACCATGCGTTATAGGAACATGAGTCGTCTATGCAACTTCCCCCCAATCTATTAACCTACATAACATTCTTATTCCCCAATGATTTTCACAAACACCTTAGCAGACTGTAGTCTTCTAGGGCCATGCACCCCTTTTCGTCTAGAAACCACCCGTCTCCACCAGGGACTCTCTGCCAACAAGAGAATTGGGAAAAAGGGAAAAGGTGCTATATAGAGCAGGTGTCTGAAAGTGCAGGAGGGCAAGCTACCCCCAACTTCTGCAGATTCAGTATTTCCAAACCCCCTAAATCCCTGAGCCGATTTTAGAAACACCATGTCTGCCTTTTTTCCAAAGGCCCCCTGGGGAGGGGTTCCCGGAAACATCTATATGGTGAGGTGTCTCGCTTCAACCCAGGCCGCCCAGATCTTGTCGAACTTTTGAGGACAATTTCTTCCCATATAAGTAAGTTTATATAGTGGCAATGCCGCATTAATCTGGGCCCTCCATGCCCCCACCGTGGGAGGATCCCCTAACTTCCAGCGCATTAATATCTCTTTCCTGGCATAATAAGCTGTGTAAAACACAAACAGTTTTGTATATTTTGCTGTGGCCAAATTGTCAGTAATGCCCAGGAGAAAGATAAGCGGATCTACCTCCAGATGTAATCCCGCCACTCCGTTAACCTCCGCCACAACTGTGGTCCAATAATTCTGCACTATAGGGCATGATCAAACCACATGAAAAAAGGTCCCCACCGACTGTCTGCATTTAGGGCAAGTATCATCCAATCCCGGGTATATAGAGGAAAGTCTATGCGGGGTGTAGTACACCCTGTGCAAAAACTTTAGCTGGATGAATCTATCTCTGGCCGAGATCATAAATGGTATGCACTGCTGCAGTCCCTCTGACCAATCCTCTTCAGTCAGAGTCGGGATATATGAATGCCATTTGTTAAATAGTGTAAGTGTTCCAGAGGCAGCTTTGCAGGTAAGCCTAAGATATATAGAGGACAGCGTACGATCTATGTCTTTAGCTATCAGTAGGGACTCAATTGAGTGAATCACTAGTCCCACCCCCTCCGGAAATTGCGCCCGGGCCGCATGTCTGAGCTGCAAAAACCGGAAGAACATCCATGGGGGGAGGCGGAACTTCTCCTTTAGCTCTACAAATGAGAGAAGCTGCCCCTCCTTGAAAATATCCCGTAATGTCCGGACACCGTATCTGGCCCAGACCTGAGGGTCCGGGACAGATTGGAAATGCGGCATTGTTGGGTTGCCCCACAGCGGAGTATATGGAGAGACAGCCCGCCCGTCATTAAAGTAGTGAGATACCTGCTGCCATACCTTAATTGTCGTTTTCATATGTGATGTGATTCGGGGACTGTACCTCGGACCTCTATAGACCAAATTACTGAGCTCAGAGTATGAGCCAAGAATCGCTGCCTCTAGATTTACCGCTGGGTTGGTATTATCCTGAGTAAACCACCACCTTACCGAGACCAACACTGCCGCCCAGTAATATTTTTTAAAATTTGGGAGGGAGAGGCCACCCTCTGAAAGCGATAGCAGTAGTGTTTGTTTAGCAACTCTGGGTGTTGTCCCCGCCCAAAGGAAAGAGGTAATAGCTTGGTCTAGCTTTACAAAAAACGAGTTAGGGATGGGAATTGGAGTGTGGCGAAAAACATATAAAAATTTAGGAAGGAAGGACATTTTGATAAGATTTACCCTCCCGACCGGGGTCAGTGGCAACGTTTTCCAGACCAAACAACGCTGGATAAACTGTTGAAGAATGGGGTATACGTTGTCTATTAGATACTGTTTCGGATCAGTCTGTATGTTAATGCCTAAATATTTGAATTTCGTCACTTTTTTAAGAGGGAGGGGTGGGCCAGCCGGCGGCGGAGCATCCGTCAGGGGGAACAGGAGAGATTTCTCCCAGTTCACCCTGACCCCAGAGAACCCTCCAAATCTGTCAATGATAGTCAGAGCGGCTTTTAATGATTGTTGGGCGTCACATAGGTACAGCAGCATATCATCCGCATAGAGTGATACTTTTTCTATCAGGGGAGGGAATGAAATACCCCCCATCTCCGTAGATGCTCTAAGTAGTATCGCCAGCGGCTCGATCGCCAAAGCAAAGAGGGCCGGTGAAAGCGGGCAGCCCTGCCTGGTGCCTCGGTGGAGGGGAATAGAGGAAGATAGGATGCCATTTGTACGGATTCTGGCTGTTGGACCTGAATAGAGTAGTCGTAACCACTTTACAAAGTTAGGTCCTATCCCAAACTTTTGTAGTACTAGCCATAGGTATTCCCACTCCACCGAGTCAAAGGCTTTTTCTGCGTCCAGGGAGGCCACAACGCTGGCCCCCCCTTCAGCAGCCGGTCTCATTAGTACAGTAAATAGTCTCCGTAGATTAATATCTGTACCCTTGCCCGGCATGAAGCCTGTTTGGTCTCCATGAACTAGCGACAAGATAACTGCATTGAGTCTGGTAGCCAGAACATTTGCAAGGAGTAGGGATGAGCCGAACACCCCCCGGTTCGGTTCGCACCAGAACCCGCGAACGGACCGAAAGTTCGCACGAACGTTAGAACCCCATTGACGTCTATGGGACTCGAACATTCGAAATCAAAAGTGCTCATTTTAAAGGCTAATTTGCATGGTATTGTCCTAAAAAGGGTTTGGGGACCCGGGTCCTACCCCAGGGGACATGTATCAATGCAAAAAAAACTTTTAAAAACGGCCGTTTTTTCGGGAGCAGTGATTTTAATGATGCTTAAAGTAAAAAAAAAAAAGTGAAATATTCCTTTAAATATCGTACCTGGGGGGTGTCTATAGTATGCCTGTAAAGTGACGCGTGTTTCCCATGTTTAGAACAGTCCCTGCACCAAATGTCATTTTTAAAGGAAAAAATCTCATTTAAAACTGCTTGCGGGTTTAATGTCATGTCGGGTCATGGCAATATGGATGAAAATCAGTGAGACAAACGGCATGGGTACCCCCCCAGTCCATTACCAGGCCCTTTGGGTCCTGTATGGATATTAAGGGGAACCCCGCACCCAAATTAAAATAAGGAAAGGCCCTATATACTCTGAACAGCAGTATACAGGCAGTGCAAACAAGACAGGGACTGTAGGTTTGTTGTTAAGTAGAATCTCTTTGTAATTTTGAAGGGGTACATTTTTAACGTGTTTAGCTCCAGCCAAAAAATCTTTTTTAAGCTTTTTGGAAAACATAGGGAAGGGTTATCACCCCTGTGACATTTGTTTTGCTGTCTTTCCTCCTCTTCAGAAGATTTCACCTCACTTTTTGTCCCAATGAAAAATGTTTTTTGAAAATTTGGGTTTTTTTGTGGAACAAGGATTGGAAAGCATCAGTGGAAAGGAGAAATTTTTTTCCCATATTAACTCTTACAGGAGAGAATTTCCCTTCCTAGGGGTAGATTTCCTCTCACTTCCTGTTGTCTCCTTCCGTTTGCAAGTAGGAGTCGTTTGTAAGTTAGATGTTTGAAAGTAGGGTCCTGCCCTATATACTCAGCAGAAATTTGGGCCTTAGGTGTTGCTGTGGCCACAACACTGTAAGCCCTCACAGGACCCTGCTGTGAAATATTAGATCAATAATTGTAATTACATGCCCCTGTTGAACAGGAGCTGAAAAATTAGGCCTTAGGCACTGGTGCTGGTGCCACAACACTGCAACCCCTCACAGACACTCTAGTTGGAACGCAGGAACGAGCCCTGCTGCAAAGTATTGCATCAAAAATTGTAATTACACGCCCCTGTTAAAGAGGGGCTGAAAAATTGTGCCTTAGGCACTGGTGGTGGCGCCCAGAACCAAAAATGTTCTTACAAGCTATCAGCGTGATGATTGAGGAGGAAGAGGATAATTACTCAGGGATAGTCACTCAGCATCAGCATAGGCAGTCTTGGAAGGGATCTGAGATTTCAAAAAAAATTATTCGGTTACATCAGCATCAGGTGCTTGGTATCTGGTGGTGATCCAAGACTGATTCATTTTTATGAAGGTCAGCCGATCGACCGAGTCGGTGGACAGACGCACCCTGTGATCGGTTACCACGCCTCCAGCAGCACTGAATGTGCGTTCCGAAAGAACGCTGGATGCAGGACAGGCCAGTAGCTCAATTGCATACTGTGCAAGCTCTGGCCAGTGATCCATCCTCAAGACCCAGTAACCCAGAGGATTTTCGGTGGGAAAGGTGTCCAAGTCTGATCTTGCCCCTAGGTATTCCTGCACCATGTAAAACAGACGCTGGCGATGGTTGCTGGAACCGATCATACCTTGGGGCTGCGGACCAAAAAATTGTCTGAACGCATCGGTCAGACAGCCACCTTCTCCACCGCTCCTTCTTTGACTGACCGAAGCCTCAGCAACACGTTGTCCAGAAACAGGAGTTTGTAACCTCCCAGTCTCTGGGAACGCATTGCACAGACCTTTCTGCAAGGCCTCCCGAAGATGTTTCATCCTCTGCTCCCTCTGCGATGGCAAGATAAGGTCCGCAACCTTACCCTTGTAACGTGGATCAAGGAGGGTTGCCAGCCAGTATTGGTCCTTCTCCTTGATACCACGAATACGAGGATCCTTACGCAGGCTTTGCAGGATCAGGGAGGCCATGCAGCGTAGGTTTGCTGAGGCATTCGGTCCGGAGTCCTCTGGGTCACTAAGGACAACAACGTCCGCAGCCACCTCCTCCCAGCCACGTACAAGTCCATGTGTTCCTTGGGACTGATCCCTTAAAGACTGCTGCTGATGCTGAGTGCCAGGCTCCACCTCCATACTGACACAATCTTCCTCCTCCTCCTCCTCCTCCTCCTCGTCCTCTTCCTGTGTGATCGGCGGGCACGCAGGAACACTGTCTGGATAAAGGGGGCCTTGAGAGCTAAGGAAGTCCTCCTCTTCCTGCCTCTGTTCTGCCTCAAGTGCCCTGTCCATTATTCCACGCAGCGTGTGCTCCAACAGGTGGACAAGGGGGACAGTGTCACTGATGCATGCACGTGGCCTCCTCGAATGGTGACAGGACAGTGCATGCATCCCTGATCATGGCCCACTGGCGTGGGGAAAAAAAACCAAGCTCCCCTGACCCTGTCCTGGTGCCATAGTCGCACAGGTACTCATTGATGGCCCTCTGCTGCGTGTGCAGCCGCTGCAGCATGGCCAACATTGAGTTCCACCTGGTGGGCATGTCACAGATTAGGCGGTTCTTGGGCAGGTTAAACTCCTTTTTGGAGGTCCGTCAGCCGAGCACTGGCATTATATGACCGGCGGAAATGCACACAGACTTTCCTGGCCTGCCTCAGGACATCCTGTAAGCCCGGGTACCTGCCCAAGAATCGCTGCACCACCAAGTTAAGGACGTGAGCCAAACAGGGCACATGGGTCAGTTGTCCCTGTCGGAGGGCAGAGAGGAGGTTGGTGCCATTGTCGCAAACCACCATTCCTGCCTTAAGTTGGCGTGGCGTCAACCACCTCTGAACCTGCCCCTGCAGAGCTGACAGAACCTCTGCCCCAGTGTGGCTCCTGTCCCCCAAGCACACCAGCTCAAGCACCGCATGGCATCTTTTGGCCTGCGTACTTGCGTAGCCCCTTGAACGCCTACGGAGCACCGCTGGTTCCGAGGAAGAGGCCATGGAGGAAGAAGAAGAGGAGGGGGTGGAGGAGAGAGGTGTGTCACAATCAGCATTTTGGAGGCGTGGTGGCGGAACAACCTCCAACAATACTGCACCTTGTCCTGCATCCTTCCCAGCTGCCAGCAGAGTCACCCAATGCGCCGTGAAACTTAGGTAACGTCCCTGTCCATGCCTGCTGGACCATGAGTCAGCGGTAATATGCACCTTACCGCTGACCGCCCTGTCCAGCGAGGCATGGACATTGCCTTCCACATGCCGGTAGAGAGCTGGAATCGCCTTCCGTGAGAAAAAGTGGCGTTTGGGTACCTGCCACTGAGGAACCGCACATTCCACAAACTCACGGAAGGGGGCAGAGTCTACCAACTGAAAAGGCAGCAGTTGAAGTGCTAGCAATTTTGCCAAGCTAGCATTCAACCGCTGGGCATGTGGATGGCTGGGAGCAAACTTCTTTCGGCGGTGCAGCAGCTGGGGCAGGGAAATTTGCCTGGTACAATCTGACGTCGGTGTACCAAAAGCAGATTGCCCACAAGTACTTGGCTGTGACACACCTAATTCTACACCTTCATTCCTCTCACTGCAGGTCTTAGAGAGGACTGAAGGTCTAGTGGGGTTGGAAATCTCAGCTGATGAGGAGCAAGGAGAGATCCTCTTTGTTCTTTGGTGTGGGTCTTTTAGATACGCTTGCCAACGAACTGCATGGCAGGTCAACATATGTCTGGTCAAGCATGTGGTGCCCAAGCGGGAGATGTTTTGGCCACGCGAGATACGCTTGAGACATATGTTGCAAATAGCAGCGGTGCGATCTGATGCACTCGTCTCAAAAAAGGCCCACACCAAAGAACTTTTTGAATAACGCGCAGAGACTGCAGCGCCCTGCACATGTGGAGCTTTGGGGTGTGATGCAGTCAATGTGCTGCCCTTAGGCTGGCCCCTGGAGGGCATCCTGCCTCGTTTGTGATGTGCCGCCTCCTCCTCCTCCTCCTCCTCCTCTCTTCTATCAGGCACCCACGTTGAGTCAGTGACCTCATCATCCCCTCCCTCCTCATCACTGGAGCAAACCTGGCAGTATGCTGCAGCAGGGGGAGCATGACTGCCAGATTGCTGTCCTTCTTGGGCACCCCCTCTGTCCGTGCTCATGTTACTGCCTTCATCGAGCTCAGTATCATCATCAGAGCCTTCCAAACGCTGGGCATCCTCCTGGAGCATGTACCCAACACTGTGGTCAAACAGTTCAAGGGAATCCTCAGGAGGACATGGTGGAGCTAGGGAAGGAGTCACTGATGACATTGAGCTGAGGGAAGAGGCCGCTGCTTTGCCAGACAAAGCACCCTGGGCATGGGTGAGAGAGGATGAGGAGGATGAGGACGGCTTGGTCATCCACTCGACCAAGTCTTCCGCATGTTGCGGCTCAACACGGCCAGCTGCCGAAAAAAAAGCCAAGCGTGTCCCATGGCCACGTGCTGATGAGGATGCACCGTCTCCACGACCAGCACTAGACACAGAGCCTGCTTGCCCTCTCTTATTGGCTTGTGACTGTCTGCCTCTCCTTCTTGGCCTTCCAGACATACTAATGGCCTGTAGCTGCACTAAGCTGGGATAGAACACCTGTAATTTTCTTCAGGTAGCTTTATATACTGTAACCAGACAAGCCTGCCTGTCAGTAGGAAGATAACAGGAACAGATCTAGCTGAACACTGTGAGCAGGACGCACTGCACTAAATGTAAATAGCAGGAACGGATCTAGCTGAACACTGTGAGCAGGACGCACTGCACTAAATGTAAATAGCAGGAACGGATCTAGCTGAACACTGTGAGCAGGACGCACTGACTGCACTAAATGTAAATAGCAGGAACGGATCTAGCTGAACACTGTGAGCAGGACGCACTGCACTAAATGTAAATAGCAGGAACGGATCTAGCTGAACACTGTGAGCAGGACGCACTGACTGCACTAAATGTAAATAGCAGGAACGGATCTAGCTGAACACTGTGAGCAGGACGCACTGACTGCACTAAATGTAAATAGCAGGAACGGATCTAGCTGAACACTGTGAGCAGGACGCACTGCACTAAATGTAAATAGCAGGAACGGATCTAGCTGAACACTGTGAGCAGGACGCACTGCACTAAATGTAAATAGCAGGAACGGATCTAGCTGAACACTGTGAGCAGGACGCACTGACTGCACTAAATGTAAATAGCAGGAACAGATCTAGCTGAACACTGTGAGCAGGACGCACTGCACTAAATGTAAATAGCAGGAACGGATCTAGCTGAACACTGTGAGCAGGACGCACTGCACCAAATGTAAATAGTCTAGATAGAAGATAACAGGAACGGATCTAGCTAAACTGAATACAGTGTATATATATATATGCAACACCAGGGATGCATATATATACACAATACACTGTAAGTGCAGCTAACTGACTGACTGTTCTGCCTAATCTATCTAACTCAAATCAAATGACACTGTCTGTCTCTCTCTTTATCTCTCGGCACACCGGAACACACACTACACAGGGCCGCCGTGCAGGCGGCCTTATATAGTGTGGGGCGTGTACTAAATCCCCTGAGCCATAATTGGCCAAAGCCACCCTGGCTTTGGCCAATTACAGCTCTCTCTACTGACGGCGCTGTGATTGGCCAAGCATGCGGGTCATAGTGCATGCTTGGCCAATCATCAGCCAGCAATGCACTGCGATGCCGCAGTGAATTATGGGCCGCGACGCGCCACATGAATTTGGCGCGAACGGCCCATATCGTTCGCAATTCGACGGACGGTCGAACAGCCGATGTTCGAGTCGAACATGGGTTCGACTCGAACACGAAGCTCATCCCTAGCAAGGATCTTCGCATCCACGTTAAGGAGCGAGATGGGTCTGTACGAAGAGCATAATTCGGGATCCTTGCCAGGTTTGGGAATGACCACAATCACAGCTCTTGACATGGAAGGGGGCAGAGAAGCAGATTCAAAGGAGGCGGAGAGGACCTCCAGCAGCCTGACAGCAAGGGTCTCAGCGTGGGCCTTATAGAATTCAACAGGGAATCCATCATCCCCAGGGGTTTTTCCCGCTTGAAGGGATCCTATAGCACTTTGGAGCTCTTTGAGTGTTATTGGAGCGTCTAGACGCTTGCGAGCTGTTTCCGATAGGGAGGGCAATTCAATGGCCTCAACATATGTTTGAAGATCAGCGGCGGAGTATCCCACCCTAGACGTATATAGGTCCCTGTAATACAACGCAAAACAGGTATTAATGTCTCGGGGGTCCGACAACAACCGCCCCGAAGCATCTTTAATGTTGGCCACATTAGTTGAGACCGCTTGCTCCTTAGATAGCCACGCTAATAGACGTCCAGTCCGCTCCCCCTGCTCAAATATACGCTGCGCTTGATGTAGTAATAATTGTTTTGTGGCCGATGTTCGAAGTAGCACAACCTCTCTCATAGCACACTGCAGGTCTTTTCTATGGGCCTCATCCCCGCTAACCGTATACTGAGCTTCTAAATCCATAGCCCTCTGTTCAGCCTGCATCAGAGCTGCCCTAGTCTGATGTCTGGTAAGACTTATGGCCCTTTGATAATGTTCTTTAGCATGGTATTTGAACATCTCCCAGCTAGTTGCGGGTGTCGTAGCAGGCGGGTTATTAGTCCAGAACTCCCGTACTGCTACCTCCGCATCAGCAGCTACATGTTCATCTGATACCCAAAACCGGGACAAGCGTCACAGACAGTCAGTGGGGGCAGGGGCCATCTTCAAACGGAGCAGGACCGGAGAGTGGTCCGATATACCCCTAGGCAAGTGGGAGACCTCCTGCACCATCGCCAAGATGGCACTCGTGGCGAGCACCAGGTCAATGCGGGACATGGCCCAATAGGAGGCAGACTGGCAGGTATATGATCTTAACAGGGGGTTTTTCCACCGCCAGACATCTGTAAGACCAAAAGTAGTAGCCCACCTGGACAGCGAGGACTCTGTGGTCGCGTCTGACACCAACTTGTCTACATGTGGACACGGAGGCATATTAAAATCCCCCGCTAACAGTACCTTATCCGTGGGGTAACCTGCTATACACTTCATAATTTTGTGAAGTATCAGTAGCGATGCCGGAGGGGGTATATACAGTCCCACTATCACTATGGGCACATTTGCAACAACTGCATGTAGTATTACATATCTACCCTCGGGGTCCAGGTGCAGGTCCAACAGTGTAAAAGATAAGTTCTTGTGTACTAAGACGCTTACTCCCCTAGCATATGTGGAGAAGGTGGCATTGTAGTAATGTCCTACCCACGGTTTTTTAAGACCAAGGACCCGGCCCCCAGTGAGGTAGGTCTCTTGCAAGATACAGATATCTGGGCGGTGAATTTTAAGAAAGTTAAAAACTAGGGATCTCTTGATGCGAGAGTTCATCCCCCGAACGTTCCAAGAGATTAATGTAATAGGAGCCATGGGATTTTGAGATAATTTGAAGCAGACTGAAGGGGAAGTGCACCCGGGCCCCGAGGGAAACAGATCCACCCCCTACCCCATAACACATTTGAGATTGACATTCTGATTAGTATCCATCCTCCTAAACCATTGTATCTATACAACATACATTCCTGTGTATAACTATCCTAACAGTACCCTTCCAAACTTAATCCCCTCCCCCCACCCCGCACACCCCCCCAAACCAAAGTGTGCTTGTTCCCAATAACTGGTTATGATCATTGACCAATCGGGGTCATGAACTTAGAGGATGCGTGGTAGAAATCCACCAGTCAAAAGGTATATCAGTCTCAATCTGAAGGAGATGCCGCCATCAAGCGGGAGTTCACAGAAATTTCACCTGGCCGAAGCCAGGGACACAAACTTGAAAAATTGCGTTCCCGTCATTACCCCCCCCCTCCCCCCCAAAAAGAGAAAAAGAAAAACTTTTTTAGAGAAAATTAAAATATAGGGAAGTTCCGTTTTCTCCTAGACCAAAAACAAATCGCAGATCCGAAAATAGAAATTACAAAAGGAAAGTTAGGTTGGTTGAGCTAAGCAAGTTCGTTGCATTCCTTGGCTCAGGTGCCAGACATGACCAATATTGAACCAAGCCATTAGCCAGGATCAGGGCCGTTTGTTCAGCAGTTCTCTCCCTCTATATACCCCATGCAGTGCAGGAGTTATACCTCTCTGTCAGAGCAACAGTTACCTTGAGGAGAGGAGTATGGCACATTGGACCCGCTATTCAGCAAATGTCTCTAGATCCACAGAGGTACAGAAAAAAGGATCCTCAGAAAACAAGAAAAATAAGGGAAAAAAGTAGGAAAAACAGAAAAGTCACTGATGCTTGTCTCCAACAGAGATGATGTCTATCTATCTGAGTAACTAGCAGGTGACAGGGTAAGTAAGTGAAAGCAATCCAGCAAACATCCCCCTGCTACTCCTCAGACAGTAATTCCTGTATGCTTTGGCTGCTTGGCATAGAGAAAAACAATGTCAGGAGAACTTTACTCATCCGACAGGGTTTCCTAGGTCAAGGCTGCCGCAATAAACAGTTACCCGGTGTCAAAGCAGGCAGCTCTTCTAGCGGTGGGCCAAGGTGTTTAGCCATTGCAGGGCCTCGTTGGGGGAAGTGAAGAACCTGACGCTTTCACCATCCTGGACACGAAGTCAGGCGGGGAATAGCATGCTGTATCGCAGTCCCTTGGTTCTGAGAGCCTGCTTCACCACATCGAACGACTTGCGCTGCTTTTGAGTATCCACCGAGAAGTCCGGGAAGAACATAAGGCGGGCCGCCTCGTGTCGAACCTACGCCATCTTGCGAGCCTCGCGCAGTATCAGGTCCCGGTCTCTAAGGTTCAGCAGCCTGAATATAAATGTGCGAGGTGGGGATCCAGGGGGACCTGGGGTCGGCGGCATCCTGTGGGCCCTCTCGATTGCAAAAAACTGAGAGAAAGCTGCTTGCGGGAACAGTGAGCAAAGCAGCCGTTCAGTGTAGGCAGACGCATCTGAGCCTTCCGACCCCTCAGGGAGTCCTATAATCTGCAGATTATTGCGTCGGTTCTGATTTTTGGAATCTTCGGCCCGTGCTTCCAGATGCTTCACCCTCACCTGCAAGGTATGCAGGGAGGCCGAGTGATCTCTGACCACGTCTTCTGTATCGCCCACTCTGCGTTCCACCTCTGTCACCCGGTGCCTCACCTTCTCAAAGTCTTGTCTGATGAGACCAATTTCCAGTTGCACTGTGTCTATCTTGGTAGTTAGTGTGGACAAGGAAGATTGGCAGCCCGTGATGGCTTGCATCAGAGCCGTGAAATTGCTCTGATCCGTGAGAGCAGGCTCCGGCCCGTCCGTCTGCGTCGCCATGTTGCTCACCTTCCCCACGTGGACAGCCGCGCTGCCTGAGTTACTCTGGGTATTGCTCGGTCTGTGGTGATCAAAACGTCGCCGGCTCCATGTCCGCATCCACAGGGGGAGGTTGGGAGAGGGTTCAGACGGTTAAAAGGCTTGGCAGGATGGGTTAACAGGATAGATTCCCCGCGATGGCTGCAGAGCTCCCTGATCAAGCGTCTTACACCGTGGCCATCTTGGACACGCCCCCCCCCTTCCAATGGTTTAGGTATTACAGCTGCCTGCCCCTCCTTCTACAGTTTAGAATGGACTCCACTTCAAACTCATTCTCCCCATCCACAATAATTGGCGGGGGAGGAAGTTCCCCTCTTCCAGGAAAAGGGCTGGGCACAACAGGCTTCAACAAGGATGCATGAAAAACAGGATGGATTCTGTAGGCGTTTGGTAGTGCTAGTTCAAACGCCACAGGATTAATTATCCTTTTGATCTGAAAAGGTCCGATGAACCTGGGTCCAAGTTTTCGTGATGGCAGAGGTAATTTAAGGTTTGTAGTTGACAACCAAACCTCCTCACCTACATTGAACATTGGATTTTCCTTCCTTCCCCGATCATACTGTCTTTTGTAATCATCTTGTGCTTTTTGTAGCGTGTCCTGGATCCTTTGGAAGTTAGATTGTAGGGAGGTTATTCTATCTTGAACAGCGGGAACTGCCATTTCGGGGATGTCATTAGATAAAAACGTAGGGTGAAACCCGCAGTTTGCCCAAAAGGGTGTTTGGTTAGTAGCCGAATGAATGAATGGTTATAGGCGAATTCAGCGTACGGGAGAAGATTTGCCCAATCGTCCTGAGAGCCAGAACAGAAACAACGGAGGTATTGCTCCAAGGTTTGGTTTGTCCTCTCCGTCTGGCCGTTGCTCTGAGGGTGATACGCTGAAGAGAGGCAGACTTTGATATCCAGGGTTTTGCAGAGTTCTCTCCAGAACTTAGACGTAAATTGCATGCCCCTATCCGACACAATACTTTTAGGCACACCATGGAGTCTAATTATTTCTTTTAAAAAAATATTGGCTGTGTCTGCGGCAGTAGGGGTACCCATCATAGGTAAAAAATGAGCCATCTTGGAAAGACGGTCGACGACAACAAAAATGGTAGTAAAGCCTTCCGAGGCAGGTAAGTCTGTAATAAAATCCATGGACACATCAGCCCATGGTCGTTCCGGGATGGGCAAGGGCTTGAGCAATCCCCAGGACTTGGTGTTTTGCCCCTTGTTCCGCTGGCACAGAGGACAGGAGGAAACATACTCCTTACAATCCCGTCTCCACCCAGGCCACCAGAAGGAACGAGAGATCAACACCACCCCACCTCCCAATGTTGTCACTCCACAAAAACAAATGTATCTATCCACAGCAACCCCCTTGTCCATCCGCCTCCGGGGCACACCATTACTCCCACTCTGTGATGAGCGGGTTACACTACATTCTCCCGCATCTCCCCCATGTCCCCTGTATCAACCTCCGGCAGGGGTCACAGGGGGGAGGAAGGAGAGGAAAAAAAAAAAAAAAAACCCACCATTTCTTTTCTCCCTCCCCCACCCCCTCCCGCCATCCATCAAACATATTCCCCCCCCCCTCTCTTCCAGTATTCTGTCCCGGTAGTTCTTTTTCTTTAGATCATCTCACTTTAGATAAAGATTTGATTGTTCGAATCCATTCTTTTGCTCCGGTGTATTAAAAAAGACAGTCTTTCCTCCTTTCTCCACTCTCAACCGGGCTGGATATGCCATAGAGTATTCTATTCCTGCTTCTCTCAAACTCTTCTTAACCTCATAAAAAGTTGCTCGCTGCTTTTGTAGCTCTAAAGAAATGTCTGGAAATATTGACACTTTACTGTTCTCAAAATGGATCTCTCTTTTTTGTCTTGCATTTCGCAGAATTGTATCTCTGTCCCTGCAATTCAAGAGACGCGCCAGCAGAGGTCTAGGGGGGAACCCAGGCTTAGATATTACTGCAGGGACTCTATGCGCTCGTTCCACCGCAAATGCCTTTGATACCTCCATCTCTGGAAATGTTTTTATCAACCATTTTTCAACAAAGTCCCCCGGGTTAAACCCCTCCACTTTCTCCGGAAGACCTATTATTCTTATATTATTGCGGCGCATCCGATTCTCAAAATCATCTGTTTTCTGCTGCCATGTACCAATCTGCTTTTCTGCTGTTGCTATCTTTTTAGGTATAGGAATTACTGTATCTTCCAATTGAGATATCCTATTTTCCACCTCGGCCATCCTATCTCTGATACTATGCATATCTTGCCTAATCAGTCCAATATCCGTTCTGATCTCATCCATTTTACCTGTCAGCCCCACGCTGCTTGCTTGGATGGCCGCCATTAGTTGTCCGCTCACCTGCTCCAGTGTTAGCTTCGTAGCTTTCTCTGGTTTCTCAGCTTGGGACGGAGGCACGTTCGTTTGCTGGACTTCCAGCGCCGAAGGCCCGCCGCTCCTTGTCTGTGGAGGGCTCCAGACGCTTTCCGTTTTCTCCGTCCTCGCAAACTCTTTTAGGCGATCGGCTGCCAGTTGCTTAGTACTCATCTCGCTGCCGGGTTAGTTCGTATATCGGGGTCTTGGGTCTCGGTTTGTAGCATGTACTATTCAGGATACTGACGGAGACTCAGGCTGACTCAGAGCTTCCGCCGCTCACATCCGGTCGTATCAGCGGAAGTCACGCCCCGTATAGGCGCAAGTTAGATTGCCATCTGCGTTGTCTCTCTTCAGAGGTCAGCGGAGCACGGACCAGGCCGAGCTGCATAGGCTCAACCTCGGGTGCTGGTGTTGCAGCAGCAGCAGTCCGAGATGGCAGCTGAGTTGGAAGGGGTCTAGGCGACGTCCAGGCTGGGCGTGGGCCCTGAAAACGCTCTGAGCGTCGCTCGCGTAAGCGCCTGTCCAGTTTTGTGGCTGCTTGGATTAACTCTTCCAAGGAAGCTGGAGTTTCCATCCTGGCCAATTCATCCTTGAGAAGTTCAGACAGGCCCTGACGGTACTGGTATCGCAGGGCAGGCTCATTCCAATTTGTATCGGCCGCCCATTTACGGAATTCCACCGTATAGTCCTCAATTGGTCTCCTTCCTTGGGACAGACTGTGTAAAGTCGCTTCAGCTGTGGCCGTGCACTGCAGATCATCATAGAGTTGGGACATACTCTCAAAAAATGTATCTATCGTATTTAGCACTGAACTTCTTTGTTCCATCAAGCCGTGGGCCCAGGCTTGAGGTTCCTCGGTCAACAGCGAGATCACAAATCCCACCTTAACAATCTCAGATGAAAAGGTTCTGGGTTGGAGGGCAAAATAGAGAGAACAGGCGTTTTTAAAGGCCCTATATTTATTATGGTCCCCTGAGAACCGCTCCGGTGTAGGAACCCTGGGCTCTAGGAGAGCCATTACAACCGTGGGATTAGTGGTAGCCTGAGAGGGGAGACCCCCACCGCTGGGTGCGGGAGCTGCGGCTGCAGATGGAAGTGACCCCGTGATTTGTTGCAGGCGGCTGTCCATCTGGGTATATCCCTCCTGCAATTTTTGAACGGAGTCAGCGAGAGCGGAAACCTGCTGACACAAGATCTCCAGAGGAGAGCGCGCTCTGTCGGCCTCGGACATCTGGCTGGTTTGTACTGTCACGACTAATACTTACCGAGGCCAAGATGCCGAGAGCGGCTCGCCCTTACGACCACGCGCATCCTGTCCCCCGGAGATGATACAGGGAGCAGGGGGCACGCAGAGGCACGGGCCTCCAGCAGGTGAGTACTCCAAAGGTAGAAGAACTATAAGCACGGTAGAAGTCTCCAGGAGCTGACTGAAGGTGCCAATGAGGGTGCCACTGCAGGGTCAGGGGATCGAGTGCGGAGTTACAGAAAGTCCGTGAAGCCAGCCAGGGGTCAGAACCGGGTAATCAGATAGAGAACAGAGTCCGTTATGGGTAGCCAGGGGTCAGCACAGGTATCAGGCAGAGAGCAGAGTCCGTTATGAATAGCCAGGGGTCAGTATAGGTATTAAGCAGAGAGCGGAGTCCGTTGAGAATAGCCAGGGGTCAGTACAGGTATCAAGCAGAGAGCGGAGTCCGTTGAGAATAGCCAGGGGTCAGTATAGGTATTAAGCAGAGAGCGGAGTCCGTTGTGAATAGCCAGGGGTCAACACAGGTAAACAGGAAGGAGCAGAGTGCACAGTGAAACCGGAACTGGGAACAGCTGATGGCAAACCAGCAACCCGACTGGGTGCTGGAGCCGTCAGAAATAGCCCACACAGTGCACGCGTCAGCATGACGTGCTACCGTGCACCAGCACGGGCGACGGCGCGCACTCGGGGACCGTTGTGCTCCCGCACGCACCGCACCATTGGGCCACGCACGGGTGTGCGTCAAAGCGCCAGTCCACCGCGCATGCACCCCGGAGCCCTTATGAAAGTACAGACCATCCCTCAATTGAAGAGCCAGATCTTTGGAAGGTGGTTGGTTTGCCACATCTGCTTTTATCTGAGACGTCAAATCCGCCTGAAGAAGCAAAACATTTTTGGCTGGTAGAATAGTATCAGGTTCTGAGGATACCACTGGGTCGCTGAACATGCGGGACAAGGCATCCAGTTTACCATTCTTTGAGCCAGGACGATAAGTTATATGGAACATAAAACAAGAGAAGAAAAGTGCCCACCTTGCCTGCCGGGGTCTTAGTCGTCTAGCCGTCCTCAAGTATTCGAGATTTTTATGGTCCGTGAAGATGAGGATGGGGTGAGCTGCTCCTTCCAGGAGGTAGAGCCATTCTTCAAACTTTTGGGACTTTTGGGGGCACAACGGTATTAAACTACAGAAAAGTAAATAGGGTTTTTTTGAAATTTTATTATTAACGTACAAAAATACAGAAAACAAACATAGAGGTTTAAAAACAGGTCTGACTAGGCATGAAAACTAAATAAATACACCATATTGGATCCTATCCTGCAAGCTCTTATACAATCCCTCGTAGCTATAGGTAGACAATTCAAACACTAATTCCAAATGGAAAGAAAGTGAACTTCCCCAAACATAGGGTGATGGAAGAATGTGGAGTTGGGATTGAAAGAATGCTGCAGGTCTGGTATTCCAAGGTAAGATGCTCTCTAATTGCTCTACATGTTTCACGTTGACAAAGAACGCTTCTTCAGGAGATAGAGGTTCAATTAGGTATGGTGAATATGGATGCTATCAGTAACGCGGGTAATCAGTGGATCGCTGAAGCGATCAGAAATGATAGTATCTGAGTTGGATCAGAAAAGCAGCGGTCAGAGCCAGGAGCCTCCCAGGTGCATATAACATTGAATAGTCATGGGTAGAAGGAATAGCTTTTGTGAGCTATAATTCCAGAGACAGATGTAAAAAGGGTTTGGGAGTGCACCGCTCAATTAGGCCAGTGCCTTGTCCATCTTCCATACCTGGTAGGAGTCTGAAATGACGAGGTCAGCCTCTCTTGTATGTCCAATCCAAGCCCCACTGGAGATGGAACAGATGGTGGCAAGGATCAGGAGGAACACGAGTGCCTTTGAATGCTGCCTGCAGAACTTGCCGGAAGTGTTGCAGACTGGGAAGTGCTGGCAGGGTTTCTGGTGAAGAGCTGGAACCAGCAAAGCTGAGAGGATGGATGGCCAGCACAGGTACTCGGAAACAGCGTGGAGCCAAACAGGAGACAGGAGCGAGGTCATCAGGTAAGCCGGGTTCAGTAACGGGCGGGCAGCGAGGTACCAAGGTATAAACAGGAGCAAGGTCAAACAGGAAGCCAGGATCAGGAACCGTAATCAGAGTAATCAGAGTCCAGAAACAGGGTCAGGAAGGCCACGGTTCAGCAACAGGAAGTCAAGTCAAACAAACAGGGTTTCAGAATCTCAGGACACAGCTGAAGATCAAGCAGCACCTGTCAGAAATCAGAGCAACACTTAAATATGCTGTCAGGTGCCAATTGTGGCCAGATGTGTGTTCCTGCGTGTGCACTCAGTGCGATGCGCACACGCATTGGTGCGCAAGGAAATCTGCCGATGCCTGTGAATGCGCGCATGCGCACATGTGCGCGTCGGGAGCATCCTGACAGTTCTCTTACATACTGTTTGTGTTTCTTATCTGTCTCCTAGATTCTCAAATGGACTCAATTTTGCCCATTTTCTACAATAGTGCAAACGTAACTTATTTTCTCCATGAGGTGACAATCTCTTCTTCAGCTAACTACTATGTTGTGCTGTGCATCTGCTACACACACACAGTGTTATTGTTGTTAATGTATGTAATGCATTAATGTTAAAAATGTTCAGTCTTTTCAACTCCTTTAATTTATTTGAGGCCCTAAAATTCCCTGATTTTCCAACATTTTAGAGCACATTGTCACTGTAACTACACCAACTTAACAAATACCCTGGTATTGAGCATTGAAATAAGAAGCCACACATTGTTTAGTATAAAACATTTTACTACAAGCACATTCACATGTGCGTTTTAAAAGGTTTTTGGACTTCCGGTTCCGGCGCCACATGGAGTAGCTGCTCTTCACCTCACCTCCCGCAGCTCGACTCCAAAACCGGCATATAAAGCCCGCGAACCCGCCACTTACACCGGCACTAACTCCACTCAATACCCGGTCACGACATGGACCGATTTGTTGAAAAATCCGGCACGCGATCGTACGCGGCCGCGACGGCGCAAACGGCACAGCCGCAAATAGAGGCCCCGGCTTCGGCCTACACGGAGTCCCTCACAGAAACGGAGCCTACCATGGAGGTAAGCGGCGCTGTGGCCCCCTCCTCCTTACCTGCAGACACACCATTCCAACACACAGGGGCCCACAACACAGAGATGATTGCACAGGCTGTGGCAGCTCTCCTCTCCTCAATGATAACAGCCTCGGTGGAGAAAGCTGTCAGCGCAGGCATGCAACAGCTCCAGGCCCAGCTAGGGGAACATGCCTCCAGGCTGAATGAAGCTGAACATCGCATAGCTAACATAGAGGAAGAACTGTACCAATTACAATCCACAGAGCAGGCTCAAGACAAAATGAACAAATGCATTCTAGAGAAACTGGATGATTTGGAAAATAGATCCAGAAGGAGCAATCTGTGATTTGTGGGCATTCCAGAATCGCTGCAGCCTTCAGTCCTCACAGACTTTTGCGCGAGCCGCATTCCTCAAGCACTAGGCCTTCCAGGCCCCTGCACAGTAGAATGTGCCCACCGCATGGGAACTTTCAACTCTGATCGCAAATCGCCCCGACCCATAATCGCCAAGTACCTCAACTACCCAGACAAAGCTTTCATCTTACAGAAATTCAGGCAATCCATATCTCTACAGATTGACGGAATGAAAATCCTGATTTTCGCGGAATACTCTATTGAGGTATCCAAAGGCAAGGAAGAGTGGGATCAAGGGAACAGTGGCTGATGTTGGCCCAAGCGTGCTCCCACCCTGGAAAAGACTGGACTATATCGGTACAGATAAATAACAATAAACAGTTGAGTAAAAGGATTTATTACAAAGACAGAGAAATTACATAGTGTACTTGTTAAATTGCAAAAACAGAGGCTCGGAACTGCCCAAGAGGCATCTGTTGTTACAGGGTATAGAATGGTCTGGTTCTCGACTAGTTTCGCGGTATTACCGCTTCCTCAGGAGGACCAATCTATGAAAAAATTAATACATAATAATGCAGACAGTATGCAGACAACAATCATATACAGCATGTAGAAAAACAACATAAGAGGTAAATAAAGAAGTGGCTTACCCTATATCTAGGTGAATATGTGCGGCAAC
>JBBDGP010000710.1:600000-817500 GCA_037952835.1 Lithobates septentrionalis
TGGTCAAGCCTAGATGTCCATCCTTCGTGTAAACTGTGGGCAGCTATACAAATCTTTACACATCAGTGGGCAGGCATTATGATATATTGACCTGCCTGTGACAACTGCTTTTTATTAATTAACATAGGAGATGAAAGCAAACAAGAAGGTTCTTTACTGGAAGGGACTTTCAGAACTTAAGGAGAAGCTTTTTTCTGATTTTTCCAAAAAAAAAAAAAAAAACATTCATACTCGCCTCTATGCTGCAGCTTTCCCATGTCGGCTCTTTAGCTGGCAATACATTGATGGAAATTTGGATGGTTCAGCTAAATTTCAAGCCATGTATGCGCAGGGAGGTTGTGCAGAAGTCGATCTACCAGTCGACTTCTGTACAATCACCCTGTCAGATTTTCTTTGCAAGATCAGTACCACAGGCAAATAGACTGCAGCATTGATCTGTGTTTTCTGATGGCGGAGAAGTCTCCCTGCTGTTAGAGTACAATAGCTTAGCCAAAGGAATCTCCCATCCACCTCGAATGTGTGGATGGGGCAATCGGGTCAGTTTTTTTTTTTTTCAACCTCCTGGTTGAACGAAAAAACTGACTAATGTATGAGCTGCCTAAGACTGAGAGCTAAGAAATCACGTGACCACTGTTCGCTCAGTTCTTGGTCCGCTCAGAGCAAAGAGCAGTGACTATCAGTCACCGATCTGCGTTCTGCTCCTCCAGCACTCGCTGCAATGCACGGCAGGAGAGGAGGCGGGTGCAGCTTGCTCCGGCTCTCAGTCTCCCAGTTAGAGGCAGAGCCGGCTGTCAGTCAGGTAGCTGGGTGAATCCTTAAAATATTGGTGGGATCCTTTCAGCTCCTGGAGTGACTCTACTACGTCAGCCAAGAGCAGACAGTAGCCTTTTCTCAGCTGATTCTGGGTCACAGGAGAGCAAAACTAAGTGCACTGCTGTCACTCATAAGAGAATTGTGGCCAAAAAAGCTTTGGCCATACTACTTTTAGTGAAACTGAGGAAAGGATAATGCTATACCAACCAAACCTAAGTTTGTAATTCTAAATGATATCTTCATTTTACAAGTATAATGGGAAATACTAAAAATAGTGATCCATTGGCTAAGCTCTAACAAGCAGGGCCATCTGATTCCTCCTGCATTGATTTGAATTGTATTGCTTTATATACCTTTATGTCAAAACTCAGAAAGAATTTAATATATTTAATTATTTGTATGCCTGAAGGATATTTTATGTACTGTATTTCTGTAAGAATATGAAGCCAGTTCAGTGTCAGCTGTTCTTCTCTTCCCTCCAATTACTGTCACAGTGTGAATTCAGTGCGGCAATATCAAATAGTATTGAAAAGCAGATGTGGATTAGGACTCTTCAACTTGAGTAATATTAATCTACCACTATTAAAACCAGGGGGATATATAAAGGGCACTTGTGGTAGCTACCTGTTTTCCAGGTTAATATTCAGTGGGGACTGAAAGTATTCAGACCCCCTTAAATTTTTCACCCTTTGTTATATTGCAGCCATTTGCTAAAATCATTTTTTTTTTATATATAATCTTTATTTATCAACATTTTAGCAGAAAAATACACACATTTTAGAAATGCAGGATAGAACACACATATAATTTGTCTATACATCTGCTAGTGCAAATAAGAATTTCGGACCTATGGCGGAGGTCCTATCTGTAATCTACAGTACACATCCTGAATCAGGATGGACATGCGGCGTCGTGTTGGTTGAGCCAACCTTGGCCGCATTCAAAGTGCTCAATGATCAGGAGAGCCAGTGGGCGAGCCCTCCCTGTCAACGGCTCGAACCGAGGGGGGTAAATACCTCCAACAACCTCATCCGTCTCGCCGTGTCCAGGAAGGGCACACCCTTCCCGTCCCCCCACCCACCAGAGGCGGGCAATGAAAACAGGTCCACCTCCCAGTGGGGGGTCTGTGCTCCCCTTTATTGTCAGCCGCCGCCCATGTCCAGGTAGTGCAACATCTGTATCTTATGACTGCAGCCTGATAATAGGCAACTGGTATGCAGTCTAAGAAGTAAGATTAGAAGGTAGAGAAGGATAAGAAGTAGTTAGAGTCAGAGGGGGAACAAGTATGAAAGGATGGGGAGGTGGGGAAAGGGTAAGAAGGGGGGGGGAGTGGTGTGGAGCATACCTCAGAGTCTGAGAAGGTCCTGTAGATCTGCGCCGGGCGAGTTCTGCCATCGGTTGGTTATCATCCTAGAGGGAGTCTATGAAAAATGTCTAACAGTGGGCCCTGTTACTATTGCCCAGGCGGGATCTCAGGGTTGGTTCTGCTAATTCCAGCAGGGCCAGATCTAGGCTTGAGGGTATGAGATTCGGGTCGAACATAAAGTCTCTCCAAGGTCCCCATATGGCCTCAAAGCGTTCCAATTTTCCTTTACAGGATGCTATCCAGTGTTCAGCTTCTCTAATATCATTGACTTTTTTAATCCAGTCATCTCTAGAAGGTACCCTGGATTGTTTCCAATAAATTGGAAGGAGGCGTCGAGCTGCGTTTAAGAGGTGTGGTAGTATGCATTTTCTGTATCTACTAATCGGCATCTGAGGGACATGCAGGAGAAAGTAGACTGGGTTCAAAGGAAGATCCAAGTCTAGAATTTCTTTTATTAGGGATTTGACATCTGCCCAGTATGGTTGTATCAGAGGACATTCCCACCAAATGTGGAGGAGCGTGCCTCTCTGTCCACATCCCCTCCAGCACTGGTCAGATACCGAGGGGTAGATACGAGCTAAATCAGTTGGTACTCTGTACCAGCGCGACAGGAGCTTGTAATTTGTTTCTTGGGTTCTGGATTCAATAGAGCTTGAGTGGGTGAGCTGATAAAGGTGAGTTAGTTGGGATGTGGAGAAGTCTAGTTGTAAGTCTCTCTCCCATGTCCGTATGTAGGTCGGTCTGAGATTGTCATTAGCACTGTTTAATAAGCGATACATTTCAGATATTAAATGTGGGATCGGGTCGTCCTCTACAAAAAGTTGCTCGAATGGAGTAAGAGTGGAAATATCCCTTATGGATTGTCCGTGAGTTTCGAAAAAGTGGTGGAGCTGTCTGTAGCGCCAGAAGTTTATTTTGGATCCCTTGTGTCTACTTTGTAGGTATTCGAAACTCATCAGCTTACCGTTGCTCATCAGATTCCCACAGCTGGCATTACCATCATCCACCCATGGGGCGAAAAAGGCCATTTGCTCACCTGGCAAGAACCAAAGAAATCCCCCTAACGGGGCTAGTGGAGACATGGGCGGTGATAGGTTTAAGATCGAGTTTAGTTTGTCCCAAGTGGAGAGGGTGTGTCTCGTCAGTGGGGAAGTTGAGTCTGAGAGCCCGCGGTATTCATTTGGTAGCCAGGGAGCAAAGGCCAGATTCCTGCCAGCTAGCCATTTCTCAAGAGAGACCCAAATTTTTGATTGGGTGTGGAAACGCCAGTTGAGGATCCTCTGAAGGGCAATTGCTTTGTGATATTTCAATATGTCTGGGATCCCAAGGCCACCTGCTAGTTTTGGGCGTTTTAATGTCCTCATGGCTATTCTAGGGTTACGTGCATTCCACACAAATACCGTTATGATGCTATTAATCTGGGAAAAGAATTTGGTAGGCAGTGGGATTGGTATCATTTGAAGAAAGATGCTAAAATCATTTAAGTTCATTTTTTTCCTCATTAATGTACACACAGCACCCCATATTGACAGAAAAACACAGAATTGTTGACATTTTTGCAGATTTATTAAAAAAGAAAAACTGAAATATCACATGGTCCTAAGTATTCAGACCCTTTGCTCAGTATTTAGTAGAAGCACCCTTTTGATCTAATAACAGCCATGAGTCTTTTTGGGAAAGATGCAACAAGTTTTTCACACCTGAATTTGGGGATCCTCTGCCATTCCTCCTTGCAGATCCTCTCCAGTTCTGTAAGGTTGGATGGTAAATGTTGGTGGACAGCCAGTTTTAGGTCTCTCCAGAGGTGCTTAATTGGGTTTAAGTCAGGGCTCTGGCTGGGCCATTCAAGAACAGTCACGGAGTTGTTGTGGAGCCACTCCTTCGTTATTTTAGCCGTGTGCTTAGGGTCATTGTCTTGTTGGAAGGTAAACCTTTGGCCCAGTCTGAGGTCCTGAGCACTCTGGAGAAGGTTTTCGTCCAGGATATCCCTGTACTTGGCCGCATTCATCTTTCCCTCAATTGCAACCTGTCATCCTGTCCCTGCAGCTGACAAACACCCCCACAGCATGATGCTGCCACCACCATGCTTCACTGTTGGACTGTATTGGACAGGTGATGAGCAGTGCCTCGTTTTCTCCACACATACCACTTAGAATTAAGGCCAAAAAGTTCTATCTTGGTCTCATCAGACCAGAGAATCTTATTTCTCACCATCTTGGAGTCCTTCAGGTGTTTTTTAGCAAACTCCATGCAGGCTTTCATGTGTCTTGCACTGAGGAGAGGCTTCCATCGGGCCACTCTGCCATAAAACCCCGACTGGTGGAGGGCTACAGTGCTGGTTGACTTTCTACAACTTTCTTCCATCTCCCGACTGCATCTCTGGAGCTCAGCCACAGTGATCTTTGGGTTCTTCTTTACCTCTCTCACCAAGGCTCTTCTCCTCTGATAGCTCAGTTTGGCGGGACGGCCAGCTCTAGGAAGGCTTCTGGTCATCCCAAACGTCTTCCATTTAAGGATTATGGAGGCCACTGTGCTCTTAGGAACCTTAAGTGCAGCAGAAATTTTTTTGTAACCTTGGCCAGATCTGTGCCTTGCCACAATTCTGTCTCTGCGCTCTTCAAGCAGTTCCTTTTGACCTCATGATTCTCATTTGCTCTGACATGCACTGTGAGCTGTAAGGTCTTATATAGACAGGTGTGTGGCTTTCCTAATCAAGTCCAATCACTATAATCAAACACAGCTGGACTCAAATGAAGGTGTAGAATCATCTCAAGGATGATCAGAAGAAATGGACAGAACCTGATTTAAATATGAGTGTCACAGCAAAGGTTCTGAATACTTAGGACCATGTGATATTTCAGTTTTTCTTTTTTAATAAATCTGCAAAAATGTCAACAATTCTGTGTTTTTCTGTCAATATAGGGTGCTGTGTGTATATTAATGAGGGGAAAAATGAACTCAAATGATTTTAGCAAATGGCTGCAATATAACAAAGAGTGAAAAATTTAAGGGGGTCTGAATACTTTCCGTCCCCACTGTATGTGCAACACAATACATCAAAACACTTTGTCATCACCTTGCCTTTTAGGTCTCAACTTTAGATCCAAACATGATCTTGCAAAAGTTGGCTAAGGAGAAAAATATATCTGAACCACGACACACATCTCTCTCTCTCTCTCTCTCTCTCTCTCTCTCTCTCTCTCTCTCTCTCTCTCTCTCTATCTCTATCTCTATCTCTATCTCTATACATACATTTTAGAAAGGAACCACACACAGTTAGTAGCAAGGTTTAGCCCTATACACACAGATTTTAGTGTTATACCTGTACTGTTGTAAAGCGCTGCTCAAACTGTTGGCTCTATAGAAGTACTTTATAGTAATAATGAGTTGGCCTTTCTAACTGCTGGCTTCATGGGGTAGAGGACCAGACTACACCACTGATTACATTTCTCTCTCTGCAAGTCTTGGATATAGTGCCTTTTAAAAGTGCCTTGGGCTTCACTGTACGTGTGTCTGCATTTCCTTTTTGTCTCTGAAATGTTTGCATTTAATCGTATGGAAAGCCAGAGTGACACGGTTACAGAACCCTTGAGTGAAGCAGCTACTTCTAAGGGTTGATGCCTTTTTTCCATTATTTGGTTTACACTATGTGTTTAATTTTCCTTTTCAGCCATTTGAAAAATAGGAAAGAAAGGCTTGTCAGTCTGTCACTTTTACCTGCACACAATTGCGATTATCACACTGCAATTTCCTTAGCTAAACACACTGGGCAATGAACACAAAACACCCACAGAGAATTCAAATAAACTACAAATTCCACTTGAAACTAGCAAAATGTGCTGCAAGTAGAGAGCGTTTTCTTTACAAATTGTTTAATTGCATGCTCATAGGATGTATAAGGTAGCATGACAGATGTTGGTGATCTGCAGCTTTAATGACACCCCAAAATGGCTCATACAATGCAGTGTGATTGCAAGAACCAGATCGCATGGGTGTGAACACCCTTGCGAACCGATTCCAGTGCATACAAGATGCAAATTCAGCCCATATAAAATGAATGGGCTCAAATCTCACTGCAAAGAATCATGTGCCTAATCACAAGCCTAAAGAAAGCAAAAATCTCATAGTGCAGTATTATCTAAAAACTGCTATTTAAATGTTAAAGCTCACATTGTCCCAGAAAAGCAATATCCCAAACAGCAGAATAACAAAGATGGACACCACTTCCTTGACTTGTTTGGTCACCTGACTAAATCAAAAGGTTTCTTTTAAAGAAGTCAGGTGATTAAAATATCAAGGAAGTGACATTGGACACAGACTGGAACCGGAAAAACGATAGCTGCCATCTTTGTTATTGAGCATTTTTAACATTTATTTATAGCGGACTTTAGATCATACTGCACTATGACTTTTCTTTTATATAGGAAGAATTTATGACATGAATGAAGATTTAGATGTTGGACTTTTATTGAATTTGGGGATTTACATTAAATTTTTGCACAAACTATGTATTTTTGGGGGTCTATGACTTCTTTAAAGCACTGGATTACTTAAATACAAATGGAGAGGAGATCACAGCAACATCATGTCTTCACAAACAGAAGAACGTGGAGCATGAAAGATAATGTGAAATGAGATGCAGTTGTTTTAGGACCTGTGCGCAAAACCTGCATTTACCTTCGATTTGAATACAGACTGAAAACATTGGGAGCACCAGGCAAGCAAATGCCTTCAAGCTAAATCTTACTGTTCATACAGTATAAACGTTAACATGGCGTGGATACTTGTATTGGATGGCCAGCAGTGGGGTCCTCTCAGGAGAGAGAAGACTACAAACCTCAGCACAGGGGAGCAGCAGCAGACCAGTGGCACCATTGCAGTGCTGGATTAGCAGTACTCTGCACCACAACTTGCAGCAGGGAGGGAAATGAACGGGGCACTTAGGTGAATATAGCTGCACCAGGTTATTGGCTTTACAAGAGGCAGTGTATAATTTTTTCATAATTTTTTTATTTCAGATTTATTTTTTTTAAATAAAAAATATATTAATTTAATTGAAATAACTTTGTCAATATTAAAACAAAAAAAAGTTTTATACAACAATTTGTACCTAATAATATTTATTTATTTGGTCAGCCATATATGCTTATTATACACTCTGGCACTGCTTACTCTACATGGTTGTGCTGTACTACTCACGCATAGCAAATCACTGAGTCTGCCAACTATGCATCCTCCCTGTGTGGCAGATATCTTATCTCAATAGCTGTAAAAGCTGAATTCCAGTCAGCTGGTAAAAGCTGAATTCCAGTCAGCTGGTAGAAATCTGCATTTGGTTGCCCCCTCCTTTGTATTGTAAGGGTCTAATACTCATTAAGCTCCAGCTTCACAATGTGGGTTGGTCCATCAACATCCCGCTGTACAATGCAGGACCACTAGTCCTGCATTATACATGATGAGCAGCTGCACAGCTGGTGAAGAGGAGTTGCTTTGAGGGCACGATTTGTTCAGTAAGGGCTCATTCACACTGGGTGTTTTTACAGCTGCTGTTTTGGGCGTCCGGTGTTTTTTTTTTCTGCAGCCAGTAAACTCCCCAGCATGTTATCCTATGTGTCCATGCACACATAGGCTGTTATCAGTGTTTTTTGCCAGGGGCATTTTCAGGCTGGAAAACCCCCCCAGAACTACTGCGTTTTTGAAGAGGAGTTTTTCAGCTGTAAACCGCTCTAACACTGAAAACATGGCAAAACACTATTCTTTAGGAGCATTTTAGAGCCTCTGGCTTTTTGGGGAATATAGTTTTGCTAAAAAATGCTAAAAAAGCAGCATGCTACAGACTAACGCTACTAGGGTTTTTAGAACGTACAGTGTGCATGAGGTCTAAGGAGGAAGCTGGAGTAAACAAGGGATAAGGAAAGTTATTTTGTCACATCCCTCAGTGATGGCAAACTTTGGCACGCCAGATGTTTTGGAACTACATTTCCCATGATCCTCATGAACTCTGCAATGTAGCTGAGCATCATGGGAAATTTAGTTTGAAAACATCTGGGGTGCCAAGGTTCTCCATCACTGCTCTAGACTAAGCAAGCTTTAGACCCTTATCATATAGGGCAGACACAAGCATGTAAAGGTGAACACTGTAATAAAATGTTCAACTATTTCTAAAGCCAGAATGTTTTTAATTTGATTAGTGAAGGATTTACACCCCATATGTAACCAAGTGTAGCGCTAAAAAATGAGAAAGAGAATATTGCTATACCACATATAATAGCAAAATGAATTGTGAAAAGATAGTGTTTTGTATACTTTGTGAACATTCATACATATAGAACACTTATGTTATAAAGCCTTAGGGTCACCAAAAGTGATAACAGGATGTAAAAATGGCAATAAAGTCCAAAACTGAATGTGCAGGTACGATGAACATAAATTTTGCAATGGTGATAAATTCCAAAACATATACTCGTGAGAGATTTCTGTATGTAATCCAACATGTGCTGACAGACACTTGTGCGAAACCGCCACCTAGGATGACTGGAGGCTTACCAGAAAGTTGGGACCCACCTAGCATACGCTATATGGGTCAAACAGGCTTGGATTGCTCACTGGCAATGAAGGTAGGGAACCAAGGGCTGGTGAATGGTGAAGTTGTAACGTTGCTATCCCAAAGAGGTCTTCTTCATATGGAAGCTCGGACACCAACGGACATTACCCACATGTAATGAAGAAGGGGCTCAAAGCGTAATTCCGTAAACCATAAAAAATGTATTAAAAGGAAAAACACTTACATTTCAGAATAAAAAGCGCTTGCAAGTAAAATGGCGGCAGTGGAGTCCTCCCGACGCGTTTGGTCATACAAGACTTCGTCAAGGATTTACACCCCGTCGTTTTGTGTTTGTTTTTTTTTTTTTTTTTTTGTGGTATTTGTCCACCATACGCTTTCTATCCTGTAGACACAAGTTTTCCTGAAAGTGAGGGAAAATCCTCTTAGCTATCATTGCAGCAAATGTTCTTTATGGATGATTTCCCCTCTATTACGGTTTCAGTGAAAACTCAAAATTTTGGATTTTTTAGAATTTGAGAGTCCTACGGGGACACAGTCAAAAAAAAAAAAAAAAAAGTTTCCAACCTTTCCCTACTATATCCAAAACTAAAATAAAAAATGACTTGGATACACTTAAAATATATGCTTACTAAAAATACTGAATACTTTCCATATAATGCTTTTAACAAATCGGAAGTTTAGACATTCAAATTTATGTGTAGTTATGTCATGTGCTGACAAAGGTCATAGTCCACAATAACACAAAGTCCAAATCAATAATATGCTGATCAATAAAACAGTTTGCATAATTAATCCATTTTATTTTGTATTCCAGCACCGACCGATATTTTGATGTCACCCCCAAATCCCAGTCTCCACCGCCTGCTTTGAGTCGCCAAGCTGAGAAGAAGCGCGAGCTGGTTAGGTCCCAGACCCTGCCAAGGTCTTCTGGCACGCAAGTTCGCAAGGCTTTCTTTGAAAAGTTTGAAAAAGACAGTGGGAAGTAAGTGGAATATATTATTTTCACCATTTATGGATGTCAGCAGAAGCACAAAGTATAAAAAAGCCACATTAACCCTTTTAAGACCAAGAGGTCTTTAAGACTAAATGCCTTGAGCAAATTTGGAGGTTTTGGTATGCATTCGTTAACTTGACAATAACTTCACGAATAATCTGCCTACCTAAATCACTTTCATATTGTTGATCACATACGTTTTTAAAAAAAAGAATCTGCTAAGAGCAGTCAGAGTTTGTCGCAACTGTCCGAGTCCTTTAGTCCCTGTAAACTGTGATTGAGATCTAGCAATATTCAGGTTGTGTTGCCTGTTAACGCCAGTGGCGGCCTGTCCATACGGGGTGCAGGGGCGCCGCCCCCCTAATACATGAGCCCGGCCCCTAATTTACATGCTGGGTGCCGGACCCATGAATTCCAATAGTTTTTTTTTAGAAGCACGTGATTAGAGCTTGAGGCTCTAATTGGCTTAAAAAAAGGGGGGCTCGGGGCACAGAACACTGTGCCCCAAGCCCACCCAGTTGTGTGACAACAGCAAATTAATATTCGCTATTGTCTTCCTGATTCTCCTCCCGGCTCAGGAATCCGGTCCTGAGACCCCGATTGGCTGAGAGGAGAGGCCATCCTATTAGCCGCCAAGAAGGGAGGAGACGCAGGGGAAGCAGAGGAAGGAGGAGACCCAATGTGGAGCCCGACGCCCGGAGGAAGCCCTGCGACCTAGATGGGGTAAGTACGGGGACCGATCGACCGACTGGGGGGGGGGGGGGGGGCAGCGGACAGATAGCACCAGCCGCCACTGCTTAACGCATAGCTGTACATTTTCTGTCCCAGTACATGAGGAGATTGTGTTTTTAAAAAATGGGTTGACAATTACTGAAACATTTCTCGTTTACAAAAGTATTTATTTGGAAGTTTAGGTAATAGACATTCGGTATAGTTGACATTAATGTAATACATCGGTACAGAAAAAAAAAGATATAGAAAAAACAAAACAAACATTTCTATGCGAGATCCAATTCATTTTCTCATGTTTTGTGATAATGTACTGTGTACACAGATAAGCTAAAGGCAGACTGTGGTAAATGGTTAATGGGCAGTTTCTGAGTTGTTCTATACCTTACCCACTGGTAACTTAATTATACACATATTTAAGTGCATTAAAAGTGTTCCTCTTGGCAATGCAATCTTTGTTCTGCAAAGCTTAAAGTGTCTGCATATTTGAATGACAGGTAGAGTAGTAGTAAGAGTGGATTATCTCCTGGGTAAATATGTACTGGGTAATAATCTTGTGTGTACATGCTTGCACTACTTTAGCTGCTTGTGTTTTTATTATATTTTTTCTTTTCTTTGTGTCAAATAATTACATAGGCATACAGCCTTAATAGAGTGTTACAGTTTGTAGATTACTTAATAGAGTGTTACAGTTTCTAGTGGAATAGTCGCATAGAATAGCTCATCGATCTTTAACTAAGCAAGCTCTTCCTCCTATAAGACTTAGGTGACATGCTTTGTGTTTCTAAACTCGCAACAGTAAAATTAGTTTGTATACGCAGTAAAGCATGCTCATTATACTCACTGTGGAACTTAAGGGGTTAATCTTCCACATTGTGTAAAAAGGCTGTTTGATCCTGTCTTCTCTGATCCTCCCCTTCTTCCACTGTCCCCAATCCATTTGCTAATGGTACCGAGCCTTGGGGGCAATTCTGCACATGCTCAGTTTGGTGTGTCTTGCTAGAGAGTTTTTTTTTTCTTGGGAGGGTGCATGTGATCGGCACAGGGCCAATCAGCACTGTCCAGACGGGGTCAAGGGTCCTGCATCCTCATAGGACTGTAAGAGTAGAATGAAAACTTCTCCTACAAGCTTTAACCGGACACTGATAGAAGTCATAAGACTGTATACTTCTGATGCGAAAAGGTATTTAGGAGTTTATATTTATTAGAATAATTGAATTTCCATGTAATGTGTACTGTGGAAGACCAGATACAGTAAATGCAGGGTCCTGGGTTTAGCGTCAACTTCAGGCAAATAAAGCAGTGCAAAGATGTTATGGAGCACTGTAACAGATATGTTTTATTCAAATAAAAGAAGTACCTGTAAACAAGAAGGCAAGTGGTTGAAAAGTTAGTTTTTTTTTTTATGCATTAAGATAAAAAACCTTTTGTGGGCAGCAGCCCCCCTATACTTACCTGAGCCCATCTCAATCCAGCCATGTTGCAGGAGAGTTTTGGCTGCCCGGGACTCTCCCTCCTAATTGGCTGAGACAGCAGCGTGGCGCCATTGGCTTCCGCTGCTGTCAATCAAAGTCAGTAAACCAATGAGAGGGGACGGGGTCTAACCACGGCTCCGTGTCTAGGGGGCACTCAGGCGGGGGGCCAGGAGCGCCAACGAGGGACCCAAGAAGAGGAGGATCGGGGCTGCTCTGTTCAAAACCACTGCACAGAGCAGGTAAGTATGACATTGTTTGTTATTTTTAAATGAAAAAAACAGACTATAGTATCACTTTAACTCTCCTGCTGCCTGCAACACAGAACACTACTCAAAATAAACAAGAAAACCCTTCCAGAAGTCTCTGAAGGAACTGGCAGTGTTGATCTCCTGTGTCCCCTGCAGTGCTTGGTGTTTCTTCCCAACAACCCATATGTCACTGCTGTGTAGGTGTTGATAGGAGGAACCAGGATATAGATACCCAGTGGCGTAGCGTGGGGGGTGCAGGGGGTGCCGTGGCCCCGGGCGCGATATTTAGGGGGGCGCCAGTGTGTGTCACTGGCTGCCTCCTCCTAATTTCTAATTTTGTGTCCCCGGGCTCCGGCCGCCATGTTAAGTGTCCGGCGCCCTGTGATTGGGTGTATGGGGGTCATGTGAGGCGCCCCGCCTCCGCACATGACCCCCATACACCCAATCACAGGGCGCTGGATACTGAACATGGCAGCAAGCAGAGCGCAGGGGGAGAGAAGAAAGAGCCGCCGCTGTGTTCTCCTCATCCGGATCGATGCAGCCAGGATAAGAAGGTAAGTGAGAGTCATGTTACTGGGAGGGGGAGGGAGGGGGGCGAGAGAGACTGTAGGCAGGACAGACTGCTGCTTCCCCCATGTAATGTGCTCTCTTGTGCCCACCATGTCATGTGCCTTGCAGTGCCCCCCATGTAATGTGCTGTGCCCACCATGTCCTGTCATGTGCATTGCAGTGCCCCTATGTAAAGTGCTGTGCCCACCATGTCATGTGCATTGCAGTGCCCCTATGTAATGTGCTGTGCCCACCATGTCATGTGCCTTGCAGTGCCCCCCATGTAATGTGCTGTGCCCACCATGTCCTGTCATGTGCATTGCAGTGCCCCTATGTAAAGTGCTGTGCCCACCATGTCATGTGCATTGCAGTGCCCACTATGTAATGTGCTGTGCCCACCATGTCATGTGCATTGCAGTGCCCACTATGTAATGTGCTGTGCCCACCATGTCATGTGCATTGCAGTGCCCACTATGTAATGTGCTGTGCCCACCATGTCCTGTCATGTGCCTTGCAGTGCCCCCATGTAATGTCATGTGCCTTGCAGTGCCCCCCATGTAATGTGCTGTGCCCACCATGTCATGTGCCTTGCAGTGTCCCCATGTAATGTGCTGTGCCCACCATGTCATGTTATGTGCCTTGCAGTGCCCCCCCATGTAATGTGCTGTGCCCACCATGTCATGTGCCTTGCAGTGCCCCCCATGTAATGTGCTGTGCCCACCATGTCCTGTCATGTGCATTGCAGTGCCCACTATGTAAAGTGCTGTGCCCACCATGTCATGTGCATTGCAGTGCCCCGCATGTCCTGTCATGTGCCTTGCAGTGCCCCCCATGTAATGTGCTGTGCCCCGCATGTCCTGTCATGTGCCTTGCAGTGCCCCCCATGTAATGTGCTGTGCCCACCATGTCATGTCATGTGCCTTGCAGTGCCCCCATGTAATGTGCTGTGCCCACCATGTCATGTCATGTGCCTTGCAGTGCCCCCCATGTAATGTGCTGTGCCCACCATGTCCTGTCATGTGCATTGCAGTGCCCCCCATGTAATGTTCTGTGCCCACCATGTCATGTGCATTGCAGTGCCCCCCATGTAATGTGCTGTGCCCACCATGTCATGTGCCTTGCAGTGTCCCCATGTAATGTTCTGTGCCCACCATGTCATGTCATGTGCCTTGCAGTGCCCCCCATGTAATGTGCTGTGCCCACCATGTCATGTCATGTGCCTTGCAGTGCCCCCATGTAATGTGCTGTGCCCACCATGTCATGTCATGTGCCTTGCAGTGCCCCCCATGTAATGTTCTGTGCCCACCATGTCCTGTCATGTGCATTGCAGTGCCCACTATGTAAAGTTCTGTGCCCACCATCTCATGTGCATTGCAGTGCCCCCCATGTAATGTGCTGTGCCCACCATGTCATGTGCCTTGCAGTGTCCCCATGTAATGTTCTGTGCCCACCATGTCATGTGCCTTGCAGTGCCCCCCATGTAATGTGCTGTGCCCACCGTCATGTCATGTGCCTTGCAGTGCCCCCCATGTAATGTGCTGTGCCCACCATGTCCTGTCATGTGCCTTGCAGTGCCCCCCATGTAATGTGCTGTGCCCACCATGTCCTGTCATGTGCATTGCAGTGCCCCTATGTAATGTGCTGTGCCCACCATGTCATGTGCATTGCAGTGCCCACTATGTAATGTGCTGTGCCCACCATGTCATGTGCCTTGCAGTGCCCCCCATGTAATGTGCTGTGTCCAGTATGTCATTTGCTGTACGTTGCAGTGCCCACCATGTAATGCGCTGTGCTGAACAATGTCATGTGCTGTGCATTGCATTGCCCTTCATGTGATGTGCAGTGCCCACTATGTCATGATGTGCCTTGCAGTGCCCACCATGTCATGTGCAGTTCCTAACATGTAATGTGCAGTTGCATTTCCCACCATGAAACGTGCTATGCCATGCAGTGCCCACCATGTAATGTGTTGTGCCCACCATGTAATGTTATGTGCCATTCAGTGCCCACCATGTAATGCGCTGTGCCCACCACGTCATGTGCTGTGCCATGCAGTGCCCACCATGTAATGCGCTGTACCCACCATGTAATGTGCTGTGTCATGCAGTGCCCACCATGTCATGTGCAGTGCCCATTGTGTAAATTACTGTGCAGTGCCCACCATGTCATGTGCTGTGTTGTGCCCACCATGTCATGTGCTGCACCATGCAGTGCCTACCATGTAATATGCTGTACTCACCATGTTATGTGCTGTACATTGTCCACCATGGCATGTGCCGTGCAGTACCCACAATGGAATGTTGTATGCAGGGCTCATCATGTCATGTGTGGTGTCCACCATTTAATGTGCTGTGCTCACAATGTAATGTGCTGTGCTGTGTCATGCAGTGCCCACCTTGTCATGTGCTGTGCAGTGCCCTCCATGCTATGTGCAGTACCCACTATATAATGTGTTGTGCCCACCATATAATGTTCTGTGCAGTGCCCACTTGTAATGTCCAGTGCCCACCATGTAATGTGCTCAGCTGTGCCTGCCATGTCATGTGCTGTGCCCACCATATAAGGTCCTGTGCCCACTGTGTGCATGAGCTGTGCCCACCATGAAATGTGTTGTGTTGTGCAGTACCAACCATGTCATGTGCTGTGCCCACCATATAATGTACTGTGCCTACCTTGTAATGTGCTGTATTGGGCAGTGCCAACCGCGTAATGTGCTGTGCCCACCATTAAATGTGCTGTATCCATGTATCCACCATGTAATGTGTTGTGCCAACCATGTGATGTACTGTGCTATAACCCCCCCTCCCGTGTAATGTACTATGCTGTGCCCCCCACAGACTCACCCCCTCACTCCCACCCCCCTCCCTCTCTCATCCCCTCTCTTTCACCCTGTTCTCTCTCTCACCCCCTTCACCCCCTACCACCCTCTCTCTCTTTCACCCTCTCTCTATTCCCCTTTTTCTCACCCCCCCTCTCTCTCTCACCCCCTCTCTCTCTTTAATTTAAATTTCACAAAAAATTGTTTGCGTTTTAATTTTATTTATTTTCATAAAAAGGCCCACCAACATCCTTAGCACCAGGCCCATGATGCTCTTAATCTGGGCCTGAGTATAGTGGTTAGTGTAGTATAGTATAGTGGTCAGTATAGTGTAGTGTAGTGGTCAGTGTAGTATGGTGGTCAGTGTAGTATGGTGGTCAGTGTAGTATAGTGGACAGTGTAGTATGGTGGTTAGTGTAGTGGTCAGTGTAGTATGGTGGTCAGTATAGTGTAGTATAGTGGACAGTGTAGTATGGTGGTCAGTGTAGTATAGTGGACAGTGTAGTATGGTGGTCAGTATAGTGTAGTGTAGTGGACAGTGTAGTATGGTGGTTAGTGTAGTGGTCAGTGTAGTATGGTGGTCAGTATAGTGTAGTATAGTGGACAGTGTAGTATGGTGGTCAGTATAGTGGACAGTGTAGTGGTTAGTGTACTGGACAGTGTAGTATGGTGGTCAGTGTAGTATGGTGGTCAGTGTAGTATGGTGGTCAGTGTAGTATAGTGGTCAGTGTAGTGGTTAGTATGGTGGACAGTGTAGTATGGTGGACAGTGTAGTATGGTGGTCAGTATAGTGTAGTATAGTGGACAGTGTAGTGTAGTGTAGTATGGTGGACAGTGTAGTATGGAGGACAGTGTAGTATAGTGGTCAGTATAGTGTAGTATGGTGGTCAGTATAGTGTAGTATGGTGGTCAGTATAGTGTAGTATGGTGGTCAGTGTAGTATGGTGGTCAGTGTAGTATGGTGGTCAGTATAATGTAGTATAGTGGACCGTGTAGTATAGTGGTCAGTGTAGTATGGTGGTCAGTATAGTGGACAGTGTAGTATGGTGGTCAGTATAGTGTAGTATAGTGGACAGTGTAGTATGGTGGTCAGTATAGTGTAGTATAGTGGACAGTGTAGTGTGGTGGTCAAGTGTAGTGTAGTATAGTGGTCAGTATGGTGGTCAGTGTAGTATGGTGGTCAGTGTAGTATGGTGGTCAGTATAATCTAGTATAGTGGTCAGTGTAGTGTGGTCAGTATAGTGTAGTATGGTGGTCAGTATAGTGTAGTATAGTGGACAGTGTAGTATGGTGGTCAAGTGTAGTGTAGTATAGTGGACAGTGTAATGTAGTATAGTGGACAGTGTAGTGTAGTATAGTGGACAGTGTAGTGTAGTATAGTGGTCAGTATGGTGGTCAGTGTAGTATGGTGGTCAGTATAATGTAGTATAGTGGACAGTGTAGTATGGTGGTCAGTGTAGTATGGTGGTCAGTATAATGTAGTATAGTGGACAGTGTAGTATGGTGGTCAGGGTAGTATGGTGGTCAGTATAGTGGACAGTGTAGTATGGTGGTCAAGTGTAGTGTAGTATGGTGGTCAGTGTAGTGTAGTGTAGTATAGTGGACAGTGTAGTGTAGTATGGTGGTCAGTGTAATATAGTGGTCAGTATAGTATAGTGGTCAGTGTAGTGGACAGTGTAGTTCTCAGTGTAGTGGTCAGTATAGGAATCAGGTAGGTCAGTACTATTGTATTTGAAGGGACTCAGGGATAGCTAAAAGTCCGCAGGTTGGGGGGGGGGGGGGCGCAAATTACTTGCCTTGCCCCGGGTGCTGACAACCCACGCTACGCCACTGTAGATACCCCCCCAAAAGTGTCAGCTTCTGCAGAAAATCTGGGGAACAATTCCTCTCTACTGGAACAGTGTAAGGCTGGGTTCACACCATCGCCGCATGCGACTCCCAACAGGGGTCCAGTGCGTCCCTGTTCACCTCTTCAGGTCCGACTTCAGCCCAAATTTTTGGCTGAACTCGGACCTAAAACGGACCAAAAGTTGCACAGGGCTCCTGTGCAAATTTGCAGTGGAGATATGTGAACCGGCTCCATAGAGAGCCAGTCAAAATCTCCTGCTATTGCAAATTGGAGGGGGGAGCCTCATCCAATTCGCAATGGTGTGAACCCAGGCTAAGTGTTTACTAACTTCTTCACGGGTACTTCTTTTATTTCAACCTTTGATTTTGCAACAAGTACTTAGGGGTTTATGTACTTGGTTTTTTTTATGCTCATGTCATGCACTTGTGAAACAGTTTGGAAGAATGTGCAACTCGGTATTTGACTTTTGAACTGGATAATTTAAAGCAGCGTTCACATGCACATATTGCTGCATTTGCTTTGCGTTGCCCTTTCCTAAGCACAGCATGTACTGAGCTGCTACATCTGAAGTGGTCCTGGCCCATACATGTTACTCAAGACAAAGTTAGAAGCGTCTTAAACAAGACTTAGATGATTGAGTGTGCCTGAAAGGTTGTTTATTTTTTTGCACTGATAAGTCTGGGATATATGCCTTTTTTAGTGTACGTTTAGTGATTTTAATCCTAAAAAAAAAACAGTTTTGGGATTTATAGCAGTCACAGATCTTCCGCTTTCTTCCCATCATTCTAACCCTGTGTATGCAGGGTTCTGTTTCCTGTTGAATACAAGTAAGCTGCACAGCTAGCCTGTAATATTCCCCGGAATGGTCTCCTGTTATGTTTTCTGCTGGGTTAATATCTTTTTTTTTTTTAGTACCGAGTCATTTGAATGGTATGGAAGGATTAGGCATAGCCTCATTAACCCTTCATTTGATTAATCACGGAGTGTTGACAGTGAATTCAGTGACATGTTCATTCATAGTTCTCAGACTGCGCTAGTCACACTCCATTGGTATTGTATGTCATCGAGCAGTTCTGCTATGATTTCGTTGCATACACAATTATTTATTCTTCTTCTTTTTTTTTTTTTTTTTTTTTTTTTTAGATCTAGGCACAGGGTTTGTAATCCAGTCTTATGCAAGCATTTGTCCTTTCTCAAACGTGATTTAGGGTAATTATGGGACATGAGCTGATTTCATTAACATTTAGCAGTGACACTTGGCACAAAAAACTTTCCCTGCTGACTTTGATGCGCTTTATCAGCAGTGCACATAGAACTTTTTCATGGGAAGCAGCTGAGTTTACTTGCTCTATTATCTGTAATGTTTTAGTTTCTGATCTGTAGAAAAGAGCAGAGTATCACTTTTATTGTGCTCTATACCCAGCTTTGTTTTGTAGCATCCTGTTATTATCGGAAATCTTATTAACTTCTGAGCAGATATTAAAGACTAACTTAAAGTAAAACCCCTACTTTATGTTGTATTACTCTCTTCCTACTTTATAAAAAATTCCCATCTAGTTCAACACACTAGCTGGCATCTCCAGCTAGCCTGGCTGTGGGGTGTGTACAGTTCTTTCAGACATTACAATAGTAGAGGCGAATAATATAAAATCTTATCTATAGTCAAAGCCTTGTCAGACATCTTGCAGCTGAAGAAGATGGGAAGAGGTGTTTAGGCAGAAGGCTTTGAGTTTAGATACATGTCAGCATTTTTCTGGAAGCAAAGTTAAACTCTTTAGAGAAATAACGGAGAGCCTAAAAACAGTTTCACATGTGAGTTTAAAAAACATCTATAATATAAGGTTGGAGCATGGCAGGACCAAGAACTTGGTACAGAGACATGGAAAACAGTATACCACTGTAACAGCTTTAAAACTACAGTATATTTATACATGCTTTGTCCTTTTTAATTTTGCAATTACATAGGTTTTCCACAGCACTAAAGCTCGCCATAGACCGTTCGAATCATGAATGGGCAGGCTGAATTTACCCAAGTTGATCAATCAGTCAACTTGGGTAGAACCAGCTTGTCGGATTTCATATGTGATTCTTGCTAGCAGCTAACAATAATCAGTGTTGTCCCAGTGGGGACTGCTTCCCGTGCCAGGAGAACACAGTGGCACTACAGGATGGATTCCCCCATCTTTGTTGATGGGAATCGAGCGATTTTCTTTCCTGCAACCCGTGGTTGTGGGAAAGAAAATCACTCCGCCTATGGCTAGCCTTAGGTCATGTCATATAGGTTCTTTTCACAATAGAGGATTTCCCATTGGACATTTCCCATTGAGTTTTTCAATGAAACATTGCATGAGAGTAATTTGTGGGCTGCTATCTTAGTAATACTTCCCTGGCTGTTATACCTTGGCTTCTCTGCTTTTTGAAACCCTGCACGGAACAAGTAAGCAGCATGTGAAGTTTGGAAATCCTGATCTACATACTTGTTGGCCATTTGGTGAGTTGAAATGAAAGCATGAGGTCAAAGCACTATGTAAATGAAGCTTTTTCGAAAAACCATTGCTTCATTAATGCTCCTTCCCTAAGCCCTAATGCCATGCAAGTTGAGGTTCCACTATCCTCTGTGTCCCTCCTGGTATGTGAAGTGTCAATCCATAAAGGTCTATAAGAAAACCATGCCAGGAGGCAACCATGCGAATGGAACAAAAAGATAGGCAAGAAGAGTCAAGGAGGCACCCGATATTTGCAGAGAATGCTTACCTCACCCCTACACTGTATATCATTGAGTGGACTTTTCAAACCTGCTATCAAGCTGAACAATTTAAACTGCCCTTATCATGAAATAATACATGAACAAAGGTTACCTTTTGGTCAAAACTGCAAGTAGATCCAGGATATACAGTATATGGCTAAAATTGTAGAAGAGCGCAATGTGTCCTGCTAAAGTCAAGGATGGCCCCACCCCTTTCCAACTCGCATAACAGCCTCTATATTGGTCAATATATCTAAGGTCCTATTGGGAGTCTGTGTAGATAGAAGAAGGCAGGGCAAGATAGACAAAAAAATGCAAGATTTGCATATAACCTCGGTTGCCTTTATGTCTAAATCCATTGAACATTTTGACATGCAGTTTTCGCTATGCGTAAACCGAGAATATGCCATTTTTATTTATATACCAAGTGTGAAATTTCTAAATTCAAGACTTGTATACTTGAATGGCTCTGTTGTCATGAATAGAGTTTTTACTCCTTCTCTGATATTCAAACTAGAAGTTTTCTAACAGAAAAAAAACACGTGCAGCTTCACTCTCACTGCCCTTTTTGAAAATATATCCAAGTCAATATTTAATACAACTCAAATGAATGGTGAAAGACCAATTGCTGCTCTAGCCATAAATTTGCAATATGCTCAAAGATAACTAAAATTAAAATCTAAACAATTCATAAGTTCTATATACAGCAAAAGTGAACTGTGCTGATTAAAGTGCTTAGGAAAACAATCTTAACAAATAAAGTCCATTGTGCAAATCAAAGTGCTCGTGCAGATGAGTCTCTAAGGTGCAAATTCCAATCCTCCATAGTCCCTGCCTGCACTCCCCACTCACCGACTCTTAGAGTCAAGATATATCAATAACAGTATCCTGGTGTGGTGAATGGCATCTCCTTTCCCTCATCTCTGCCAGTAGTATGGTCAATTGCAGTGCAGTGTATCGTGAAAATTCATAAATCAATCTCCATAGCATAATAAAATTTGTATATAAAAACGATTACGCTCACGTTTGTGGCTTAAAACTAAGCATATACTCAAGGGTCGGTTCGCTGCCTCTGCATGCACTAAATACCAGAAGTACATCACTGTCTGTCCCCGCTTGACACGTTTCGCCCCTCCCACTGGGCGTCTTCAGAAGCTAAACAACTCAAATGGTCTTTTTAATATTAGGGGATTTGTGTGTACAATGAAAATGCAATTCCTGTATGTAAATATTATGAATATGAAATTAGACTGTACAGCAATCTATACATTTAGGGACAGTCCGACTTTTTGAAAGAATATCATATTTGAGACTAATAATTTACCGAATAAACACAACATTACTTGTTCCTACCTGACTGTGCACATCTGTTATGACAGGTTTGAGTATTAAATGTTTTATTTTCTTTCCTTTGTAGTATTTTTTTTTTAAGTATACTGACTGCTTTTTGGTTCTTTAATTTAAATAAATAATTTATTTCTGTAGGGAGAATATTAACTATTCCATTTGCCAGTATTGGCAATACATTTGATAAAGTGTAAACTGTTTGGGTCCATAATTTAATTTATCTGTAAGTATGTGATAATATTGTTCTGAGTACTATTTTTAGTTTTGGGAGCAGTGTTTAATAATGTTAATATTATATACTTAAAGTATTAGCTGCATTTCTCTGCAGAATTGCCTTCTCATTTCCTTTTTAATATCCTCTGTTATGTGTATGGGGGGAAATCATAGCCCTTCTGTGCTTTATAAGCAGGTCACTTGATTATTAAACGTTTTCCTTTGTGCTATTTTTAGAGGCAAGGGGGAATCCAAGGTGAAGCTGAAAAGGTCTCAGAGTTTTGGAGTAGCTAGTGCCAGCAGCATTAAACAGATCCTCTTGGAATGGTGCCGATCCAAAACAATTGGCTACAAGGTAATGTCTGCTCTTCTGTAATAAATCTGTGTGTACCACATACTAGTATGCAGAGGAACTGTAATTGTATTTGCATAGTCAGTTTTCACTCCTCACTTTAGAACACAATTGCAACAGGGGCCGCATAGCAATACTTTTATGGCCCTCCACCCAGCAACACCTCTTGGTGGCATCTGGCATTGTGATAATACCCACCCCCCAACCTGCTTCATTGTTGTAAGCATAAGGATAACCCCCCTCCCTACTGTAAGCTCTATCTGTGTCAGTGTGATAACCACTGAGCCAGCTTGATTGGTGTCAGTATAATAACCCCACCCCTTTTCTGTCAGCTTCATTGGTGTCAGGGTGATAACCACACATACACACACACACACAGCTTCATTGGTGTCAGTGTGACAATAACCTCCCTCCAGTCAGCTTCATTGGTGTCAGTGTGACAATAACCTCCCTCCAGTCAGCTTCATTGGTGTCAGTGTAATGATAGTCCAAGTGCACCTGCTCCAGAGCTTAGTAAATGAGCAGAAGCTCTGCTGATTTTCATCATCCAATCATGTGCAAGCAAAAACGCCTTTTTTGTTTTTTTTTCCTTGCACGCGATTGGGTACTTTTTACAGAGTGAAGCTTTACCTCGTTTACTAAAGTGCAGAGTCTATATACCTTTAGTAAATCAACCCCTTTGTGTCGGGACACAATTTCTGCCGTAGGATAATTTTTAGGCACGTTAAGGAGATCTTGCACTATAGGCAGCTAGGTTACATAGACATAAATGTTTATTTCTTCCTCATCCATTGAGGGATAAAGGAATTCAAACACTGTTTGGTTATACTGCTACCTACAGGAGGACTGGACACTGGCAAACAATAGAAAAATTGCAGACTAAACAAAGGATAATTCCTCCTACTCCCAGCATGCATGCATTTTTTGTTGGTGTTTTAGATGGATGTCCTTTTCACTTTCCCGCCATTCAGTGAAGGGGAAGAACCATCCTGCTGCTGGTCCTGCTTGCAAGCACCTCGTTACACCCAGTTTCTGCTCTGTTACCAATGTCCACCTACAGTGATCTAGTCACCTTTAACCGCTTAACCATCATCTGCAGCAGATGTCAGGGTTTGTGAGCAACTGAGGCCTTGTGCCACACTTGGTCTAGTTCGCTACACGGTACAATATGTCTACACATAGGACACAGAGGAGGCATTATCCATGCTAGGGGTGACCCCAACCTGTATTTCCCAAAAGGTTCTAAGGGCGTCTGCTCAGTATCCCCCAAGGGAACCAACACTTGCGATTTGGAACCTGGTACCTCCAGTTTTAGGGCCCGCATCATCCGAGTCTTACTCAGGTCTCTTATGCCGCGGACAGACGGTCGGACTTTTCATCTACAAAAGTCCAACGGATGCCGACAGACCAAATCCGGCGGACAATCCGATTGTGTGTGGGCTTCCCCAGACTTTCAGCGGACTTTTCCAGCCGCAAATCTGACAGATTTTAGATTTGAAACATGCTTCAAATCTTTACGTCATAACTCCGCCGGACCCAGAAATCCGCTCGTCTGTATGCTAGTCCGACGGACAAAAACCCACGCTAGGACAGCTATTGGCTACTGGCTATCAACTTCCTTATTTTAGTCCGGTGTACGTCATCACGTACGAATCCGTCAGACTTTTGTGTGATCGTATGTAGGCAAGTCCGTTCGTTAGAATGTCCGCCGCAAGTCCGCCGAAAGTCCGTCAAAAGTCTGTCGGACGGGCTGTCGGACTTTTGTAGCCGAAAAGTCTGACCGTGTGTACGCGGCATTAGAAAGGACTGAGTCCCCTGTCCTGTTCTCAGCGACATCTTCATACACTCAGGACTTTTTGGGCAACATGCGCACAAGTCTTCATGCACATTGACTGTGGGGGGCCCTAAATATGCTCCAGCACTATCCTCTGAAAAATATATATTATTCAAAAGAAACCGCACATCGCTCCTTTTGATTACACCAAACGTGGCATATACCAATGATACATACACATTAACATAATAAAATAAATAAAAGTGCACATATACACTTCTGGTTATTAACCATGTATAAACTTGTGGTCGTTAAATAAAGGAACATAAAGTTCAATATAATAATGTAAATAATATAAGTAGTTTATGAAGCAACAGCTTCAGGTCTTGATCCATTAATATGGATACTATACACCATCTGTGATACAACGGTTGTGAAACAACAGCTTCAGAACACCCTGTCACCCACGTGCACTCTCAGGGTGTGCTCTCACCTTATTTGTCCGAGCCCGATTCAAGAAACCACTTCACTTTCTGGTGCCACTTGTAAGCTCATATAATCATAAAAGGACAATGAGATGCTCCATATTGTTCACCAAGCACTGTTTTAAAACCAATAAGAAATATTGCACTTGCATTCATAAGACAGTATACATGAAATTCTCAGTATCAGCTTAGATCTGCAGTGATAAGTTGGAAATGATCCCCAGTAGCCACAAGTCTGCCCAGTGTGATGATGTCTATAGGCACTATTGGGCAGACAATTTTGCTGGGGATTTCTTCCAACCGATCACTGCAGATTTAAGCTGATACTGTGAATTGCATGTTTACTGACGTATGAATGTAAGTGCAATCAGGTAGTTCCTGGTGTGATAAATCTGCTTCTTTTGGTCGCATTGAGGGGCTCCACCTCATAAGAAATCAAATTTGGGCATTGACCCCTCAAACAGCTCCTAGGCTGCAAGCAATGTCCAATCCTTTTCAGGGGAATTGTTGGAGGTTGGACTGCTTTGGATGTCCTGAGAGTATCTGAATTCCTGTTCAGTGTACATAGGCTGTTTCAGTCTGGGGCATATATCTTGCTCCAGAATTCTTTTATGCATCTTTTTCCTCAATGTAGCTTTTTGATGCTTCTGTACTAAAGCATTGTTCTAAAATGACCCAAATGCTTTCCTGTGTTTTATGGCTGGGAAATGAATTTTGAACTGCCTCCCATTGGCAATCTCTTACCTTTTCAACCCACCAATTCCACATTTGAAAACTTGAAAATTCTGTGTAGTCTTTAAACACTCAAGTTCAAATTGACAATTCTATAGTCATTATCTACGTTCTTTAGAATCCTTATGATTCTGATTTCAAAATCTACTCCCTGATCGCCCAACTTTTACAGTATTGCAAAAAAGAATATATTTTACATGTGTGAGTTGTAATGGTAAATGTATTTGTCCAGAGGCCATTTCCTAAAGTGGTACTAAGCACAGTAACACACACTGTTTAATTAACATTGTCCCTGGTCCCTTCTATTTCTGTATGTGGATGATGGCACTGTAGTTATTTTAATTTTTAAAAAAATCTAAGTATCCTTTTCCTAAGTCAAATGACCCAGGTCCTTCCCAGATCTGCAGGGAAACATAAGCAGTAGGAGATTCTTATCGTCTGCTGCTGGTCACATCTTCAAAATAAAAAAAACAGCCTTTGGGATACATAGTAAAAATAAATAATTAATGTCAATAAATGGTTTTAAATTGTCATACAAATATATAGTTAAAATCAAATCTTTGATTTTGTGGAAATAACCTAGTGTGGGTGGATTTCTTCCAGTCACAGGCCTTCCAGCCTGTGTCTAATGCCGCGTACACACGGTCGGACTTTTCGTCTACAAAAGTCCAACGGACGCTGACGGACTAAAGCTGGCTGGTAATCCGATCGTGTGTGGGCTTCTCCGGACTTTCAACTGACTTTTTTAGCCTCAAATCCGACGTACTTTAGATTTGAAACATGCTTCAAATCTTTCCGACGGACTCCAGTCCGGTCGAAAAATCCGCTCGTCTGTATGCTAGACCGACGGACAAAAACCCACGCTAGGGCAGCTATTGGCTACTGGCTATGAACTTCCTTATTTTAGTCCGGTGTACGTCATCACGTAAGAATTTGACGGACTTTTGTGTGATCGTGTGTAGGCAAGTCTGTTCGTTAGAAAGTCCGCCGCAAGTCCGTCGAAAGTCTGTCGGACAGGCTGTCGGACTTTTGTAGCTGAAAAGTCCGACCGTGTGTACGCGGCATTAGAATGAGAGGGAGGTGAAGCCTCCAGCAGTCTACATGTAATATCCCACCCCACACCCCATTGTGTTTTAAATGGTTAATGAGCATGGAGGAGGAGGGAGGGAGTGGGCTGTCATTTATCACTGTGTATACGCCCACATGTGTGACTCTATAGTCACATGAGCTGCTCAGATCTGATGGGGAGGATATGCGCAGCATAGAAGCTCACTCAAAACAGCATGTGCAGAGCTGCCAACACTGCTCTGCAAAATCCCCAATTGGAGACTTGGACAGAAGGGGGGGGGTTGAGAACAGCAGGATCAACTTAGTTTGATTCAACTTTGCAGAATACAGAAAATGTATCTTATAGTGACAGAGTTAGTATTAATAGCATCTAATACACCATTTATCAATAGCTTTTTATGATGTGGGTTTAGTGACACTTTAAAGCCTAATTATCTTGTCTCTGGTCATTTTAAAGTGTATGTATAGTCAAAACCGTTTCTATTATTTTGAATAGAGTAGGGAAGGGTTAAAACGTCTATCAGATTTATTTATGTTTATATTTTTTGTTGTCTTGAAGTGGTAATCGGAAGTGAGAGGAGAGCTCCTCAAAGTGCGGGAAATTCCTATCTTGGACAATTGTCACCAGAACAGGTGTCCCCTCACCTTTTGCTCTCAAGAGAACTCTAAAACTCAGTGACAGTAGTAGTCAGCACAAAAAGGGATAAATGTCCCTAGTGGGGACACAGACTGCAATAAAAAAAATAAAAATAAAAACTTGTCAGAGAAACTAACCCTTCCCCTTTAATCCAAAATTTTTTAAAAAAGGGTGGTCTTTTATATACTGTACATTTTTACTGATATTGATGCCTAATGAAGATCAATATGTTTTACTATATTTGTAGCCTTGTAGTAGCACATTTAATCTGACTGTGGTGTTTATAAGATTAGTATATGGGTAATAACACATTATGTCCGTCCTTTCTGTGTCTTTGTTTTCTGTGATCAGAAAATCGATCTACAGAATTTTTCTTCGAGCTGGAGTGATGGCATGGCTTTTTGTGCCCTTGTACATTCATTCTTCCCTGAAGCCTTTGATTACGATGCTCTGGAGCCTTCAAATCCCAAACAGAACTTTGAACAAGCATTCTCCACAGCTGAGTAAGTACATGTTCACTCCTGGTTACATATCAACTATATGAATAAAAAAAAAGTTTTTAACCTGGTCACATACCTTCAAACAATGGCTATTCTGTGCAATCATATCTTATTTTCAGCACATTCTGTATTTGGACATGTGCCCTATAATATAATGTTTTAAGGTGATTTCCAGGGACACTTTGCAGTGTTAACACTGTGCCTAAAATCTAATCTATATTCACACAGCCTTGATATTGTGCAAAAGGCCACATAGACTGTAGGCTATAGTGACACAACCTCGGAGAATATATGCTGTTTTTGCTACTTCTTTTACAGGAAACCCATACAGAGAAAATGTGGAGGTCACCATTACTTGCCTTTTCTTCTGAGAATGTTAGTTCCCTGATCCATGTTGATCAAGTGGCTTCTGTACTGGGTCAACATGACCAAGATCCTGTATGTAGATAAAGAGTTCTGACTTCACATTGATCTTCCCGATCGTCATATTTGTTCTAAATCAGTGACTCATTTTGTAGCCAGAGACAAGCCAATCAATTGGTCTTTTCAGGACGCAGTCAGTAGTAACACCCATACTTTTCTTATTACAAGTTTAACTTTCGATATGTTTTCTTATTTAATCCAAAACAAGTAAAGCAAAAAGAATAAAAATTTCACAAAATTCTGTTAGAGTGGACACTGTTCGGTTCAGGCAACAGCTGTGTTTTTATTACTTCAGGGGTCCACAATAGAATGATCTCCCTAATTCCTAATAGGGAATAATAATCCCTAATAATCTTGGATACAGTCTCCTACTCTGCTATGTTCCTAATGCATGGGAAATTGTGTTCAGTTTAGGCACCTTGAGAATGCTTTCTTTGCTTTGAATAGAGTTGCTAGTGCCAGCATGTTGTCTGTAGTTCCAATATGTATTTTCCTTTGTCAGGAGAGATAAGCATATACCCATGGCTACCAAACACATGGATATAAATATGCTTTTACTCCTTTTCTAAAAGGAACAGATCTAGAGAAAACTAGAATAATTTTGGTTCGATCATTTGTTTCTACTGCTTATATATAAAAAAACATTTTTTTGAACTACCGCTTTCTGATCGATCAGATGTTTCTACTGTGTGTGTGTGTATGTGTGTGTGTGTGTGTATATATATATATATATATATGTATATATGTGTGTGTGTGTGTGTATATATATATATATAATTTTTTTTTTTTAACTGGCGCTTTCTGTTTTTTTACACTATGTATACAAACTTTGTGGAGGATTAATACATGATAAAGACTTCCCAGAGCACTATAGGTTAGCTAAGGAGATAGCACAGCAGTCATGCTTGCTTTGAGGCTTCATTTGAATGATACTTTGGACTTTGACATCCCTTGCAGCAGACCATACGTCAAAATGCAAGGCCAACTCATTTTTTAGGCTCCATTCACACTAGTCGTTTTTAGATGCGACTTGAGTTGCACAGGATTGCATGACAAGGGCAATCGCCTGTTTTTAATGGTGCCAGTTCAACACAACATCAACACAACTCAGCATGGCGCGGTTTTGGAAAAGGTTCCTGTTTTGGTTCCTACTTTGGTGCAATTGGAGCATGATTTTGGCTCCATAAAATATGCAAAGCACATCCAATTTACACTACATAATCGCATGGAAAATTGGATCGAAATCAGATCACGGCAGTGTGAACCTAGCCTTACACACCAACCCTCCTATGTAAAAATGCATAAATAAACATTCTAAAATATCACACATTAGGGAAAAACATACTTGCCTTACATCTTGGTTTCTGCCTACTGGGCCTAGACTAGGTTGATGTCACTGAAAGATGACCTCATGGGCCTTCTGGGAAGGCATTTTTTATTGAGATTTAGATTCCATAACTCTTTCAGGATCTCATGGCAGATAAATCAATGACATCAGCCCTGCCTAGGCACTGTGTATAGAAAAGGAAGGCTGTAAGGTAATTATTTTTTTTGTTTTCTCCTACTATTTAATTTAAATATTATTTTTTTGGATGTATACAGTGTTTCTGTGTACATGGTCTATGGCGGGGTTCAGCAACCCGTCGATCGCGGTCCACCGGCCAACCGCCTGCAGGTGACAGGTAGACCGCGAACAGCTTCCTGCGCCGCCGACCCCCGCCTTCTATGTGCCAGTCCTTAACTTCCTCCCAGCCTCCACCGCGGCTCCGCCGTGTCTTCTATGTCCAGGTCCCAGGCTCTTTCTCCGTCCCACCTCCTCCGTGGCTCCACCACGCTTTCTGTGTCCCGGTCCCAGGCTCTAGCTCCCTCCTGCCCATAGCCTCCTCTGCGGCTGTTATCAGCGAACAGCGCAGACCGGGAGGAAGCACAGCTCAGGACTGAGGGTGGGGGAAGGAGCCGGCCAAATGAACATTTTAAGTTAATCTGCTGGTGATTGGTTGCTAGGACACAGGATGGTCCTAAGCAATCAATCACCAGCTTGCTAATATGACAACTGATTCTGCCAGCTCCCGCCCTCTGTCCCTCTGTGCTGCCTCCCGGTCTTCTGTGGAAACAGGTAAGACGCTGCTATGGGAGGAAAGGGGGGGGCAGAAGTTACTGCTATGGGGGGTTGATGGGGGCAGAAGACACCACTGGGGGTGGGGGTGGTGATGTGAAGGGGCAGAGGACACTGTTATGGGCAGGGTCACCCCCATAGCAGTGTCCTCTACCACCCTTCAAACCCCCCCCCAATCCCTGCATTCTGAGTGTAATGCACTCCTGATCCCTGCATTCTGAGCGCAACACACTCACTCCTGATCCCTGCATTCTGAGCGCAACACACTCACTCCTGATCCCTGCATTCTGAGCGCAACACACTCACTCCTGATCCCTGCATTCTGAGCGCAACACACTCACTCCTGATCCCTGCATTCTGAGCGCAACACACTCACTCCTGATCCCTGCATTCTGAGCGCAACACACTCACTCCTGATCCCTGCATTCTGAGCGCAACACACTCACTCCTGATCCCTGCATTCCGAGCGCAACACACTCACTCCTGATCCCTGCATTCTGAGCGCAACACACTCACTCCTGATCCCTGCATTCTGAGCGCAACACACTCACTCCTGATCCCTGCATTCTGAGCGCAACACACTCACTCCTGATACTTGCATTCTGAGCGCAACATGCCCACTCCTGATCCCTGCATTCTGAGCGCAACGCACTCATTTCTGAACCCTGCATTCTGAGCGCAACGCACTCACTCCTGAACCCTGCATTCTTAGCGCAAAGCAGTCACTCCTGAATCCTGCATTCTGAGCGCAACGCACTCCTGAACCCTGCATTCTGAGCGCAACACACCCCTAAACCCCGCACACTCTTGTAGTATTTTTACTCAGAACAAAAATAGAATATAAAAATAAAAAAAAAAGGTCAGTCTTACTGTTTTGGTATTTTTTTTTGGGGGGGGGGGGGTGATCTTTGACTTCATTAGTGTTGTTCAAGTAGATCTCCATCTCTCGAAGGTTGCCTACCCCTGGTCTATAGGCACCCTATGAAATTTTGCACAGCCTTGAGGCACCCAATTCTAAAATGTAAAAAAACTAAACTAATAATTTTACATAACGCAGCAACATCTACACACGTAGGACACCCAACATTAGAGGCGATTTATTCTTACAAAGCAAATACACCTTTTGCATATTCTCTTTAATTATCCATGGCCATGGATGTGGCAAGGTTAAAAATGTCCTGAATGAGGCAATCTAGACAGATCCATAAGGTTCTTATTTGCCTTCTGTCCAGCTGCAGTACTGCCACCTTTTTCGTACTATAGGGAGTTTTTATGATCTGCTAAGCAGATTTCTTTGGGGAATGATTACTGTGTCAAATAGGAAACGGTGTTCTTTGTGAGAAAAAGGAATTTCACATTTATTCCCCAGCTTCAGCCATAACAATGATTAAAAGTGGGATTTATATCATGTGAGACAGCACCTGTTTTACCCATTATGACTAAGGCTAACAGTAAAAGGTATATGAAGTATACGTATTGGTTTTCATGACCATCTAGATTGTGTGCCTTAAATAAGGGCAAAGTCATATGGACACTTTTAGCAGCATGTCTGAAAATTTAGTTAAATGTGTCTGAAAAAATGTAACGGTAGAGCATAAAAACCTGATACTGACAGCTATCTGCTTCTATGGCTTCTGGACACCAGCACACCATGAAACACACAGCCTTTTCATCCAGCTCTAAACCTTCTCCATCAATATTAGAAGCTCTACCTCGGCTGTAGAGAACGGATTTGTAATTCAGGGCCTTTATACATGACTGCACAGCTTGAAGTGGCACTAAACTCTTGTTTTTAAAAAATACATTTCTATTTAAGTTTGTATTCTTAACTCAAAAAATCCATTCTATTGCTCTCAGCCTCCTCCAAATTTCTTTTTTTTTTTTTTATGATGCTGTAACCTAAATTCTTGGGTGGACATGGCTGCATGGGACATGGCCACTCTGTCTCTCGCTACCAAGATGGACTGTAGGATTTGTAATGTGCATGAATCAGGGCACACAATTGCAACTAAAGTGTATTGCTACAAACAAAAGTGGAGGGGAAAATGAAAGGCTTGGGAGCTCACTGAGGGCATTACAAGGTGGCAGAAAAACAAAGTAAAACATTTAATGAAAAGCAGATTACAGGGCCCCTTTGGGCATGTGTATGGAATATTTTTGGAGATTAAGGCTATTAAGTGTCACTTTAAAGACTAATTTAAAAAAAAGCTGACTGTGTTTTGCCTGATTGAATAATAATGGTATTTTATAAGAAGGCATTTTTTCGGCCTTAGTCAAGTAATCTAATGCCCATTTCCTTAATGAAACCTTCATTTAGTCTCTTAGGAAAAATTATTTGAAACTGTCCAATTCCACTTTTAACCCAGACTGCTTATTATGAGAAAATTGGAGAAAGTATTTCAGAACAGTCAGTCACATGTGTTAGAAATAAGGATAATTGCTGCAGTTCATGAAATTACCTTGAACGGGAATATTTATTATGTCTCTGGTCTTTTAGTAGCACTGATATGTGACTAAGAAAGAAAAAAACTGCGCTATATGGTATTGGGATATAACAAAAAATTGGTGAATAAAGCAGCAATTCTAACAGAGCACCGATTGTTAATACAATTTAGAAAGAAAAAAGAATCGTGCTAAATAAGTGATAAATGTTGCATGAATTAAACAGTGACAAGATTTGAAAAAACACAATTACTGCACAGAATGAATGTGACTGCTTAAAGTCCAAAAAATATCTTAAACTGCAGTGAAAGAGGTGGCCCTAAACCACCAATATGAATAAAAGTCCAAGTGATTAACAAATATTCATCTGTGAAAAACGGGAAGGAATCCACCACCAAGAACAGAAGGGGTCACTCCTTACCGAAATGCCACGATCCCCCACTACAGAGGATCATAGCTCGCAGATACACATTAGCACTGGCAACGGGAACCCACATCAGCATCCACTAGGGGTCGTCACAACGTCGGCAGTGAACTCGTGGAAGGGGCGTACCATAAAACGAAAATGGAACTCACATAGTGTAAAACCATAAAATAACTTTATTCCAAAACTCATAAAATGAACACTTACAGTATTCCAGAAAAAAAGAGCCTTAAGTCCAGTCCGTTGGCCGTGTGGACTCGGACAAACCCGTCCTACTGGAATGAAGCACAGATTGGAGGTGACGTCAGCACGTCGTCTAGCTCCGCCCTACGCGTTTCGTGACATCACGAAAACGTGCCCCTGGAAGACGTGATGTCACTAAACGCGTAGGGCGGAGCAAGATGACGTGCTGACGTCACCTCCAATCTGTGCTTCATTCCAGTAGGACGGGTTTGTCCAAGTCCACACGGCCAACGGACCGGACTTGAGGCTCTTTTTTTCTGGAATACTGTAAGTGTTCATTTTATGAGTTTTGGAATAAAGTAATTTTATGGTTTTACACTATGTGAGTTCCATTTTCGTTTTATGGTACGCCCCTTCCACAAGTTCACTGCTGACGTTGTGACGACCCCTAGTGGATGCTGATGTGGGTTCCCGTTGCCAGTGCTAATGTGTATCTGCGAGCTATGATCCTCTGTAGTGGGGGATCGTGGCCTTTCGGTAAGGAGTGACCCCTTCTGTTCTTGGTGGATTCCTTCCCGTTTTTCACAGATGAATATTTGTTAATCACTTGGACTTTTATTTATATTGGTGGTTTAGGGCCACCTCTTTCACTGCAGTTTAAGATATTTTTTGGACTTTAAGCAGTCACATTCATTCTGTGTAGTAATTGTGTTTTTTCAAATTTTGTCACTGTTTAATTCATGCAACATTTATCACTTATTTAGCGCGATTCTTTTTTCTTTCTAACTGATATGTGACTGCTTGGGTTGATTCTTTTAGTACTGGTTAAAGTATATGACTGACAGGAATCGCTGTTAAAGGGAATCACAGCAAACTTCAGGCAAATCAAAAAGACAAATTTAAAGGATAAGTTCATGTTTACAAAAAAAATAAATGCACATTTTTTTGCAGTTGAATTATTTTTTGTTGGGGACCTGTAAAGCATTGTACCCACAGGCAGGCAGTTATACTCTGACAAGAAGCTCAGTAAACTACCTAGAGTGATCAACAGTGCCTTGCAGGGATGGCCCGGCCATTAAGTGCACACGGGCACCGCCCCCTCTGTCACGCCGGCCCCTATATGACAAATGGATAGATTCATGCATTGCATGAATATTTGCTTTTCTAACACTGAACCGCCTCTCCGCCAATCAGGAGGCATGAGTATAATACCGGTCACCTGATTGGCTGAAGGCACAGGCAATCAGTGGCATCACTAGGGTTGGTGTCACCCCCCTCCACCAACTACCTCAGTACAGACCCCCCCTCCACTAACTACAGACCCCACTCCATCAATATAGCCCCCCTCCCTCAGTACAGACCCCCTTCCATCAATATAGACCCCCCACTAAGTACAGACCCCCTTTCCTCAGTATAGACCCCCCACTAAGTACTGACCCCCTCCCTCAGTACAGACCCCCCCATCAGTACAGAAACCCTCCCTCAGTGCAGAGTCTGCAGACCCCCCTCCATCAGTATCAACCTCCCACCTCAGTGCAGACCGCCCCATCAGTACATACACCCCCCTCAGTGCTGACCCCCATCAGTATAGAATTCCCCCCTAAGTGCAGACTCCCCCATCAGTATAAAATCCCCCCTCAATGCCAACCCCTAATAGTATAGATCCCCCCTCAGTGAAGACCCCCCATTAGTATAGAATCCCCCCTCAGTGCAGAGCCCCCATTGGTATAGATTCCCCCTCAGTGCAGAGCCCCCCATTAGTATAGAATCCCCCTCAGTGCAGAGCCCCCATTAGTATAGAATCCCCCCTCCGTGCAGAGCCCCCCATTAGTATAGAATCTCCCTCAGTGCAGAGCCCCCCATTAGTATAGAATCCCCCTCAGTGCAGAGCCCCCCATTAGTATAGAATCCCCCCTCAGTGCAGAGCCCCCCATTTAGTATAGAATCCCCCTCAGTGCAGAGCCCCCAAATAGTATAGAATCCCCCCTCAGTGCAGAGCCCCCCATTAGTATAGAATCCCCCCTCAGTGCAGAGCCCCCCATTAGTATAGAATCCTCCCTCAGTGCAGAGCCCCCCATTAGTATAGAATCCCCCCTCAGTGCAGAGCCCCCCATTAGTATAGAATCCCCCCTCAGTGCAGAGCACCCCATTAGTATAGAATCCCCCCTCAGTGCAGAGCCCCCCATTAGTATAGAATCCCCCCTCAGTGCAGAGCCCCCCATTAGTATAGAATCCCCCCTCAGTGCAGAGCCCCCCATTAGTATAGAATCCCCCTCAGTGCAGAGCCCCCCATTAGTATAGAACCCCCCCTCAGTGCAGAGCCCCCCATTAGTATAGAATCCCCCCTCAGTGCAGAGCCCCCCATTAGTATAGAATCCCCCCTCAGTGCAGAGCACCCCATTAGTATAGAATCCCCCTCAGTGCAGAGCCCCCCATTAGTATAGAATCCCCCCTCAGTGCAGAGCCCCCCATTAGTATAGACACCCCCTGCACATGTCCACCCACATATACATAAAGTTTACAGACCTCAGAACAGCGCGGACGATACACACAGCCATGTGTCCCTCGGGCTCCTCCTCCTCTTGTGTGGATGTAAACAGAGAGGAGGGGGAGGCGGCTTCAGTCCGCTGTGCTGAGGGACACAGCGCAAGTCCGGTGGCGCAGATCAGGGCAGCGGGCAGTGTTAGCGGTGTGTGCCGCTACCTACGGGTGTCACCCCTCTGGCGGGTGTCACCCGGGTGCAGCCCGCACCCCCTAACAACGCCACTGCAGGCAATCCCACTAGCCGGCTAGCAGAAGCGAGAACAATAAATCAAGAGAAATCGCCTAAGAGTTAATTCCCGGAAAAACTCCTACCACATCCCATATTGTAACAATTTGGAAAAGAGGATGCCCTTAAAGGGATTGTACGGGTAGGAGTATGAGTAAGGGATAGAAGCAAAAAGTACTAGAGTATATAAAAAGAAACAAACAAATTTTATTACAAAATGACAATTACAAAATACAATTAGATATTCTTAAAATCATAGAATAGGATATATATGCATATACAGTTGCTTGTTTGGATCACATATGGACTCCAAAAAAGGAGTCGTGCAGACGATATGATCACAAAAAATCCCAACGTGTTTCGGAATGTTTCCAGCAGAAGCGAAGAAGAGACGCACGGAGGACACAGGAGCCATCGCCTGACCCGCGCTACCCGTCCCACAGCTCGCTGCCGTCACCCGCTGCCAGATAGCAGGATAGCTGAATTTCATGGGCACAGAGGCTGCATATGAAAAAAAATTTTGAGCACCAGCCGCCACTGGTAGTTCATTGAAAACTACAAGCTGACAGGACTTGTAGTTTTCCCATTCATAACACTGTGAATGGTTGGCGTGGCCAGATGGGCAGCTTTTTTCTTTTTTTTTTTTTTTCTTTTTTTTTAGATTGTGACAGTGAGCGGGGGGCGAAAGATCCCCTGCTCGCAGTCAACACAGGGACTGGGGGGGGCTGGTGCATTTGTAACATGTAACCCTAATTATGGGTGTAACATGTTACAAAAAGTTAACTTATACTTTAATGCAGCTCTGTTTTTTATTAATCGCTTCCCGACCGGCTCACGCCGATATACATTGGCAGAAGGGCACATACAGGCAGATTAACATACCTGTACGTTGCCCTTTAAGAAGCGGTTTGCGGGTGCCTGCCGCAAACTCCATGAGTGTGATCGCGGGTCCCGCTGACTCAATGTCCGCGGGGATACCCACGATCGTGTCACGGAGTGGAAAAACGGGGCAATGCTGATATAAACAAGTATTTCCCCATTCTGCCTAGTGACACTGACACTGATCACCGCTCCCTGTAATCAAGAGCGCTGATCAGTGTCGTGTCACACATAGCCCCTCCCCCCCACAGTTAGAATCACTCCCTAGGACACACTTAACCCCTTCACTGCCCCCTAGTAGTTAACCCCTTCGCTGCCAGTCACATTTACACAGTAATCCATGCATTTTTGATCTTACTGATCGCTGTATAAATGTGAATGGTCCCAAAATAGCGCCAAAAGTGTCCGATCTGTCCACCATAATGTCGCAGTCATGATAAAAATCGCTGAGCGCCGCCATTACTAGTAGAAAAACAAAAATTATTAATAAAAATGCCATAAAACTATCCCCTATTTTGTAGACGCTATAACTTTTGCGCAAACCAATCAAACGCATTTTGAGTTTTTTTAACAAAAATATGTAGAAGAATACGTATCGGCCTAAACTGAGGAAAAAAATGTTTTTTATATATTTTTTGGGGATATTTATTATAGCAAAAAGTAAAAAAAAAAATTTTTCAAAATTGTTGCTTTTTTTTTGTTTGTAGCGCAAAAAATAAAAACCGCAGAGGTAATCAAATACCACCAAAAGAAAGCTCTATTTGTGGGGAAAAAAAGGAGGTCAATTTTGTTTGGGAGTCACGCTGCACGACCGTGCAATTATCAGTTAAAACGACAAAGTGCCAAATCGCAAAAAGTGCATTGGTCTTTAGCCAGCCAAATGGTCCGGGGCTTAAGTGGTTAATGCATCATTACATGTATTTTTTTTTAAATGCCTTGAAAGTACCTAAATTTGGCCTGATTTCCTTGCAATTCCTTGCACAGCAGAGCTCAGAGTGGGAAAGGGGGATGCAGCACAAAGAGCCGCTTAGTTGTTCTGCATTGCTTATGTGCCAACAAGGAGAACACTGAAAGGAGAAGAAAACAGAGCGACAACAAGGAGTTTCAGGGCTTCAGATATCGAAGGACTTGAATGAACTTAAACTGCTCTCTTAAATGACTTTGTATGTAGCTAAATGGCGGGGGGGGGGGGGGGGTACAGTACCTGATGGTGGGGAGGGCCATGGAGCAGGAACTGGTGTAGGGGTGCATGAGATGATGGAGTTGTGGTGTACAGGAGGTAATAGTGGAGAGGCCTAATACAGGAGCTAATGTGTTGCATAGATGGATTATAGGAGTTGATGGTGGAGGAAGGAATCCAACCTAATGAAGGCTGTAGGGTTGTGAGTTAGATGTTGATGGTGTGGCAAACAATGGTAGCTGATAGCAGAGAGGTGTGCAAGACAGCATTAGTATAGGGGGTGGATGCTAATAGTGGAACAAGAGGGCAGTAACCCCATCAGGATATATTCTTGGATCACACAGGACAATGTGCAAGGAAGACTCTGTAAAAGTTTGGTGAAACATGGACACAGCAGGGATTTTAATGGGTGCTTGGCAGGGGGCAGAATTTTGGAGATGTGCAGAACATGGGTATGAAGATGAAAGTATAGGGGGCTCGCGAGAGGTCAACAAAAGGCCTTTGTGATGTTGAGCACTTGATGGAGTGTCCGCATGACTGGACCATGGACAGGGCCGTCTTTAATATTGATTGGACCCTGGGCAAAACTTTTCTTGGCCCCCCATGCAGTTTTGCTCTCCACCTGCTCTGAGACATACAATAAATAGCAGCTAGACTCAAAATCAGTTTACCGAATCAGATCGGACAGCTATTGTGATTGGTTGCCAGAGGTTACAGTGTATCATTACCGCTCACTGACTGGTTGCTTGAGGTTACAGCACACATTACGGCTCACTGATTAGTTGCTAGAGGTTACAGCACATGATTTCTGCTTGTTGATTGGTTGCTAGAAATTACTGTGGATATGACCTCAGGGGGGCATGATATACATATCAATGCTGCCAACCGTCGCTATTTACATACGAATGCTGGTAATTTACATGTAAACACAAGGTCTGCTGGTGAGTCATCTGTACACAACAATAGGGCAGAGCTGGGCAGCATTAGTAACAGCACTTCACACTGAGATATTGGGACACAGCACAGGACTTTAACCTCAAGGGACGAGGGAATTTAAACCAGGATAGTTGTCAAGTATGAAGCAGCTACTTTGGGCCCCACAACAATGACAGGGCCCAGGGCAGCTGTCCCTTTTGCCCTGCCTTAAAAACGGCCCTGACCATGGATGAACAGTGAGGAGAGCGGGGACAAGAGTAAAACGTTTCAGACATGATCATGGATGAGGATGAGGAGGCAAAGAGAATATATAGCAGGAGCAGAACACAAATAATAGACAGGATGGGGGACGAAAGGAAGCAAGAGAACATTGTGCAAAAGGAGCATGTTAACGGTTAATGTCTGTAACCAGCTTGACATTAAATTTATTTTTGCACTAATAAGGGAACAGCTAACAATTCCCAAACAGAGCCTACAGCGTGTTATGCAGTGCTTGTGGTCTGACGTTATCTGTAGTGATTGTCTTTACTCAATACACTGCCCAGTTGTCTGAAAATGTAAAAATCATGCACATTTAAAACAGGTCGTCCACGGTGTTATAAAATAAAATATCACAAATGTTAGTGGAGTTTTCTACATCTGCAAATGCTTATAATAACCAAGCTCTAAATGCTTGCTGTATCCCTTCTAAATTCTGGGGATGAGGGTATGGATCTGTTGTTTCACAGATGCTCTCTAAACAATGGGTTTGTTCTTTTTGCTGAGCTACAGGAAAATAAAGTGATATAAAAGATGGTATACTTCAAAACTGTTATTAGCAAAATACAGAGAATGTTCTGATTCTGCACAGGGTCTCTGAAAATGTCAAGTCATCACTTTTTTTTCTGAAAAGGTCGGGTTAAACAAATCTTCAAGTAATATGTGTATATTTGTTATAGCAGAGGATGCAATAGAAAACATATGCGGTCTTTTTATGTACAGAAATTCCTGTAAATGTACACTGCATGTAATTTCTGCTAACATAACCTAGTTGACCTCCCTGCATATCTTCCTGTCACCTCTTAGAACTCCCAATGCAACCATTCACTGCAGCCATCTTCATCATTAGACATTTTCATCTAGTGGAGAATCTTTCTTGGGATAAATGCCCCAAGCAGTCATGGTTTGATGGCTTTTCTTTTTACAGCTTTATACTTTAGCTGGGTACAGATCTAAACTGACAACTCGATCCTTTGACAGGCTGATATTTTTAAAGTAATTGTGGGGTTGTCATCTTCAGTTAGTCCTGTATCACTATAACTGCACAGACCTTGACAGACACTGCAGCTGGTCACCATTCCAAAAATATAATTACAGGTGCCAATACATTATTTTCCATTCAACTATGCAGTTTTTGGTCATGTAGACGTACTGTATTTGTTTATTACAGGTATTTACCCTCAACGGACACTTTATTAGGTACACCTTGCTAATACAGGGTTGGAACCCTTTTTGCTTTCAAATCTGCCTTAATTATTCGTAACGTATATTCAACAAGGTGTTGGAAACATTCCTTAGAGATTTTGTTCCATATTGACACAGTAGCATCACGCAGTTGCTGCAGATTTGTCGATTGCACACCCATGATGCGAATCTCCCATTCCACCAGATCCCAAAGGTGCCCTATTGGATTGAGATCTGGTGACTGTGGAGACCATTGGAGTACAGTGATCACATTGTCGTATATTAAAAACCAGTGGTGAGAGTATTTGAGCTTTGTAACATGATGCATTATCCTGCCATCAGAAGATGGGTACACTGTAGTCATAAAGGGATGGACATGGTCAGCAACAATACTCAGGTAGGTCGTGGCATTTAAATGATCAGTTGGCACTAAGGGACCCAAAGTCTACCAAGAAAATATTCCTCACACCATTACACCACCACCACCAGCCTGAACAGTTGATACAAGGCAGGATGGATACATACTTTCATGTTGTTTACGCCAAATTCTGACTACTGTCTGATTGTCACAGCTCAAATCGAGACTCATCAGACCAGGCAACATTTTTTCCAATCTTCTATTGTCCAATTTTAGTGAGCCTGTGCAAACTGTAGCCTCAGTTTCGTGTTCTTAGCTGGCAGGAGTGGCACCCGGTGTGGTCTTCTGCTGCTGTAGCCAATCTGCTTCAAGATTTGATGTGTTGTGTGTTCAGAGATGGTATTCTGCATACCTTGGTTGTAATGAGTGGTTATTTGAGTTACTGTTGGCTTTCTATCAACTTGAACCAGTCTGCCCATTCTTATCTGACATCAACAAGGAATTTTTGTCCACACAACTGGCGCTCACTGGGTATTTTCTCTTTTTTGGACCATTCTCTGTAAACCGAAGAGATGGTTGTGCATGAAAATCCCAGTAGATCAGCAGTTTTTGAAATACTCAGACCAGCCCGTCTGGCACCAACAACCATGCCACGTTCAAAGTCCCCTAAATCCCTTTTTATCCCCATTCTGATGCTCGGTTTGAACTTCAGCAAGTCGTCTTCACCACGTCTAGATACCTAATTGCATTTAGTTGCCATGTGATTGGTTGATTAGTGACTTGTGTTACCAAGCATTTGAACAGGTGTACATAATAAAGTGGCAGGTGAGTGTATATAGCATCAATAATGTATGCAGCACTGTACATTCACATCAGTTACTGCCCTTAAGGCGCTTACAATCTAAAGTCCTTATCTCACATGCTACATACACAGGCCATTATGGACGGGAGCTAATTAACCTACTAGATAGTCTTTGGAGTGTGAAAGGAAAGTGAAGTATCCAGAGGAAACCCACGCAATCACATGTGTGAAGACCAACAAGCTCAATGAAGGCCATGTCCTGACTGGAATTCAAACCAGGGACTGCAGTGTTGCAAGGCAAAAGTGCTAAATATTGCCAAATGCCATGACCTTGGTGTCTAACACATATACTATTGGGATGCTGAACAGAGAGTGATTCCTGAATCAGCTGGCAATATACATCACAGAGCCTTAGTTCAGCATTTAGCTGTAGTTTAAAGTGTTGGCTGTAAGTGTCAGATATTTGGTTTCTCCATAGGATTGCTAGACGTACGCTTGGCAATGAGAATAAAGAGGTGATCGCCTGGAATCGCTTCAAAATTAAGCCTGTGCTCTTTTAAACTGAGAGGTGCCATTTAAGGTTCTTTGGCTGGCATGTCAAACTGGGTGGCTATCCAGAACATACTGGTACATATAGATCTCCTACCTGGACTGGAAAAACATTGGTCTCCCCTAGGAAAGCTGCAGTCTTTGTCCTGACAATAGTAAGTCTGAATCAACTTATTCAGACTGCTTCCACAAAGCCTAAACAAGGAGTGGATTAAACTCTTAACTCACCTCCAGTGCTTTCTTTCAATTGGATAATTTACTTCAACTGGAATATGACCAGTACTATGGACAACACTATTGCTTTTTTGTTGAACTAGTGTTAAAATGAGGCCCAAAGCATTAAATTGATGTTTCTAATGCCGTGTACACACGACCAAACCTTTCGACAGCAAAGGTCCGACGCAATGAATCCGCCGGACAATTCGATCGTGTGTGGGCTTCATCGGACCTTTGCTGTCGAAAAATCAAAAGGACTTTAGAAATAGAACATGTTTCAAATCTTTCTGACGGACTTGAGTCCGGTCGAAAAATCTGTTTTTCTGTATGCTAGTCCGACGGACAAACAACGACGCAAGGGCAGCTATTGGCTTTTGGCTATGAACTTCCTTATTCTAGTCCGCTCGTACGTCATCACGTTCAAATCAGTCGGACTTTGGTGTGATCGTGTGTAGGCAAGTCCGTTGTGTCGGAACTCCATCAGAACTCCATCGAAAGTTCATCAAAAAGTCCTTCGGAGTTCAGTCCGCTCGTGTGTACACGGCATAACACACACCTAGCATCAGTGTAGTGTTAAAGAGAACGTAAAGCTGAACTCCAGGCACAAAACATTTAGTATATTCCTCAATAGCCACAAAGGATATAAATCTACTTTGTGTGCACCAAAGTACCAAGTAAAGGGACCTCATCACTGTACTGTACATGTAGAGAGCAGAGCTTTGAGAGGGACCCAACAGGCTCCACCCACTACAAGCTGCCTGCAAAAAAACCTGAGAGGGAGTGTGGAGAAAAGACCAGTCATCCTCCACAAGCAGAGAGCACAGCAGTGACTGGTCTTTATTACAGGAAGTTCCCACACAGAGCCAAAGTTTCACAGTGCACTACTACACAGATCTGGAAGAAATATACAAAGCACATCAAAATCCGACGAATAATACAACTGACTTGTATTTAGACAATTTTTGCTTATCCCGGAGTTCAGCTTTAAGTAGTTGAAAAGTCTTTACTTACAGTGCATCCGGAAAGTATTCACAGCGCTTCACTTTTTCCACATTTTATGTTACAGCCTTATTCCAAAATGGATTAAATGTAATATTTTCCTCAAAATTCTACAAACAATACCTCATAATGACAACGTGAAAGAAGTTTGTTTGAAACCTTTGCAAATTTATTAAAAATAAAAAACGGGAAAAAAAATCACATGTACATAAGTATTCACAGCCTTTGCTCAATACGTTTGTTAAAGCTCCTTTGGCACCAAATGCAGATCAAGTATTTTTGAGTATGATACTACAAGCTTGGCACACCTATTTTAGGGCAGTTTCTCCCATTCTTCCATGCAGGACTTCTCAAGCTACCATCAGGTTGGATGGGGAGCATCGGTACACAACCATTTTCAGATCTCTCTAGAGATGTTCAATCAGGTTCAAGTTTGGGCTCTGGCTGGGCCACACAAGGAAATTCACAGAGTTGCCCCGTAGCCACTCCTTTGTTATCTTGGCTGTGTGCTTAGGGTCGTTGTCCTGTTGGAAGATGAACCTTCGCCCCAGTCTGAGGTCCAGAGCGCTCTGGAGCAGGTTTTCTTCAAGGATGTCTTTGTACATTGCTACATTCATCTTTCCCTCAAGCCTGACTAGTCTCCCAGTTCCTGCCGCTGAAAAACATCCCCACAGCATGATGCTGCCACCACCATGCTTCACTGTAGGGATGGTATTGGCCAGGTGATGAGCTGTGCCTGTTTTCCTCCAGATAGGACACTTGCCATTCAGGCCAAAGAGTTCAATCTTTATTTCATCAGAGCAGAGAATTTTGTTTCTCATTGTCTGAGAGTCCTTCGGGTACCTTTTTGGCAAACTCCAAGCGGGCTGTCGTGCCTTTTACTGAGGAGTGGCTCCCGTCTGGCCACGCTACCATATGGGCCAAATTGGTGGAGTGATGCAGAGATAGTTGTGCTTCTCCTCTCTCCACAGAGAAACCCTGGTGCTCTGTCAGCGTGACCATCAGGTTCTTGGTCACCTCCCTGACTAAGGCTCTTCTCCCCCGAAAGCTCAGTTTGGCCGGGTGGCCCGCTCTAGGAAGAGTTTTGGTGGTTCCAAACTTCTTCCATTTATGGATGGTGGTGACCACTGTGCTCATTGGACCTTCAATGCTGCAGACATTTTTCTGTACCTTCCCCAGATCTGTGCCTCAATACAATCCTGTTGTAGAGGTCTGCAGACAATTTATTAGACTTAATGGCTTTGTTTGCGCGCTGGCATGCACTGTTAACTGTGGGAGCTTATATAGACAGGAGTGTGCCTTTCCAAATGATGTCCAATCAATTGAATTTACCACAGGTGGACTCCAATCAAGTTGTAGAAACATCTCAATGATGATCAGTGGAAACAGGATGCACCTGAGCTCAATTTTGAGTGTCATGGCAAAGGCTGTACTTATGTACAAGTGATTTTTTTTTTATTATTATTATTATGGGGTATTGTTTTGTAGAATTTTGAGGAAAATATTGAATTTAATCAATTTTGAAATAAGGCTGTAACATAACAAAATGTGGAAAAAGTGAAGCGCTGTGAATACTTTCCGGATGCACTGTATAATACAAGGTACATGTGTAAGCCTGGCTGTACATTTGGGTTCCACCCTGAAAACAGATCCTTGGATTATCCTCCATTCACTAAATATGGATGTCCACTGTGTTGCGTTTATGAAATAATCCCTTTACTGTTACCCATGTTGTATCAGGAAATTCTAGGTTTACACTGCTGTTTTTTTTTTAAACTTTGTAGAACTTAGAATAGGATATCAGATAAAAAAATCCAAGCCAATAAATCACTAGATAATAGTCTACTGATACATTGTTCCATCTTGTATACAGACTGATTATTGTATGATTTGCCGGATCATGATATATTTGTCTGTGTGCGGCCTATATGCTGATACAATGTAAAATAAAATGCTGCTTACAGAGTAAACAAGGGTTAATAATGGGTTCACTGAAAATGGTGCGTGCAAAGGCAAGCAGTACAAGGCTAGATAGTCTCAGAAAGAACGCTGAATAACTGGCTGCACTGAATAGAAGGCATGAATAATACGGTTAATGAAATTAGACACTCTGAACAGACAGTGGAATGGAAAGGGGTGGTGTGCTGGCCAGGAGACAGGTGAGCCAAAGTTTAAATGATAGTAGACTGCAATGTAAGTTTACATAGATAACACTGAGTCCAGGTGAAATTAAGAACTGGCACTAAGATTTTAGGATTGAGAAGTTGAAGCACTGTGATGAATAGTATCCTTTACTTTAGGAGGTTGTCCAGCTGCAGGAACCTTAGATGCATCTGGTAGGATTTCCCATAAATCAGCAATTTTAGTTGCATACATACCAGACTGTTTATACACCGATGATGGTCTATAAGGAAATTTCTATTTAACGCCCAGCTTAATAAATGGGGAAAAAACAGATGCCACAAATAATGAATTTCATCTACTACCCATAAAGCCAAGCAAACAATTGTAAAGGTGGGGAAATTCCCAGAAATCCCATTTAAATCCAGATCCAGAGTAAAGCATTGCATGTTGTATGAGAAATTGACAGCAATTTTACAAGTTGGGATTTCTGTTTTTCAAAATTTGGACTCTGAGTGACACATTACCTACTTGTAAATGTTAACCTGTAGCTGCTCCTCATCTTCTTTGATTAGTCCCTATTTCCCTTCTGCCAACCCTCCTTTTTCTATTTTCTCCCTCTCTATTTTTTTTTCTCCCTCTCTTTTTTTTCCCTCTGTCCCATTTTTCTTTTTTTATTCTTTTTTCTCCTCTTTCTTTCTTTTTCTTTTTTTTAATTTTCTAATTAAAGTATGCAGCATACACCAGCAAGTAGATCACATTTGAAGGATACATGCATGAAGTGACACCAGAGAGGTCCCGAACTAACAGAAAATACGACATTGGTTATAGATAACATGAAGTGCAGGCGCGACCTTTCTGGAACACCCCGCAATAACAAAATCAACAGGGCTTAAAGTGGAGTAGGGGGGGTCCGCCTCTCTTGGGTCAAGTTGTTGTTACCACCATGAATGCACAGGATAAAGCATTTTTCCCATTAAATCAAGTGAAAGGATAAGGTAACAACTAGCGAGAAGAAGGGGGTGATAGAGGAACAGTTGAGAAAGGGGTAAACGGTGGGGTTGGGGAAAAAGGGGGGGGGAGTAAGAATAGTTGAGTTGCTGGCAGAGGGGTGAAGGACACTGAAAGAGGGACATTCGTATACAGTGTCTTAGTATGCTCAGGATGCAAAGCTGGCCTTCCCTTCTTCTGAGAATGTGAGTATGTTCTAATGAAACCAGGTTTTGGAGTAATCCTCATGCCTATTTTGGGCTGAAAGTAACAGGATTTCCATCTTGTTCACCTCCTCAATTTTTAAGAGCCAGAACAAGAACGAGGGAGGTCATGAGTCCGTCCAATGCAGTGCAAAGCACGATTCGGCAGCAAAAGAGGTGGCATAGAACTGATTTGTTTTACATTTTCTCAGGAATATTTGAGACCTGGAGGAGCAAAGGAGTAGGGTCCTCTGGAAGGATGCAATCTGTGAATGTTTGAGAAATGCAATATACCTCTTTCCAAATGTTTAACAATTTTGGACAGGACCAAAAAATATGTAAAGTCCCTTTTTCTTCCTGATATCTCCAGCAACTGTCGGGGGTTAAGGGAGAGTATTTATGAAGTATTAAGGCTTAATGTACACGGGACATTTTTACAACCTCTCCTGAATGATTTAACTTGACAGTAACCCACGTTTAAACCATCCGTTTTGCCGCGTTTACATGCCACGTTTAGCTGCGTTTGCGTTTAGAAGCGTTTGAAAAAAATATTTTTTTTTCAAAATGGCCAAAAATGAAAAACGCCGGTAAACGTTTGGCGTTTGAAATGCCTCTAAACACAGCTTCTGAATGCATTTTTTTGGGTTCCAAAAAAGCCTCTAAACACAACTGCCTATAAACGACTATAAACGAATCTGTGTACATGTACTGATAAGATAACATAGAGGAGAGTTCAGGAGCAGTTGAAAAAAATGCCCAACTGCTCCTAATTGCCTGTTTGCCGGCAAGGGTGTACGGTACCATCCCGTAGCGCGTTTAACCACTTGCCGCCTGCCCAACGTCATATGACGTTGTCTGGTTTGAGCAGTGATATCTGAATGATGCCTGCAGATAGGGCCGGTGATTCCCTGCACCATAAGAACAATCATAGCAGGGGTCGGTGCTTCTACCGACTCACCTGTGCGATCGATGAGCCGGTGAAGGGATCCGCTGGTGTCGGATGCGGACGATAGAGACTTCAGGCGAACCATATGGGCGCCGGAGTCTCTATGGTCGATTCGGAGGCCAGGGGCGATGTTATGACGTCACGCCCAGCCTCTGCATTTGAAAATTTTTTTTTTTTTTTTTTGCTTTTTTTTTTTTTTTTTTTTTTTATGGCTTCCCAGCCTAGAGGTGAGATCTGGGGACTTATTGACCCCATATCTCACTGTAAAGAAAACCTGTCGTGCCATATTCCTATTACAAGGGATGTTTACATTCCTTGTAATAGGAAGAAGAGTGATCCAAAAAAAAATGTAAAAAACATGAAACTTGAAAGTTTTTTTTTTTTTTTTTTAAAATCCCCACGTGGTCGCTCGCAGAAGCGAACGCATACGCTAGTCGCTCCCGTATATGAAAACTGTGTTCAAACCACACGTGAGGTATCGACGGGAACGTTAGAGTGAGAGCAATAATTCTAGTACTAGACCTCCTCTGTAACTAAAAACATATAACCTGTAAAAGATTTTAAAATGTCGCCTATGGGGATGGTCGCTCACAGAAGCGAACGCATACGCAAGTCGCTCCCGCATATGAAAACTTTGTTCAAACCACACGTGAGGTATCGACGGGAACGTTAGAGTGAGAGCAATAATTCTAGTACTAGACCTCCTCTGTAATTAAAAACATGTAACCTGTAAAAGATTTTAAAATGTCGCCTATGGGGGTTTTCAAGTACCGAAGTTTGGTGCCATTCCACGAGCGTGCGGAATTTTTGAAGCGTGACATGTTGGGTAGCAATTTACTCGGCGCAACATCATCTTTCATGTCCTACAAAAAAATTGGGCTAACTTCACTGTTTTTTTTTGTTTTTTTTTTATGCATGAAACACGAAAAAAAGAAAAATTGCTGCGCAATTACCATGCGAGATAAAAAGTTGCAACGACTGCCATTTTATTCTCTAGGGCTTCTGCTAAAAAAAAAAAAAAACATATATAATATAATGTTTGGGGGTTCTGTGTAATTTTCTAGCAATAAAATTATTTTTACATGTAGGAGAGAAGCGGAAAGTTCCTCAAAGTACCTGGCCACGTGACACAAAGGGACTGCGCTTTGGGATTGCTTAATCTATGGCCATAGTTTAAGTTCAGCATGTCTACACCAGTCAATAAGTCTCCCCATGTGGGCTGCCTGGTAACATTTCTGTATATCAGGTACCGTGACGCCACCATGGTATTTAGGTAGAGTCAGGAGGAGTTGTCTTAGTCTAGGTCTTTTGTGGACCCAAATAAAATTTACTAGCAGGGCGTTAGTTTGCTTGAAAAATTCCAAGGGTAAACGAATTGGCAGTGCTTGAAAAAGATAAGCAAATTTGTGCAAGATTGACATTTTTGTGATGTTGCATCTACCAAACCAGGAGAAGAGGCCCTGATGCCATTTTGACAGCAAGGTCCGTACTTTACTAAGCAAAGGTGGAAAGTTCAGTCTAGGTGGAATATACATGCCCAGATATTTAAGGGCCGAAGTGGTCCACCTAAAGTTGAAATTTAATTTTTAAGGCTTTGAATTTGGGATGTGGACATAGATACGCCCATCGCCTCTGATTTAGGCCGGTTAATTTGTAAATTGGAGAGGGAATCGTGCTGGTCTAATTCGCTTAGAAGGTTCTCGGTAGTGATATAACCGGATTGGTAAGTGAAAAAAAGCAAGTCGTATGCAGATACTTTTGAGGAGAGTCTCCAACTCATATGTTGGAGATGTCCGGGTTTTGTCTGGCCCTGCAAAGAAATGGCTCTAGTGAAAGGGCGAAGAGAAGGGGTGAAAGAGGACACCCTTGTTCTGGTGCCATTGGAGATAGGAAGGGGCTCTGACAAAAGACCATTAGCCTTAATTTGTGCTGTTGGGTTTGAATATACGCTCAAAATCCATCCGACCATCCTGTCGCCCAGTCCCACATGGCGCAAAGCTGTGACCATGAAAGGCCAATTTCTTTCTTATTTTACCACCCTCTCTCTATTTCTCTCACTGCATTTCACTTTCTTATTCTATTCCTATCTGTCTCCCTTTCACTTTCTTTCTACATTTCACACTTTAATATAATCCAATTCCTTTCCTTCTTTCTTTTCTTTTCCTTTCTTTTTTTTCCTTTCTTTTCTTTTCTTTTTCTTTCTTTTTCTTTTTTTTTTCCTCCTTTTTTCTTTCCTTTCTTTTTCTGTTTTCTTTTTCTCTCTTTTTTTTTATTCTCACTTTGGTTCTATTTTATGTTTTCTGTTGCTCTTTCTCTTTTTCTCTTCCTTTCTATCTATTCATCAGCATTTTGGCTTTGCAGCAAAATACCTAGCAACCTTTGTCCAATATGCTTTTTATAAAATGTTGCAGCAATTGCTGGACTTAACTACAAATCGCTAAAGGAAAGCAACTTGAAGCAGAGCACAACCCAATGCTCTAACAAACTGCCAGCAACTCTAGAGATTAAATCACTGTTAACCATTGGCATTCTTAATTTGTAGCAGCAATTAAGAATTGTTAAAAAAAAATAAAAATCACCTTTGTCATCAGCCTAACCTTGTTTACAAACCGCTAATAAAAACTAGTAAATATTTGTGCCCTAGAGTCAAATGAGCCTAGGTGTCTTACTCCCAAGCGCCATGATTCTTGTAAACCATTTCTCTTCTGGTTCCACACCAGGGGACTACAGTCAGCACTGTTTCGGTGTGAACCTTGGCTGGTTGGCACATGCAATCACTCTTGCTCTTTGTACACACGCCCCCAGGCACAGTTATTATGTTTGTGTTTCAGGAATGTTTTCATAATGACTTCATCCTATCTCAGCCCCCCTTCCTCTACCTAGGAGATGCAGATCATGAGAGTGCTATGTGTGCCTCAGCCTGTAGCCAAACTTGACTCTTTCTTTGCTGGTGAGTTATTATGATGCCAGTTTTCATGGAATCCGTATTAACGATAATGTGTGTAATTTTCTTACCAGATTGAAAACAATTACTTTTCTAAACCAGTGTTTCTCGTAGGGTTCCTCCAGGGGTTGCTAGGGGTCCCTTGAGAGATGAGTAATTTCTGCCTTTTTGATAAGTAGCCACTGACACCAGTTATCTGTTTAGTTATCTGTGAGACCCCATTCACACCTGAGTGTTTAGTAGCTCAACATCCCCTGGTTTTCAGTTGTACCTTTTTCACACCTCAGCGTAGTGTCACTTGAAGCTTGTAGCTCAAAAAAGTACATCAGCTTTTTTTGAACTACAGGCTTCAAAAGTTTTTGGCCCCAATAGATTTGGCACCTGAAAAACGCATGAAAAACCGCTCAAAAACAAATATTCCACACATTTCTTTTCCCTAGTAACTAGTTCTCCATTGGCAAAAATTAACTTAAAAAGGCTCAAGCGTCAGATACCTGCAAAAAACACAGAAAAACACCTGAACAAATGCTTAAAAAAAAAAAAAAGGCCTGCCAAATGACCAAAGAATGCAACCTTATGGGGGATTCTAACTATTGACCATCACACTAATGTACTGAGAGCTATAAATATCAATATCAGCAGGGGTTCCCCGAGACAAGAAAATGATTTCAAGGGTTCCTCTGTGTTGGAGGGATTGAGAAAGGCTGGTCTGTAAAAAAATGACATGACAGTCTTTTATATGATGGCTCATTAGTGTAGGATGGAATGCTTTCAGGGCTATTTTGTGTGTGCATGCATGTATATATATGTGTGTGTGTGTATATATGTGTGTGTGTGTGTATATATATATATATTTGTGTGTATATATGTATATATATATATATATATATATATATATATATATATATATATATATATATATATTTAGTTTAAATGTACTATTCTGTACAGGGATGGTGGATTTCCAACAAATCTGAATACCGGCCCAAGAGACTCATGTGACTTCACACAGATTGTTCTTGAATGGAGAAAAGCTGTGATTCAGTTGTCCCCTAAGTTTATATATACCTTTTATTTCTTTGTGTAGGGCAGCTGAACTGCCCTCTTTGGCATGCACATTTACAGTGCCTTGAAAAAGTATTCATACCTCCTTGAAATTTTGTCATGTTACAACCAAAAACTTAAACGTATTTTATTGGGATTGTATGTGATAGACCAACACAAAGTGGCACATAATTGTGAAGTGGAAGGAAAACGATAAATGGTATTCAAATTGTTTTACACATAAATATATGAAAAGTGTGGCGTACATTTGTATTCAGCCGCCCTGAGTCAATACTTTGTAGAACCACCTTTCACAGCAATTACAGCTGCAAGTCTTTTTTTGGGGATGTCTCTACCAGCTTTGCACATCTAGAGAGTGACATTTTTTGCCCATTCTTCTTTGCAAAATAGCTCAAGCTCTGTCCGATCAAAAGGAGAGCGTCTGTGAACAGCAATTTTCAAGTCTTGCCACAGATTCTCAATTGGATTTAGGTCTGGACTTTGAGTGGGCCATTCTAACACATGAATATGCTTTGATCTAAACCATTCCATTGTAGCTCTGGCTGTATGTTTAGGGTCGTTTTCCTGCTGGAAGGTGAACCTGCGCCCCAGTCTCCAGCCTTTTGCAGACTCTAACAGGTTTTCCTCTAAGATTACCCTGTATTTGGCTCCATCCATTTTCCCATCAACTCTGACTAGCTTCCCTGTCCCTGCTGAAAAAAAGCATCCCCACAACATGATGTTGCCACCACCATGTTTCACGGTGGGGATGGCGTGTTCAGGATGATGTGTAGTGTTTAGCTTTCAGCCACACAGCATTTTGCTTTTAGGCCAGATTTGTGGAGTGCACGACTAATAGTTGTCCGGTGGACAGATTCTCCCACCTAAGCTGTGGATCTCTTTAGTTACCATGGGCCTCTTGGCTGCTTCCGTGATTAATGCTCTCCTTGCCTGGCCTGTCAGTTTAGGTGGACGGCCATGTCTTCGTAGGTTTGCAGTTGTACCATACCCTTTCCATTTTCGGATGATGGATTGAACAGCGCTCCATGAGAGATGTTCAAAGCTTGGAATATTTTTTTTTATAACCAACCCTGCTTTAAACTTGTATGTATAGACAACGTTAAACTCTACTTTGTCAAGCATTTGACAATAATAATAATAGTTTTAATTCTATATTAAAAGTTTAAAAAAAAGGGAAACGGGAAGAATATTTCTTTTAAAGCACCTGTATCCTATTTACAGTCTGATATTTACAATTTTTTCCCTAGTTGAGTACACAGAGATGGAATTTAATAAATACTTTGATTGGAAATGACAAACACGTTGAATCATAAAAAGATTAGATAGTACTGCAGTGTATTTCATCTAAGCACATAAAGAGCAGGTGGGTGCAAGCAGCAATGTTAGCAGATTCAACAAACCCTATATTAATCCCCTGCATGTAACCAGAGATTTAGAAGAAGCCAGTGTCAGAAATCATGTAGCTGGGAATACTAATCTGCGGCTCGGGTCAGGAGTGAGCTAGTGTCACTGCACTTTAAATGAACGATGAAGAATGTGGCACAGGATAAAACAAACCACAAAGTGCCCTGGCATTGGTACTGCAGGTCATCTGCTTAATTAGGAACTGTGCCCCCTTCCATGCTTGTTTCAAAGCCCCTGTCATAATTTCTTCTGAACCAATTAAAGAAAAATCCTGCAATCTGGTTAACTGCAACTAAATGAAGGGCCTGATAGGACAGATTGTTATCACAAAGTTAACATTAAGGGATAAAGATTTAGCAAGAACATAATACGTGTCTCGTTTAGATTAGTGTTCCAATTGCAGGAATAACCTTTGATTTAAAGTTTGTTTGCTCAGGCATATCCTAATGTGTTTGGATGATTTTAGTACTCACTCAAAGAGGTTGTTTAGGCAAAAAATATAAAGACACTGTGGAGGAGATTTACTCAAACTAGAGCGTGCAGCTCTGCATAGAATCCAATCCGCTTCCAGGTTTTATTTTCAGTGCTCAATTGAACAAGCTGAAGTTTGAAGCTGATTGGCTACCATGAAGAGCTGCACCAGATTCTGAGTGCTCCAGTTTCAGGAAATCGCCCCCTATGGTGCATGTTTATAAAGAAGTGAATAGGGCATTTCCCAAACATTCTGCTGCGAGTGAATCAGCCAATGATCAGTTTCATTGCCTTATGCCGCGTACACACGATCGGAATTTCCGTCAGAAAGAACTTGGATGGTTTTTCAGACGGAATTCCGCTCAAGCTTGCCTTGCATACACACCGTCACACAAAAGTTCTCTGAACTTTCAATCTTCAAGAACACGGTGACGTACAACACTACAACGAGCCAAGAAAATGAAGTTCAATGCTTCTGAGCATGCGTCAAATTGTTTCCGAGCATGCGTGATTTTTTTTTTGTGCGTCCGAATTGCATACAGACGAACGCATTTTCAGATAGAAACTTTTCCCGACCGAAAAATAGAGAACATGCTCTAAATCTTTTGCTGGCTGGAATTCCGCCAGCAAAAGAGCGATGGAGCATACACACGGTCGCATTTTTCAACAAAAGGCTTTCATCGAAGTTTTGCTGGCGGCATTTCCGATCGTGTGTACGCGGCATTAGTAATTACCACAGCCGTTTCATCTGAGGGAAATCCTGAAAACATGACCTGTTCGGGGTACTTGAGGATTGGAGTTGAGAAACATTGCAATAGGCAACCTAAGATCTCATCTAAGACCTCTTTTGTGAAAGCATGTATAGAGGTTGTATGTGGGCACCGTTACATAATAATCTCTTATTATGGTTCTGCTCTGAGATTTAATAATAATCTGCCCATTGTTTTAATGGGATAATGTTGTGTGGGCAGTTATGGTAAATGTAACATACTGAGAATAAAGATCAGGATTATTCTCAGCATATCGTCAGCATAGTAGCTATTGTGGAATTAATAATGAAAGATAATATTTCAGCGTGGGCACTTTCACAACTGAGCATGTTTTATCTGATACAATATAAAGCCCATTGCCATGTCACATTAGGACTTTGTGTAATTGTTACACACTTAAAGGAGTGCAACCTTTATGCTCCGTTCATATAAATGCTAATTGAAAGTGTTTTGAACAGAATCCTTTTTGCCTGATGTTAACCAAACCAGCGTCAGTGCGATTTGAAAAAGTGTGTTTTCTGGGCACTGCAGTGCGATTCAGATGTGAATTCCAGGCTCATTGCCTTCTATGCATCTGAATCGCACATTTCATCAGTGTTGAACACTAATTCAATAAGAAAAAAAAACTGTGTGGGGGTCCCCCCCACCAATCCAGGCCCACGCCAAAATTAGGGACCCCCTCAAAAATCCATACCATACCCTTATCCCAGCATGCAGCCTGGAAGGATGGGGGGGGGGACAATCGAATGCCCCCTGCCTTCCAAACCATACCAGGCCACATGCCCCCAACATGGGAGTGTGCTTTTAAAAAGCGTTGCGAAAGCACCTTGTCCCCATGATGGGCCCTTGATGGGGACAAGAGCCTCTTCCCCACAACCCTGGCTGGTGGTTGTGGGGGTCTGCTGGAAGGGGCTTGTCGGAATCTGCAAGCCCCCTTTTACAAGGGGACTCCAGATCCCCCCACCCCCCATGTGAATGAGTACATTGTACCCCTACTCACTCACCAAAGAAAGTGTCAAAAAAGAAAAATGCAGAGACGTTTTTTGACAATTCAAAAAACAATGTCCCCCTGGTGTAGATCCAATATCAATCACGATGAATGCCGCCAACCCAGAAGTAAAATACCTCTGCAGCCGTTACTGGCTCCCACCGTCTGCCCGCTCTGCCATCTGATAGTTCTTAAATCACCAAGGGGTGGGGCCACCCAGGGATGTCACCAAGAGGCACCGCTCCCTTGTGACTTCATCAAACGATGCATGCTGGGTTGGTGACATCACAGGGGGCAGTGCCACCCAGTGATGTTGACGACTGGCCCGCCCGCCCCTGAGCTATTTAAGAACTGTCAGTCGGCTGAGTGTGCAGACGGCTGGATTGGCAGAGCCTCCCCGGAGCACCCCCCCCCCCCCCATGTTAAGATCATGAGGCCTGGTATGGTTCAGCAGGGGAGGCTGCTTGCTCAGTCCCCCCCCCTTTTCTGGCCTTCCAGGCTGCATGCTTGGGGAAGGGTCAGGTATTGATTTTGGGGGGAACCCCACACCATTATTAAAAAATTGAATTGGCATGAGGATTCCCCTTAAAATACATAGATTGTAATTACATGGACACGGGGCAAACATTTTTTGCTCTGCTTCCTACTTCATAACATGGCACAATATTGTACCTCCTCTTGTTACTGCAAGTCTGTCAGGGAAAGTTTGTCTGACTGAAAACAGTCTTTAATAATGCTAAGCACTCCTAATGCTCCTGATTGATGCTATGTGATTTTTGCCTAAGCTTTAATGAATATGCATAAACACAGAGCAAGCCGTTTAAAAAAAAAAAAGACATTTTTGTTTATTTTAAAATGTTATTTTGTCTTATTAACTATTTATTCATATGTAGTGGCAAGATGACATGAGAGAAACTGTTGAGGTTAAATTGCTAAAGAGATAGTGGCTATTGAATGTTCATTAAGGTTAATACATATGATAGAACTATGTTTCTTTCAATCAATTTTGTGGAATAAATCTCTGAATAAATGTCTTTTAAAAAGTTTCCCGCACACATGATTGGATATCCAGAGTTAACACCGTTTTATTTAATTTACAAACATTCATTTTGCAAATTAACAGCTTCTATTACATTATTAAATCAACCCCTATAAGTATATGGTCGGGTGTGCCAACTTAAAACTATATTAATATTCTTTACACTCTGGAGAGAAAAATGGTCATCTAAGGGCAGAAATGCATACCTTTCCTGAAGAACATGCCATTCCATTCTCCCCCCAGTGCTGGTCACAGGGACATCTGGCTACATCGACCCGACCGGTGTATCACATAGCTTTCCTTTAAAGAGGAGGTCCAGACCCCCCACCAATTTTTTTTCCCCTAGACACACACTTTGATGTCCAACTACCCACATTAGATTACAGTTGACTGGTCTGGCCATTTTTGTTTGTAATAGTCAATGATTTAAAATCTAAAATCGACCACCTTATCGACCGCTGCCCCATGGCGCTTAAAGAAGAGGTCCAGCCCCCACCACCAAAACATTAAAAGTCAGCAGCTACAAATACTGTAACTGCTGACTTTTAATATTAGGACAATTACCTTTCCAGGTACCCCAGCTGATTTTCCGATCGGCTCTCGGGTGCTGCCGCTGACATTTGTGCTAAGGGAAACCGGCAGTTAAGCCTTTTGGCTTCACAGCCCTTTCCCCACTGCGCATGCGGGAAGAGCACTGTGCTTTCTAACTGCCCGGTGGTGGAGGAGGGGGACTGAACTTCCGGGGACCTCGCCGCAGCCAGGTCTCCCGGAGGTGGGTATGTGTCAAAAACAGGTACCTGCTTCTCCCCCCCCGAAAGGTGCCAAACGTGAAACCAGAGGGGGGAGGAAGCAAACAAGCGGAGCTTCCATTTTTGAGTTGATCTTCGTCTTACTCAGTGCATGTTAATGTGGATTTTCACACATCTAAATCCAAATAGATCTTTACTGAGATATTTATTCCATCCACATGATCTAATTGAAAAACAGGCACTGTTGGTGGACAGGACAGATTAGGAAATAATGGTCACATGACCAGAAATAGAAGGAATAAGGAGCAATATTCAAGAACGGTAACCATTTCAATTCTGCATGGTTACAAAGGTCCAACTTCGCAAAATATAAATGTGCATATTTCATTACCCGATGGCCAGCCATGGTAGTTGGTCACTGCAGTAGTTGGCATGATCTTCCGGGTTCTGTGCTGGGCATCTGCCCCACTGCATACTGATCACAGGGGTCTGCTCACTTGGCATCACCACCATTCACAGAATGCCTTCTATTTTTTCAGTGAATACAAGCCAATCTCTAATTGAAGTTTGATGTCATGATCTCCACCTCGTCCAATTAGGGCACAGGACCCAGAAGATTGCATTGATCACTGTAGTAGCACCAGTGATTGTCAGCTCCCCCTTCAGGTATGAAATATGCATGCTTGCATTAATCCAAGCTGGGCCAATGTAACCATGCAATTAATATCATACCTGTAATTCAGCTATAAACTACATTAGGGCTAAATTTGAAAGCAGTAATTTAAAAATTTCACAGATTTTTAGGATTTTTTTTTATATTCAAACAAGACTTGTGTTGTTTGTTTTTTTTGGTTAACTGTGGCTATTTCTTTACCATCTTTCAGGAAAATGGCACACTGCGACCGGCTCATTGAAGTTGAAGACATGCTGATGATGGGCAGGAAGCCAGATCCCATGTGCGTGTTCACCTATGTCCAATCTCTCTACAACCACTTGCGACGTTTTGAGTGACTCTTCTGCCAGCAGAGCCTGCTCCTGTCAAGGTTTCAGGCCAGCAGTGCTGGCGATTGCCAGGATCCTTTGCCCCTTTCTTGATTACAGCAGCCACCAGCCTGACAAGGGAAGACACACACGTGTTCCCATCCATCTCTCCTCTACTGACAATACTATGGCCTGCCTCAGGCAGCATGACAAGCGAGAGACAGATAATACAGGAATGTCCACAGGGTGCTGGGAACACTGTTTGTACAAAACCATTTACAGTTAATGCTTCACACAAGAGGAGCTGGGCGTGTTGGTTTTGTCACCTCTCAAGCTGTTTTGACAGCATTTGCACCTCTCCCTGAATGACACCCTGGTGTCTCATTGTCTGGCCAGCTGAAAGACACAGAGGAGCAGACAAGGAAATGGACCTAGAGACTCGGGTGTATATTATTAGCCAGTCAGTGGTGCCACCATCATTCTGGAGAAGACCCAGTCAAATTGCAATTGTGAAGATTATTGCACTGAACTTTTACTTACAAACAGATGTCCTAGCTTAATAGTTTCTAGCACTGATTTTTTTTTTTTTTCATTTGCGCCTGTGAAAGTGTGGAGGGCACTCCAGTCTTCCAGGATGAGTCCGTATTATTAGATCCAGTATGAACATTTGTTTTATTATTTTTAATAGGATGTTAATCTTCCTGTGTAATTTTAGCTGTTTGCTTTGATGCAGTGCAATAAGGGAGACACTATGAACTTAAGTGATCTCAAGTAAGCGTGAACCAAAGAACTAATGCTATTTATCCGCGAGCAAGCTGTGTGTCACTATTATTCGCACTACTACTTTATCACTTCTGTCTGGGTTTTTCACTTGAAATCATGTCCGAAACCATTTTTTACAAATCCAAATTTCTAGAACCTGCAACATTTTATGGAGCGGTTTGGTGAATTGTCACACCCCGAAGGACAAAAAGTAGGCTTTAAGGTGTTTTTGCAAATGGCTACAAAAAGTATACATTCGGGCGTATCTCCCTGCCCAAGAGCGACGGACTGCTTGAAGCTTTGGTTCTACAGGTATATACCCAAATCCCATTGTTTATATGCCTATCAGGACTTATACATTGCTCCCGAATGCAGGCCCCTGTGTTCGAGACAGTGCTCAAGTCCCAATACACATGTAAGCAATGGAATTTGTGTATATCCCCGTATGGCTGTGGCTTCAGTTCAGCTTGTAGTACATCTGTACAGGTTGCTTGTACCCAACTGTACGATCCACCTGTCACTCCCAGGCAGAAAAATACTAATGAATGTGCATTGTATAGCATCTTGCAGCCGTGTGCGAAAGGCCTAAAGGAAAAGCATATTAATATATGTGGACTGCGGACGAGCTCCTGAAATTGATAGTTCATTGTTAATCTAGTGGTTTCAATCTATTCAGACACTGTTTCAAACCAAGTACACAATTTAGCAAATTTTGTCACTTGTTACAGGTCAGTGTCCTGGAAGGCCAGGAGAGAAGCCAGGAGAGAAGCGTTTTAGAAAGCAGCCAGGAATAGCAAAATTCATACCTTCTGTGCAAATTTTCTTTAATAGACAGCACAAAATGTTTTTTAAGTCAGTGCAGAGAGCAGCCATTAATGTGGAAAGTACAGCAATTCATATCAGCCAGATTTTAGACTTATTGTTGGACAAATTAAAGGAAGAAATGGCTCCAATTCTTATGGGTTACTTGCACATTAGCTTTGCTCCCTGCACTACTTGTGAATGGTAAAAGGACATACCTGTGCTGAAATTTTAGGTGCACACATTTTAGAATACTGTTTCTGAATATGTTTGTCTGTTTTTACTATGATGATTTACTTTTTTGTTTTTATTATTTTACTAGTTTTCCACTTGGCACAATCACATGTAAATCATTACTAAAAATATTAATTTGCATATATCGCCACATGCTGGTGCTGTATTAGTTTTATTTGTATTAACTTTTTATGTTGTAAACATGTTATTTTGGCAAGTTTTGAAGGAGATTGAACAAATGCTATTTAGCGCCTTTTACGGATAAATATATTGTGAAGTTTTTGTTTCTCACTGACTGCAATTAAAGAAAAATGGCAATGATGTGAATTCATTTTTTTGTTTCCAACTCTGGAATGTTTCATTGTTAAATAGCTACCCTTTTGTGTTTAGAATTACCCCCCACCTGCAAACACAGCTTTCTTGTCCATTTGCATCTCAACTATTGAGAGACCCCATTTCTATAGAGGTATTTTAGCAATGGTCACATTTTAATTTATGTGGCAGAAAACCCTTGGCTTAAAGTATTTTTAAAGCCTAATTGAACTTTAAGGTCTCATGCACACAGGACGTTTAAAAAACCCCAGCGCTGCTGTCAGGAAAAAGCAGTGTTAAAAACGCGCTGTTGGCCGCGTTTTTGAATAACGTTTATGGGCGTTTTTTTGCCCCTAACAGCAACTGTAAAAACGTCCTGTGTGCATGAGCCCTAAGTTTAAAACTTATTTGTTGAAGGCTTGAAAAGAGCATTTAAAAAGCGTTTACAAGACCTTTAAATACAACGCTCACATGTAGATTGCCTGAAACAGCTCTGATTTGCAGTGATACTGGTTTCACATTTGAAAAAGTACAAATTCCAGCGTTAGAACACCTTCCCAAGATCAAGTGTGCTGCATTGACCAGCGCTGATTTAAACACTTATTTCCTGCATGGATACAGTAACAAATCCTAGCTATTAATAGATAATCGCGGCTAGCCTTCATCCTGGAAGGCTCTTCAGACAATTGATAGGTTTTGTCACCTCTGCTGTGTAAATACCATTGTAACACTACTCCACTGGCACTTTCAGAGGATGTATCCTTGGGCTAGTCAGTGACAAGGTTTTGATGTGACCAGTGTGTGAGGGGTTAAAAACCTCCTTAACACTCTGTGTTCTGGAAAGAATTGTGATCTCTGAAACAGGACACCAGGCTTGGGATATTATTAGAAATGTTGACATATGCATCTGTCATCAGCTGTGGCTGGAGAGAGTCAAGTGACTGGAAGAGGCCTCCTGTTTGTTTCTTAGGAGTCCCGTTGCTGTTCTCTTATTTCTTGTGATTTGAAGTGGTATAATTCACCTGCAAGAAGTTATTTTGTCCTTGACGGCTAATATTTCTGAAAAAGAAGTCGCTGATCTTTTGTCACTATGGGCAATGGCAGATACTTTACTACTTTATGTTCTATCTCTGCTGCTACAGTAGTGGAAATGCCACCTCCGCAAAGTGCCACCAGTGAACTGGTGGGTGTCCAAAGGATGTCTAAACATGATCAGTAAAGCTGGGCCATACACTATGAATTTTGTCTGGTTCCTGATAAATTTGCTTAGTGGGTGGCCCTGTCTGCCCCCTCCCACCGAACATCTTTCAATTGACAAACTGAAGAAGCCGGGCCAAAGCTTGCTGGCCCAACAGCAGATGCATAGTGTGGAGGGAGGAATCTGATTTTTTTTTTTTTTTAGCCTGAATGAAAAAAATCAAATTGTGTATGGTCCGCCTAAAGTGGTTCTAAAGGCTCAAGGTTTTTTACCTTCATGCATTCTATGCATGAAGGCAAAAAAAACTTCTGTGTGCAGGAGCCTCCCCCAGCACCCCCCCCCCCCCCCAATACTTATTTGAGCCCTATGCTGTTCCAGCGATGTGCACAAGAGTCTTGGTTCTCCAGGGACTCTTCCTCCTCATTGGCTGAGACAGCAGTGGAAGCCATTAGCTCCTGCTGCTGTCAATCAAAGCCAATGAGAAGAAAGAGGAGCTGAGCTGCGGCTCCGTGTCTGAATGGACATGTAGAGCAGCGGCTCAGGAGTGATCCTGCTCATGTGCCACCACAAGCAAGCTGCTTGCTCTGGGGGCACTTGGTCGTTGGGTGGAGCTAGGAGCACTGGCGGAGAACCCGAGAAGGAGGATCATCATAAAATGGATGGATAAATGGTGTTTGTCAAAACCTCTCCTAATCTTTCTTACATGTTCCTCCATCCTGACCTTAAGCGCTCTGTTCTTCCTATATAAATTTAAATGACATGGACATTTTAAGGCGTAAACAACCCCCTATCGTGTCACAAGAGATAAAGTCTCTGATGGTGTATACATGGTCATTTTTGGGATTGGTGAAAAATTTCACCTTCCTAATGGCCCGAATCTTTATTCTTTCTTTTTCCAAAAACTCATCCTGATAACCCTTATCTTTATACTTGTTAATTTGTCCGTTTGTTCATCAAAATCAGCAACCCTAGTACAATTTCTTTTAATCCTCATATACTGCGCTCTTGGGATGTTAACTATCCATGGTTTGTGATGACAACTCGTTGTAGGTATGTACGAGTTGCGATCAGTGTCTTTAAAATACGTTTTTGTTTCCAAACCACGTGTAGTGTTGTTTATCTCCGAATCCAAGAAATGTATTCAATTTTCATGGGCTTCCCATGTGAGACGAATATTCCAGTCATTATGATTCAACGACAGGAATAGATTTTCCACATCACTTATGGCGCCATTCCAGATGATTATCAAATCGTTTATAAATTGTCTATAAATCATTTGTACAACACAATTCTTGGATCTGGACACTCCTCCTCCCACTTAGCCATGTACAAGTTGGCCAGTGAAGGTTAAATCCTAGCTTTGCAAACTTAACCTCTTATTTTTATGACTAAATATTCTAAGCAAAGGTGCTTGGCATTAAAAAAAATTCTTTCAGCCTAGTTGAGAAAGTATGCCTAAGACCAGACCAGGGGGTAGGCAATAAAGGCAACTGCCTTGAACACTTTAACAAGAGGGGGTGCAAAAAAAGGGAAGCTTACCAACTATGCTAACAATTTATAAAAAGGTGTAGCTACACCTTTTTTGAATTGTTTGTATAGGATTTTGTATCAAAATCTATAAGGCAGCTATTTTTTCACCTTACATCTGAGCGCAGAGTTTTTTCCCTTAAACTTACCAACTATACTGCTGAGGTAGTTCCAAGCTCATGAAGGTGGGGGAAAAGCAACTTTTGGCCAGTGGCGGCCACTACATGCAGGGTGCCGTCCCCCTAATCCATGCGCCCGGCTCCTAATCTACATGCAGGGCGCCAGACGCATTGGATTCCAATGGGGTTTTTTTGGGTTTTTTTAAAGCATATGATTAGAGCCTGAGGCTCTATTTGGCTTCAAAAAAGGGTGGGCTCAGGGCACAGAGCACTGCACCCTGAGCCCACCCAGTTGTGTGGCAATAGCGAATTAATATTCGCTATTGTCTGCTTCCCCTCCTGGCCAATCAGGTTTGGCCAAGAGGAGCAGCGATCGTATTGGCCGGTACCGTTGTCTGGAAGAACGTACGGGGAGATCCGGAAGATGGTCGCCGTCATCTCTCTGCTTTGCATCGCCGCCCAGAGCTATCTCTCTGCTCTGCATCACATGAGTACCACCCATTGGGGAGGGGGGTTTGGTCGGGTGGTCTGTTTGGGGGGTTGGGTGGTTTGTTTATTACCCCCCCTGGCTGGGGCACCAGCTGCCACTGCTTTTAGTCTTTTCCCCATTGGGTGCCAAAGGACCATATTCCAGCAAGGCGTGTTGCTTGAATCGTCCCAAAGGAAGGAGTGTTATTAGAAACTGAGGTTGATTTAGTAAGGGTCCATTGAAACCAGGGCAGTCCGCTGTGGTACGTTTAAAGCAAGTTATGTTGCATTGTGTTAGGGCAGCACATGCATTTGAATTGGCTGCTTATGCACTACAGCAGACTGAAAATCAGATGCACCAAGTTTGGCTAGCACAGTGCACTGCACAGCCGTACGTTACTGTGCATTGTGGTGAGCTGCAGCACAGGTGCATTCGAGCACCATTTACAATTAACGCACATCACATGCAAATCACAATGTTCTGGTGTGGATGGATCCCAAAGAAGTAAAGGTTGTTCACTTGTCAAAGTGAATTCCAGTAAATATGGTGGAGCTGTTTTGACTTGAAATACTTAAAGTGGATGTAAACCCTCACATATACCCAGTGAAGTGAACAGCCTCAGATGATACACATTAGAGGTGCACGATTAATCGTCAAGAATCGTTATAGCGTTTTTTTTTCCTGTTGCCCTGTTGACAAAAGTGTTTAACGATTCTTCATATGCAAAGAATTCTCTCTGCTCTTCTGAGGCCACAGCTGTCAAAAGAAAGGAAGAAAAAACTGGGCAATCTGCCAAGAATCACAACATTCTTTAGCAGTGAAACTTAAGTATAAACATTGTAACAATTTGTCAATGGAATAGACTTTGTGTGTAAATGAGGAAAGTTTAACCACTTAAACACTAAACCTTTTTCTGACATTTGTTGGTTTCAAGTTAAAATCATTTTTATTTGCTAGAAAATTACTTAGAACCCCCAAATATTATATATATATTTTAGTAGACACCCTAGAGAATAAAATGGTGGTTGTTTCAATATTTTATGTCACGCTGTATTTGTGCAGCAGTCTTTCAAATGCATTTTTTTTGGAAAAAATTACGTTAATTTAAAAAGAAAAAACTAACCAGTAAAGTTAGCCCAATTTTTTTGTATAATGTGAAAGATTTTATGTTGCGGGAATCATGAGAGAATCGTGATCTTTTTATTCTAACCAAAAAAATTGTGATTCTCATTTTGGCCAGGATCGTGCAGCTCTAATACACAGGGATGAAACAAATCTCCCTATATGAGTTTTACATGTATATCTGCTGTCTTCAGCTTGCTATATTCTTTAGAAAGTGCACATCGTGTTACAGATATTTTCTTCCTGTTCAGCACTGGAAGTGAATTCTGAGCATACAGCCAAGACATCTGATTGGAGGAAAGGCACACCCCCCCCCCCCCCTTCCACATAGGCAGAGACTTGCAGAGCTGTTTCGTGAATAGTTCAGTGCTCTGCTAATCTATTTATAGCAACCTCCCATGACACAAATTTCAGGCTGGTTTTATCACAGTTAACAGAGAGCTTGTCAGAAGTTATCAGGCTGATAACAGAAGAATAGAGCAGGAGACAGCCACATGACTCGGTGCTTTATATGTGCCCAGTTCAAATTTCATGAATCGGGTTTACATCCACTGAGAAGTAAAGAAATCCTCTTTTTTTTTTTTTTTTTTAGATTCATACTTGCCTAGGTGGATGCAGCATCGGTCCGATGTGCTATCTGTCCCCCGGCGCCTTTGCACTGAAAATCGAGCGATCGAATACCACCGATCATTCTGTTTTTTGAGCTGTAGACTGTCAGTCACCGCTCCCTGGTCTGCTCCCTCCTCGCTCATTGGAGCGCTGAGCTGTGGCGGAGCGCCGTCTCAGGTTCTCAGCAGCTCGCTGATAGGCTGAGACGGGTGTCAGTCCAGGCACCTGGCAGATCCAGACTTCCATTGTCGGGATGACACGGTGCCTGAACTGACATCCGTGAAGTCAGCAGAGAGTCCGCTCTCTGCTGAAAACAGGTCATAGGCGTGCAAAATGAACTGCACTCCTGTGATCTATAGGAGAAGTACAGAAAAATGAGCTCAGGCTGGACTTCTCCTTTAATTGTACTAGTATAAATCCCTCATCTTACAGCTTCACCTTATTTACTAACATTTATTTTGCCAATCGGTCCTATTCAAGGCACACTAACTAGCAAGCATAGCAAATAGGATACATTACATGGTCTTCTTGCTCTTTTATTGCCCTCACTAGCACAAGGATTTAAAGCAACTATGACACATACATGCTGGAACTTCTGCAAAAAGGTTGTTAGAGGGCCCCTAGTATTGTCTCGTTTAGCCAGTTCCCACACCAGGGGACCATGGCACATGAGGGGTTTGAATTGCTGATCCTTTAGCTTGCTGGGGAACGCAACACCATCTTGTGACCACAGCGCCCCCTGGTTTTGCTTGGCTGCATCTCCCAAACTGCATACAACCCCATATCTCTCAACTTTTTGAGATGGGGACGAGGGACACCTGTTAGCAAAAGTATATAGGTATAGGACACCCCCCCGCCACACACCCTTAAAGGAGAATTATAAAAATTTAATTTTTAGCAATTTAGAAATTGGATGAAAGGTTTAGCACTGGTAAACACTTTTTGAAAGATAAATGGTGCGTTTTATATACATCAGACCAAAATGAGGGACCAAGGGACTTTGATCCAAATCGGGGACAGTCCCTTGAAATCAGGAACAGTTGGGAACTATGTACAACCCTACAGTCCACAGGTAACTGATCCGGCTCACCTGTATTAGAATGGAGATTTAGAGCACATTTCTTCCAGCCTGCCTTACCCATTTCAGAACAGCAGCAGAATGCTCCTCTCTTGCTCTTATGGCCTCAGGATGTCATTCCGGTCACAAGTTAGGCTATATTCAGGCTCTCTAGGATATGCTAACCCTTTGTACTAAATTAGGCATAACACTCATCCCAGCTTACCCAGTAACATAATGTCCAGTCTGGAAACTTGCTTTTAAGAAAAGCTTTACTCAACAGCCGTTCCTCTACATAGTCCAGCTAATGGCATACCAAATCCTTTTCATAGAAAGACACATTCTCCTGCATAGAGGGATTCGCTTCTAGTATTCTGAGTCTAGAAAACTACCTTCACAGTCGTTCATCCTGAGGCCCATAGAGGGAAACCAAATGGCTATCTTAAACCAAAAACAGGAGTCCTTTGTGGCTATTTCTTCCCATGCACCATACCCTACTAGCAGATTCTCCCCAACTATTTATACCCTAGCCAAGGAGAGGAAGTCCTGCCCAGACTGGTTGGAGGAAGGGGGAGGCCACAATAAGGGCTCAATTGCACATACTTTGCTCTCTAAAAAGTGTTCCGTGTTCAGATCGCTCCCCAGAGAGCATTTGAAAGCTGGTGTGGAGGCATTGTATCGCCTCCTTACCACCTGCTTTAACCCCTTGAACCCTGCACTAGTGTGCCCCAACCACATGCACTGCACGGAGTTGCAGAGCGACCCTATTCATTTTGCAGTAATGCGCTCTGAAAGTGACAGGTATAATTCCTGCCACAGCCACCACATGTGTACAACCCTGGCCGTTGCCTTTGCAGCTAAAGGGGTTAGCAGTTGGGGGTGGTAAAAGCAAGACTCAACCGCTAGGTTTTACTACCCCCCAACTGCGCATGTGAACGAGCCCTAAAATGGACCGCTCCGCCCTATACTACCCTAACCTGTCCATATACTACCCTAGGTTGCCCCTTGAAATTGAACATAATGGTATGTCATATAATTTTGCATATAGACTAGGTGCTGTTGCATGTAAATCTGACTTCCTGATAATTAAAACTTAAATTGAATTTATCATGATATAAAATAATGGATGTGGAGGCCTTTTGGTGGGCGTGATTTTTTTTGGGGGGGGGGCAGCATTTCATTCTTGGACTCAGGCAGCACAATGTCTTCGGCCAGCCCTGTGTATATCTATATATTTTTTTTATCTACGGTACTTGGATTTGCCACAAAGCAGGTGAGGTAGACAATCAATAGACAGGAATCAGACAGAAGCGTTGGTAATATTTCACGGAGAGAGCAGCAACACTTCCAGAAGAAGCAGAAGAGGAGACGCGATCGTTTCCATATTTTACAGGAAGTGCAGCGCATGGCAGTTGTGTTGTGCTTATGCTTCCTGCACACATTCTCTTTCTTTGGGTTGGACTTGTATACATAGTTTAAAAAATAAACACTGAACAGATTTGCCACGTTAGCACAACGAATAGCTTATTATAGAAATAGATAGGTTGGGCCAACTTTGTAGGAACGTATGATGAAAATTCCAGAGTAGTTTGATAAAGTAGAAAAACAAATATTACAATCTCTAGCTGGGCAGAGACCTTGAGACATTTACCAGCCTCATAACACAGACTGTTCTGCTGGAATTAGAGATGAACAAACCAATTCCAGCACACTGGCGCTGGACCCAGATTGCAGCATTTTGCTTAATGCAAACGTGAGAATTACAACAAAACAAATTTTAGCCCATGGGACTTTAAATGAGGTGAGCATAGAAAGGACAATTAATGTATATAAGGTAAACATGGTTTGTAAATTTATTAAAAGTATATGACATACAGTATCTGACAAAAGTGAGTACACCCCTCACATTTTTGTAAATATTTTATTATACCTTTTCATGTCACAACACTGAAGAAATTACACTTTGCTACAATGTAAAGTAGTGAGTGTACAACTTGTATAATCGTGTCAATTTGCTGTCCCCTCAAAATAACTCAACACAGCCATTAATGTCTAAACCGCTGGCAACAAAAGTGAGTACACCCCTAAGTGAAAATGTTCAAATTGGGCCCAATTGGCCATTTTCCCTCCCCGATGTCATGTGATTCATTAGTGTTACAATGTCTCAGGTGTGAATGGGGAGCGGGCGTGGTAAATTTGGTGTTATCACTCTCACTCTCTCATACTTGTCCTTTGAAGTTCAACATGGCACCTCATGGCAAAGAACTCTCTAAGGATCTGAAAAAAAGAATTGTTTCTTTACGTAAAGATGGACTAGGCCAGTGATGGCGAACCTTGGCACCCCAGATGTTTTGGAACTACTGTACATATCCCATGATGCTCCACTACACTGCAGAGTGCATGAGCATCATGGGAAATGTAGTTCCAAAACATCTGGGGTGCCAAGGTTAGCCATCACTGGCCTAGGCTATAAGAAGATTGCCAAGACCCTGAAACTGAGCTGCAGCATGGTGGCCAAGACCATACAGCGGTTTAACAGGACAGGTTCCACTCAGAACAGGCCTCGCTATGGTCCACCAAAGGAATTGAGTGCACATACTCAGCGTCATATCCAGAGGTTGTCTTTGGGAAACAGACATATGAGTGCTGCCATCGTAGCTGCAGAGGTTGAAGGGGTGAGGGGGTCAGCCTGTCAGTGCTCAGACCATACGCCGCACACTGCATCACATTGGTCTACATGTCTGTCGCCCCAGAAGGAAGCCTCTTCTAAAGATGATACATAAGAAAGCCCACAAACAGTTTGCTGAAGACAAGCAGACTAAGGACATGGATTACTGGAATCATGTCCTGTGGTCTGATGAGACCAAGATAAACTTTGGTTCAGATGGTGTCAAGTGTGTGTGGCGGCAATCAGGTGAGGAGTACAAAGACAAGTGTGTCTTGCCTACAGTCCAGCATCGCGGTGGGAGTGTCATGGTCTGGGGCTGCATGAGTGCTGCCGACACTGGGGAGCTACAATTCATTGAGGGAACCATGAATGCCAACATGTACTGTGACATATTAAGGCAGAGCATGAACCCCTCCCTTCGGAGACTGTGCCGCAGGGCAATATTCCAACATAATAACGACCCCAAACACACCTCCAAGACGACCACTGCCTTGCTAAAGAAGCTGAGGGTAAAGGTGATGGATTGGCCAAGCATGTCACCAGACCTAAACCCTAGAGCATCTGTGGGGCATTTTCAAACGGAAGGTGGAGGAGCGCAAGGTCCCTAACATCCACCAGCTTTGTGATGTCGTCATGGAGGAGTGGAAGAGGACTCCAGTGGCAGCCTGTGAAGCTCTGGTGAACTCCATGCCCAAGAGGGTTAAAGCAGTGCTGGAAAATAATGGTGGCCATACAAAATATTGACACTTTGGGCCCAATTTGAACATTTTCACTTGGGGTGTACTCTTTTTTTTTTTTTTGCCAGTGGTTTAGACATTAATGCCTGTGTGTTGAGTTATTTTAAGGGGACAGCAAATTTACACTGTTATACAAGCTGTATACTCACTACTTTACATTGTAGCAAAGTGTAATTTCTTCAGTGTTGTCACATGAAAAGATATAATAAAATATTTACAAAAATGTGAGGGGTGTACTCACTTTTGTGAGATACTGTACATCTGTAAAATACATAGACATAGGTGCCAAGCCAATTTGATAACAGCATTGTACAAAAGTGCTTAAAATACATTGGCATTGGTTATAATTGATATGAAATGATACACAAGCATCTTTAAAACTCACTTCTTCAGGAGTATATGTATGTGCAGTGTATCTAAAAAGTGAAATGTCAATTAGAAGTGTACAGTGTCTAGAAAAAGTATTCATACCCCTTGAATTTTCTACATTTTGTCATGTTACAACCAAAAACGTAAATGTATTTTATTGGGATTTTATTTTTTCAACACAAAGTGGCACATAATTGTGAAGGGGAAGAAAAATTATAAATGGTTTTCAACATTTTTTACAAATAAATATGTGAAAAGTGTGGCGTGCTTTTGTATTCAGCCCCCCTGAGTCAATACTTTGTAGAACCACCTTTTGCTGCAATTACAGCTGCAAGTCTTTTTTGGGGATGTCTCTACAAGCTTTGCACATCTCGAGTGAAATTTTTGCCTATTCTTCTTTTCAAAATAGCTCAAGCTCTCTCAGATTGGATGGAGGGCATCTGTTAACAGCAATTTTCTCTGCTCTAGCTTCTTGGTGTTGTGGGAGATTCGCGGCATACGCCCCCTCCTCTCACAGTATGCAGAGCAAGCCCTGCTACCAGACAATGTCTGCCCCACCCGACGCTGCTATTAGTTGCTTGGCCCGCCAGTGAAGTGCTTTAGTGGAGACCTGCTGCACCTTTCCGGCTCCTGCCGCTTTTAACATAAGTGTCTTTTACACAGCGTGCCTGTGCAACAGCAGGACCAGAGCTGGAAGGTGCAGCGGATCTGCACCAAAGATAGCGGTTGGTTGGTAGTTGTTTCAGAGGCACACTGTTTTTCTGATGCAGAGGAAAATGTGGGGAGTTCTGAGGCAACTCAAAAAAGTGGGAGGGGGTACTGAGAGGGACATAAATGTGTGTGAGGGGGTGCTTTGAGGGGGACACAGATGTGCATAGGGGCTCTGGGGGGGGACACGTGCATGGGGGGGCTCTGTGGGGGACACAGATGTGCAGGCGGGGGCTCTGAAGGGAACACAAATGTGCATCAGGGGGCTCTGAGGGAGGCAGAAGTGCATGGGAGGGGCTCTGAGGGGAACGCAGACATGCTTGGGGGCTCAAATGTGTATCAGGGGGGCGTGAGGGGGGCGGCTCTGAGGGGGGCACAAATGTGCATGGGGTTATATGAGGGGCTCTGGGGGGGGAATAAATGTGCATGAGGCTGTGATGGGGACACAAATGTGTGTGAGGGGGTCTATGAAAGACACAAATAGGGAGGCTCTGAAAGGGACATAAATGTGTGGGAGGCTATGATGGGGACACAGATGTGTGGGGAAACCCTGATGGGGACACCAATTTGCAGGGAGTCTCTGATGGAAACACAAATGTGTGCAGGGCTCACATGGGGACACAAATGTGTGGGGAGACAATGATGAGGACACACATGTGTTTGGGGCTATGATGGGGACATAAATGTGTGGGAAGACTGACAGGAACAGAAATGTAAGGCCAATGCACACTGGAAGTTTAGTCCCAGCACATGAGTATAAAGGAGCACCACCCAGCATCGCTGCCGGCTGCCTGTCCAATTCTTTCCTATTCTGCTGCTGCGGATCATTTATAAATAACTGATTTTTTTCGGCCCGCGAATATGTGTAAAATATACAATGTGGCCCTCGAAGTGAAAAATTTGGAGACCCCTGATCTAAACCATTCCATTGTAGCTCTGGCTGTATGTGTAGGGTCGTTGTCCTGCTGGAAGGTGAACCTCCGCCCCAGTCTCAAGTCTTTCACAGACTCTAACAGGTTTTCTTTTAAGATCGCCCTGTATTTGGCTCCATCCATCTTCCCATCATCTCTGACCAGCTTCCCTATCCCTGCTGAAGAAAAGCATCCCCACAACATGATGCTGTCACCACCATGTTTCACGTTGAGGATAGTGTGTTCAGGGTGATGTGCAGTGTTAGTTTTCTGCCACACAGCATTTTACTTTTAGGCCAAAAAGTTACATTTTGGTCTCATCTGACCAGAGCACCTTCTTCCACATGTTGCTGTGTCCCCCACATGGCTTCTTGCAAATTGCAAACAGGACTTCTTATGGTTTTCTTCTTCAATGGCTTTCTTCTTGCCACTCTTCCATAAAGGGCAGATTTGTGGAGTGCACGACTTATGCCGCGTACACACGAGCGGACTTTACGGCAGACTTTGCCCGGCGGACTGGATTTCGTCGGACAATTCGATGTGTGTGGGCTCCAGCGGACTTTGTTTTCTCAAAAGTTGGACGGAATTAGATTTGAAACTTGTTTAAAATGTATCCGTTGAAATCGAGTCCGGTCGAAAAGTCCGCCGTCTGTATGCTAGTTCGACGGACTAAAAAGCCACGCTAGGGCAGCTATTGGCTACTGGCTATGAACTTCCTTGTTTTAGTCCGGTCGTACGTCATCACGTACGATTTCGACGGACTTTGGTGGATTGTGTGTAGGCAAGTCCGTTCATTCAGAAAGTCCGTCGGAAAGTACGTCGAAAAATCCGCCGGGCAAAGTCCGCCGTAAAGTCCGCTCGTGTGTACGCGGCATAATAGTTGTCCTGTGGACGGATTCTCCCACCTGAGCTGTGGATCTCTGCAGCTCCTCCAGAGTTACCATGGGCCTCTTGGCTGCTTCTCTGATTAATGCTCTCCTTGCTCAGCCCTTCAGTTTAGGTGGATGGCCATGTCTTGGTAGGTTTGCAGTTTTGCCATACTATTTCCATTTTTGGATGATGGATTGAACAGTGCTCTGTGAGATGTTTAAAGCTTGGGATATTTCTTATAACCTAACCCTGCTTTAAACTTCTCTACAACCCTATCCCTGACATGTCTGGTGTGTTCCTTGGCCTTTATGATGCTGTCTGTTCACTAAGGTTCTCTAACAAACCTCTACTAGTTAGATGACTTCTGAAGGCAATTGGTTCCACTAGATTTATCAGAGGAAAGGGGGGCTGAATATAAATGCACGCCACATTTGTCAGATATTTATTTGTAAAAAAATTTGAAAACCATTTATCATTTTTCTTCCACTTCACAATTATGTGCCACTTTTATCACATAAAATTCCAATAATATCCATTTAAATTTTTTGGTTGTAATATGACAAAATGTGGAAAATGTCAAGGGGTATGAATACTTTTTCAAGGCACTGTATATGGAATTAGACACACCAGGAAGAAACTGGTCTCCCCATGACTAAGCTCCGGGGGCGGAGTGAAACACGTTGGGGCCTTTGCCGGGTCGGTGTCCAGGCTGAGGTTGCCACTCCATTCATTGCAGTAGGACACCATAGATCTGAGACTTCCAGGGGTTACCCTTCTTTTCTCTAACCTTTGTAGGAGCCAGGATGGGCTCCATCCCCTGTCAGCACTCTAGCAGCAGCTGCGGATGCACTGTCCACATAACCCCTCCCTATCGAGCCTGAGCAGCCCACACACTTTTCCCAAGCCACAGGAAACTGTGGTTGGCAGTCTGTAGACCCGAAGTGGTGCAGGGTGGCACCCATTGGATTAACCTTGGATGCAACAGTGAGAAGCTAGAATATGCAGGAGTCCTATCACAGACAAGTGCAGGTAACTATCAGGATCAGAGATATCATCACGGTTGACCAGCATGACAAGGTTAGTAGCACAACAGTCCTTCCTTTAAATAGGGAAGTTGGCGTCATTCCTGAGATTAGGTGCACGTGGGCATGCACCAATGCTTGCAGATGTGCACGTAACAAGTGTGCACATGCAGATGCACCACTGTGTAAGTGCACACTAGTTATTGGCAAGAGTCCCCATATTGGCGTGCTGGCGTATGCACACAACTGTTACCTTCCTAAAACTTGTTAGTGCAGAAAATTGTTTGGGCCAACTTGGCTTAAACAAACTAGTTAAAGGGACAGTAAACCTGGAGATCAGCTTCAAGATCTTCAAAATAAGCCTCTTCTTGTCCGGCGTACTTTTCGACGGACTTTACGACGGACTTTCCAAATGAACAGACTTGCCTACACACAATCAACCAAAGTCCGACGGATTCGTACGTGATGACGTACGACCGGACTAAAACAAGGAAGTTCATAGCCAGTAGCCAATAGCTGCCCTAGCATCGGTTTTTGTCCGTCGGACTAGCATACAGATGAGCTGACGAGTCCGTCAGACAGATCTGAAACATGTTTCTTTTCTAGGTCCATCAAACTTTTGAGAAAAAAAAGTCCGCTAGAGCCCACACACGATCGAATTGTCCGACGGACTCCGGTTCGCTGGACCAAGTATGCCGTAAAGTCCGGTCTTGTGTACGTGGCATTAGCCAATGACACCACAAAGCTATTCACTCCCTTGTTATCTCTCGCCTTGACTATTGCAACTTTCTTCTCGCTTTCCTTCTTTTTCACAGGATATATCCCCTTCATTCTATCATGAATGCTGCTTCTAGATTCATCCACCTTACCAACCTCTCAGTGTCCGCCACCTCTCTCTACTGATACCTCCATTGGCCTTCACTCACTCAATGAATAAAATATAGAATACTAACCACATACAAAGCCATCCACAACTCTACCTCAGCTACATAACCAACCTTGTCTTAATATATCACCTAAACCACCCTCTCCACTCCTTCAAGACCTCCAGTTCTCTATCTCCCTTGTCACCTCCACCCATGGTTGTCTCCAGGACTTCTCCAGAGATCTACACATCCTCTGGAACTCCCTTCCCCAATATGTATGGCTATCTTCTTCTCCATTCTCCTTAAGATGATCTCTGAAAACGCATCTTTTCAGGGAAGCCTATTTGGATTCTACCTAACAACTGGAATTTTATTTTCCCCACCAATTCATCTCCACAAGTATTATCTTATATATAACTAGCCAGTCCCGTTTATAGTGGCTGCTGTTTTATTTATTTATTTTTTTTTATTTTTTTTGGGGGGGGGGGCAACAAACAGCCCCCCTTCTCCCCCAGTCGGTCGGCAGTGGAAACACATACACAAGAGTGGGGTAAGGTTAGGTTTAAATCTGTTAGTAAAGCCGGCCGGCCAAAGTTGTCTGGTTTAGCAGGTTCCAATTTTAGATTGATCTATGGGCGGTCTGGTTGTACTGAAATCAATCTATCGATTGACTTTAGTAAAACCAGCCTGTCTGTTTTTGGTTTTTTTCGTACGGTACTATAGCCAGCCACAGTGATCATTGTATTCTGACAGTGTGGAAACCTCTCACTGTCAGATTATATTAGTGAAGCGGGAGGGGCTGACTGTGTTGATGGGAAATCAAGTGTATTTCTTTCCTTCAATTTGTTGTTGAAGGAAACAAAAAGGCATGATGTATGGCCAATCTTAGACCCCATACACACTATTAGATTTTCTGCAGCTTTTTGTCTTCAGATTTACCAAAACCATATAATATGAGGTCAAACCTTAAGAGTTTCTATTTGTATGCAATAAGGCAAGCCCTTGCACTACATGATTTTGGTAAATCTGAAGACAAAAATCTGCAGAAAATCTAATAGTGTGTATGGGGCCTTAGAAAGCACTAAAGCCTCGTACACGCGGTACGATTGTTGGCAGGGGATTGTCTGTTGACAGACTGTTGTCCTAAAATCTTACCGTTAGTACGCTCCTTTTGACAATTGTTGTCCAACTTTCGGCCAACAAATGTTGGATGACAGGCTAGTAAATTTTCTGCGGACAACGGTTTGACGTCATATTTTTGGTGGTCAATACACAAATCCGTCACACAAAAGTCGAAAGTACAAACACGCATACTTGAAATCAATGCTCACCAAACACGAAATTAGCAGAAGGGGCCCAAAGGGTGGCGCTCAAGAGCTGAAATTCCTCGTAGTATGTCACTATGTTCGTGTTTGTGGCGCGACAATTGTGTAACGTTAGTATGCAAGAGAAGATCCTGGCACACGCCCTTTTGACAAAAATCAGACGCTCGGTTGGCCAACAATCGTGCCGTGTGTAAGAGGCTTAAGAGACGTTCTGGGGGCAGAGAAAAACTGGCCATAGATGGATACAATTTTGAACTGAAATTCTTATGTACAAAAATTCTCAGAACATTCAACTGTCGTTCAAAAAATTTCCTTTGCTTTTTAACATTTGATTTTGGAATGAATGGACTGTACCAAACAAAAACCACATACACTGTTACAAATTTGTTCGTTCAAGAAACATTTTTCATCCTGCTCCTTCGAATTTTCTTGTCACTGAGGTAAAAAACGAACGTCGATTTGACCCACTGATTAGAAAAACAAACTTTCTTAGAACATTCTTTTCCTAAGAATTTTTCATTTGAAATTATGCCCATCTAGGGCCAGCTTTAGGAGATGCCTACTTTCCTGATAGCCCCTGTTTATTCAAATGTGTGGAAATTAAAGTTGAACTCCAGCCAAACAACTAAATGCACAGTTGAAGTGCAAGTATGTGAACTGTTTTAGCTGCCAAATTCTGTTCAGACACACTCATTATTCAACAGTGAACCTTTTTTTGTGTCACCTGCTTGCTCAATTTAGTATTAGGGCCAGTTCACACCATAGAAACGCAGTCCAGGTGCGTTCCAGATGCTTTTCTGCATGCGCGTTTTTGATACTTTTTTGGTGCGTTTTTGATGCAGTTTGGTGCATTTTTTCCCCCCTCTTTTTTCTTAACCTTAATTAAGAAAGTGTGTTCTAGTGCGTTTTTGGTGCAATTAGGTGCATTCCAGTGCGTTCTTGGTGCTTTTAGGTGCGTTCCAGTGCAGGAAAAAGGCAGCACGTTCTACTTTTTTTTCTGGAACAGGAACACACTGAAACTGCAAGCACTGGTGTGAACTATTATTATTATTATTATTATACAGGTTTTATATAGCGCCAACTAGGGGTGCAACGGATCAAAAAACTCACGGATCGGATCGATCCTCGGATCAGAGTCACAGATCTGATCATTTTCGGATCAGCAAAAAAAAAAAAAAAAACACACAAATCTTGTTACACCCACCGGAGTTTTAGATTTAAAAGCTATTTTCAACACAAAACCGAGCTTATATGCATAAATACAGTATTTGTAGATCGGAAAGACTGTTTAGATGTTAGATTTTAAAAGCAACAGCAAACTCGCTGACCTTACATGGTTGCTAATGTGACAGAACACCTCTGATTTTCACATTTAACATTAAATGTGAAAATCAGAGGTGTTCTGTCACATTAGCAACCATGTAAGGTCAGCGGGTTTGCTGTTGCTTTTAAAATCTAACATCTAAACAGTATGTCCGATCTACAAATACTGTATTTATGCATATAAGCTCGGTTTTGTGTTGAAAATAGCTTTTAAATCTAAAACTCCGGTGGGTGTAACAAGATGTCCGCTTGCCCCCTTCTCACTCTATCATTACTGTACTGTGCAGGAGTGTGGGGTGTAGCAAGATGGCGGCGACGAAACGTCACTTCCTGTCGAGACAGCGGCCGCTTCCGGGTGTACCAAGATGGCCGCCGCTCCGGAGCTAGGCCGAAGCCGCGGCCTTTCCTATGGCCGAGGCCGCAGAGTGCTCAGCGGATCGCGGGTGTGCCGATCCGCGTAGGTTGATACGCACGGATCACGGATCGGCAACGATCCGTTGCACCCCTAGCGCCAACAGTTTGCGCAGGCTATGCCATTGGAAACCATATAACCTACTTTCCATGCGTTTTTGATGCAGAAAAAAATGGCACTGGACTGCATCTGGTGTGAACTGGCCCTTAGGGTGCCTTGCTATCCGAGGCCTATGGGGCTGTGTGTTTCTATTGATGCGCACAGTGTAGGGAGACACAGCTCTAGTCCCTATATGGAAGGGTGGCTCCATAGGAAGCTTTAAGAGAAAGGAGACACCCTGAAACAGGAAACCCGGGGCAGTGATCATGGCACCAGCTTAACCTGGAACATAGGCAAGGAATTAAAGATAAAGAGGCTGAAATCTGCAGTAAGTAACTAAATCAGCTGCTGAAAGTGTTTAAAAAACTGAGAGTTCAATATCGCTATCAAAGGTTTTTTTTTTTTTTTTTTTAGGTTTCAGTTATGCAAATCAGTCAGCTACACGACTTTAGCAAATAAAGTATACATTATTTTTTCACTGCTTCCAAACAATGACAGGTCAGGTAGGAACTATGACATCAGTGCTAAAAAGAACAAAGCCTGAACTTTGTACTGTTTCTGCTGAGTGGTTGGTGTGCAAGTCTTAGATAAATACATCTCGCTTACTCATAACCATGTGCCTTTTCAGTTAGTCATGCTTTGAAATGATTTTTCAGAGACCGTTACCATTATAAGCACACATACTTGCCATATCAAATAACAGGATTCGGATGTTAAGTGACATTGAAAGTGTTAGGCTAGCCAAGGCAGACATTTCAGTAGATTGGATCACACTCCGTCTTTTTGTCATGGGTGCTCCAGTGGTTAAAGCGGAACTAAACTCCCCAATACACTCACCTCCACCTTCCATCAATGCGGCAGTTGCTGTCATCTTCCCCCTGGGTGCTGGATTTTCAGCCTCTTGATTAGCTGGTGCAGGATGATGCCATCCGGCGTGTTTGCATGGGAGTCAGTCATTCCGGCACAGCTGGAGTGTGCCAGAAATGAACATTGAGCTGCACATATGCAGCTCAGTATAGATTCACTAGAAAATTGCATGCAGGCAGGTAAGTGTATTACTTTAAAATAAATGAGAAACGGGGCCTATTCTCACAAAGAACAAGCTCTTTGGGAGCAATAAAACACAATGAGACAGATTGAATCTAACAACCAAAATTAATGGCAACAGCTGCTGCCTAAAGAAACTCTTTTTAGGAAAAAAGAATCAGTACAATCAAAAAATAAAAAAAGGTCAGATGAACCCGGGCAGTGCTTATAAATATGACTAATCATATAACATGAGCAATCAATTCAATATATGTCCATTCAATGTAGTCCGTACACCAATATGAATCCGTAAGAAATGATAAAAGCACAAAGATCGTGTCATTAATTGTTGGAGGAAAACAGCAAGTCCATTGAAATCATTTATGTAAAGAATTCTTGAAACGAAGAATTGCTATCACCAGAGAAAATCCCACATCACACGTGCACAAATAAAGAGGGGGCGTGGAGGAGAACCCCCTCTTGGAAGAACTCTTACCAGATAAGAGCTTAATCTTTGCATGTATATCTCTCAAAACAGTGGAACAACTCTACCGATATCCTCCTTCCTTTATCCAAAGCGTGGCAGCACTCAGATCGTTCAGTTAGTCAAAATAAAAAAAGAGAGAGAGATCGGACATAGCATAATCTCGTTTACAACAATTAATTTACCATTAAAAAACAAAGAGAGAGAACCCCCCTTCAAGATGTACACTTACAAGAATTAGCATATATTGTAGCAGTGTTCACAAAATAACATCGGATAACATCAGGTTCCCACAGCGTCTCCTACCGCTCCCGGCATATATCACCTGAGGATCAGTGCTGTTTTTCCCTGAGCTTACTGATGTGTCTATGTACATCGTGTAAGATAAGAAGATTTCGCGCAATATTAGATAAAATGAAGTGAATAAGCAAACATATATAATAACTGTGTCTCATAAATGTGCAAATCACATAGTGAAGTGAATTGTGACAATGGAGATGTTGATGATAAGCTAGTGGCTGCTAAGGGATGCGGATCTCAATAGCGTAGCATCTAGCTAAGAACATTATCCATAGACAGTAAATGTAACATACATGTGCAAATCGCATACAAAGTGAACAGTGTCAATGGTGCTACTAGTAGTAAGCTAGTTACTGCCAGGGATGTTAATCACTATGCCTGACGTCTAGCTAGGTGTATTAACCATAAATAGTCGAGTGAAAAAAAATCACAAAAGGATCATGAAGAAAAGTACACATAAAATTGAGTATAAAAATAAATATAGAAGGTATAAAATAACATGTGCAATTCTACAATATTGGTGTAAGTGTGTTTAAAATATCACACTTAGGACATCCTTCAGTGTTCATAAAGTGTGCAAAACGGATGTCAAATCAAAAGCACTCTATAGGGCATGAATGATGCTGCTGGGAGTTGATGGGTTAATTAGGAGAGTCTATAAATGGATGCCGCTTCCCTGTTCAATTGGAGGTGTATGAGGTAGATGGAGTAAAGATCCTATTGTTATTCAATCCTCTAATGGTCTCTTAGGACCCTCACCTTCATACTGTGGTAAAACGGCATTCAGCAGTGTGGTATAGGTAGTTCTGGTAGCTGTCACCGAAGTCTCTGCTTTCTCTGTGTTAAAACTTTAATCCATCTCTCCCTGTATCTCCGGACCGGCTCTCTCAGAAAAGGGGGATAAAACAGAGATAGGGGAGGGGGAGAGAATGGAGGCTCCACTAGTGTATTAAAGTTTTTTAAAAGCAGGGGTGTTTATTTATAGGTAATGCTCTTACATTTAAAAACTTGTAACAGGCAGAGTAATTATAATAAAAGTTGTGGCGTCCTAAGCGCCCTCTCACTTGTGCTTCAAACTGTGTTGTACCGCTCAGCCAATCCCTACGCGTTACGACACCGTCACGTGCCTTCATCTGGGGAACCGGATTGGCTGCTGAGGGTTAGCTTAAATATAATGGGACCGGAAGTTATCGGGCCGCCATCTTACTTATGGTTTATGTATTTTCGTCTAGCGCCATTTTGCTTGAGTCCAAGGGGAGTGTTGTGGTCTCCATTTTGTTGAGGATACCTGTTGTTGTACCTCTATTGTGTGTTACAATATGTGCGCGGCCATTTTATTGGTGGCATATTATTTACAATGAGATGACTTATATGCATTGCGATCGGACAAAGGGACGTCACATCATGCAAGATAGCCCTGAGTTAATGCTCAATGTTAAATGATCGGATTTCACTGAGTATTAAATGGTTAGAATGGATGGTATAGATAATAGATATTTCATCAAATTAAGTTATAGCGTCCCTGAATCTCATAGCATATAATGCATAGAGTATTGTTCATTATTGAACTAGTGTAGATAATGTGTACATGAAGCAGGCATGAGAGTGCTCTAAAGAACTACCCCATATCTACATGAATTTATTAAAATTGCATATATTATTCTATATTTAATACAATCGTTATACCTAAAAATCACTGTCGTTTTTTTATAAAATCCCAAATAGGTTACTTTAAAACAAATACCGTAATGTGTATATACACAAGTATTAAAACCAAAAAAGTATAAAATAATCAAGTCATCATATATACTATATTTTTACAGATGAGGTATTGGTACAGTATTGGTAAAATGAAATGAGAAAATAATTAAAAATTAAGATACATTTGAGAAATAAAAGAGAATTGAATTGTTATGCAAGCTATTAGATAAATGAACTATCACATCAATGGAGAATAAGTTTGAATTTTAATGTGTACACCAGAAAACTAAAGTAATAATATATTCTGATATCCCATGCATAGGTGGGTGTTTTATACCATGCAGCAATATCATGGTAGTAAGTAGGGTAATAAGTCCTATGTTAGTGAGGTGTACACATCTAAGGAATACATATAAGTGTATATGATGGCACAAATAGTTATGTAATCCCTTATGTGTAAATTATTAAAAATTGCTTAAAAAACAGTTCAGATCGAACTCTACGTTCAATCCCCCAGGTACAAGGGTCCGTAAGGTGTGAATCCATTTGGATTCTTTGCGGCTGATATCTCTTACCAGGTGACTCCCCCTCCATGATGGTTTATGTTTTTCTATTCCCCAAAATTGGAGGTGTGCGGGGTCTTTGTTGTGTACTAGTGCAAAGTGTTTTGACACATTGTGCTTCGGGAAACCTGATTTGATGTTCTGTACGTGCACTTGTATTTGTGTCTTCAGGGCTCTTTTTGTGCGGCCTACATATTGGAGATTACAGCTACATTGTAACATGTAGACCACCCCTTCTGTGTGGCACCCAATAAACTCTCTAATCTCATAGGTTTGTCCTGTGTTGGTTGCTGTAAATTCTTTACATTTTCCTTGAAATTTTTTCGCATGTCGACACGCATAACAGTTGCGACAGGGGTAAAAACCTTTCCCTGAGAAGAATGTAAAGGAGGGCGCCGGTGGTGGGTCAATTACTGATTTCACTATTAAGTCTCTGATAGTCGGTGCTCTTTTGTAGACAATGTTCGGCTTTTCCGGTAGTATTCCTTTTAGGTCCTTGTCATTCTTTAAAATATGCCAGTGTTTTTGAATTACCCTTGCTACATCTTTATATTGTGTATTGAAGTCAAGGATTATACTGGGTACTTCTTGTTGCGGTCTCTTCTTGGGATGTTCTTCAATCATTGTTTTTCTATCCATTAAATTTACATGTTCTATCTGGTTATTAATCCACTGATCATCGTATCCCTTTGCTTTGAATCTGTCCCCAATCATACTTGCTTGGTTAAAGTAGTCCTCTTCTTTGGTACAGTTTCTTTTTATTCTTGTGAGTTGGCCTTTCGGGATATTGTATAGCCAGGGTTTGAAATGGCAACTGTCAATAGACAGGTAACTGTTGGCATCCACCTTCTTGAAGTGTGTTTTAGTAACTATTCTATGTCCCTCTAGGCTAATATTGAGGTCCAGGAAGTCTATTTCTTTTGTATCTATTTTCCATACTAGATTAATGTTTTTATCATTGTTATTTAATTTACTAAGGAACATCTCTAGAGTGTTTCTGTCTCCGTTCCAGACGATTATCACATCATCGATAAATCTTTTGTATAATGTTAGTTCAGTGGGGGTGTCCGTGTATACCGCTTTTTCTTCCCACTGTGCCATAAATGCATTTGCCACTCCTGGTGCAAATTTGGCACCCATGGCTATTACTACTAGTTGTTTGTAGTAGGTCTGGTCATGCCAGAAGTAGTTGCATTTGAGACAAAAATCTAGGCATTTAATCAGGTATTTTCTCTGTTTACATAATAGGGTGCTATGTTTCCTCAGCAGCCATTTGCCTGCTGAGATTGCATCCTGATGTTGGACTACAGTGTATAACGATGTGACGTCTGCTGTTGCCAGTAGTGTTCTACCCTCTAGCACTGGCACTGTGTTTAGGAGTTGCAATATATGCTTAGTATCTTTTAGATATGCTTCGGTCTGCTGGACCGCTGGTTGTATGAAGTAGTCAATGTATTGACCCATTCTAGACGTTAGAGAGTCAATACCATTGACTATTGGTCTTCCCGGTGGATTTTCTTTGTCTTTGTGGATTTTGGGGACTGTATAAATGATTGGTATTCTGCAGGTTTCTGGTATTAGATATTTAGTTGAGTTAAGTATGTTTTTCTTCATCCCAAGGTTTACTAGAGTTTCTAATTCTTTTTTGTACTTGGTGGTCGGGTTCCTTGACAATCTAATATATGTGGTTTCATCTTGTAGTTGTCTATTAAGTTCAGTAAGATATTGTTCTTTTGATTGTAGAACTATTGCACCTCCCTTATCCGCTGGCCTGATTATAATATCCTTCCTTTCTGTCAGGCTTTTAATACCCTTTTGGATATGTATAGGGTCTGTAGCCTTCTTGGGTTTTAGGGCTTCTATGTCTTGTAGCACTAGATTTTTGAAGACTTCCATATTTTGATTTTGGGATATTTGTGGATTGAATAGTGAACACTTACAAGAATTAGCATATATTGTAGCAGTGTTCACAAAATAACATCGGATAACATCAGGTTCCCACAGCGTCTCCTACCGCTCCCGGCATATATCACCTGAGGATCAGTGCTGTTTTTCCCTGAGCTTACTGATGTGTCTATGTACATCGTGTGGCTCCGGCCTGGCGCGTTTCGTCTTTCATGACATCATCTGAGGGTCAGTGTATTATTGCAAATAAGACATAGCGTGTCTCTACTAAAATATAGAACTGCCTGCTCTTTTCCAAAAGTTAGGATTAGTTCCACACTTACTTTCCTAGGTTAACCCAAATGTTTTATGAAGAAGAGATTTGTCCACTACCAGCCCTTAGCAACCGATGATGTCATCGGTTGGTAGGACACAGGTTGGCGGCTTAGACAGCTTTCACTTTTGCCAGCAATAGTACAGATAACAGCATAGAGGAGGAGAGAGCCCGGAGGAGGGACACAGCTTAAAGTTTTGCTAAACCCAGGACCCTGCATTCACTATATCTTGTCTCCCACAGTACACAGAACATGGAAATGCAATTATTTTAATAAAAATAAACTGCTAAATACCTTTTCTCATCAGCAGTATATAGCAGTCTTGTGATCTCTATCAATGTCTGGTTAAAGCTTGTAGGAGTTTTGATTCTCTACTGCCTGTCCTATGAGGCTGCACGACCCCTGAACTTCTGTCTGGACAGTGCTGATTAGCCCTGTGCTGATCACATTCACCCTCCCAAGAAAAAAAGAAAAAAACTCTAGCAATACACAGCAAACTGAGCATGTGCAGAGTGACTCCAAAAGCTATGTTCTATCAAAAGATGGATTGGGGACTGTGGAAGAAGGGGAGGATCAGAGAAGACAGGATCCAACAGCCTTTTTACACAATGCAGAGGATTAACCCCTTAGGTTCCACAGTAATTATAACAAGCATGCTTTACTGCATATACAGATTGATTTTATTGTTCTAGGTTTAATAACACTTTAACACAGTAACTGTCAGGATATCTAATTGACCAGACTGTGTGGACTACACAGAGGAAACCCAAGACATATATATGTGAAATAATGGTGTTTATTAACAAGTGATAAGGAATATAAACAGTGAAAACCCACACAACCACCCACTACAAACAACAATATATGTATGGTAAAAGGAGATACCGTAATCGTAATCAAAGCCAAGCCAAGGTCATACACAGGGAAGTCAGCAGAAGGGTAAGGACGGGAAACTAAACAGGACAAGGAGAGGATGGATGGATGGGGTTCAGGGCAGAGATCCAAGGGAGCCAGGAACAGAAGGGACAGGACTAGGAAGGCCTCAGGATAGGGATGGGATCAGATCAGGTCAGGTCAGGACAAGGCAGATGCAGGCTCAAGGTCAAACAGGCAGCAAGGTCAGAACGCAGGGGGAGAGAGAGAGAGATACCAAGGCAAGCCTATGAGGGCTTGCCGGGTATTTGTAAGGCTGTGGTAATTGACCTCACGTTACAGCTGAGCGCAGTGTGACCTGTTTGCTCCACACTGCCAGAGTGCACCCGCTGGTTGACGCCGGTACTACGGCCCAAGGATGCAACAGTGCCACCAGCAGGAAAGACCTCTTACTGCAGGTCCTAGGTGTTGGAAGACACCTGCTGATGGACACTGGTACTGCGATCCAAGGGACCGATAGCGCCACCAACGGGTAGCCCTGACAGTACCCCCCCCTAAAGGAGCGGCCTCCGGACGCTCCAACAAGGTGTATCTGTTCACAGTTCATGGCCTTCAACTGGACAGGTGAGGGCACATCAGGCCGGACATCGGGTACATCAACCTGGACAGTGGGTACTGCTGGCATGTCAGAGTCATTAAGCTGGGCAGCAGACGACAGGAACCACTTGAGCTGGGCAGCAGACGACAGGAACCACTTGAGCTGGGCAGCAAACGACAGGAACCACTTGAGCTGGGCAGCAAACGACAGGAACCACTTGAGCTGGGCAGCAAACGACAGGAACCACTTGAGCTGGGCAGCAAACGACAGGAACCACTTGAGCTGGGCAGCAAACGACAGGAACCACTTGAGCTGGGCAGCAAACGACAGGAACCACTTGAGCTGGGCAGCAAACGACAGGAACCACTTGAGCTGGGCAGCAGACGACAGGAACCACTTGAGCTGGGCAGCAGACGACAGGAACCACTTGAGCTGGGCAGCAGACGACAGGAACCACTTGAGCTGGGCAGCAGACGACAGGAACCACTTGAGCTGGGCAGCAGACGACAGGAACCACTTGAGCTGGGCAGCAGACGACAGGAACCACGTGAGCTGGGCAGCAGACGACAGGAAACACTTGAGCTGGGCAGCAGACAGGAAACACTTGAGCTGGGCAGCAGACGACAGGAAACACTTGAGCTGGGCAGCAGACGACAGGAAACACTTGAGCTGGGCAGCAGACTGGGAAGCTGGCACATCAATCTGGGAAGCTGGCACATCAATCTGGGAAGCTGGCACATCAATCTGGGAAGCTGGCACATCAGACTGGGAAGCTGGCACATCAGACTGGGAAGCTGGCACATCAGACTGGGAAGCTGGCACATCAGACTGGGAAGCTGGCACATCAGACTGGCAGGTAGGCATCAAGACATCAGGCTGGAAGACAAGCTGCAAGGCATCAGGCTGGGAAGCTGGCACATCAATCTGGGAAGCTGGCACATCAATCTGGGAAGCTGGCACATCAATCTGGGAAGCTGGCACATCAATCTGGGAAGCTGGCACATCAATCTGGGAAGCTGGCACATCAATCTGGGAAGCTGGCACATCAATCTGGGAAGCTGGCACATCAGACTGGGAAGCTGGCACATCAGACTGGGAAGCTGGCACATCAGACTGGGAAGCTGGCACATCAGACTGGGAAGCTGGCACATCAGACTGGGAAGCTGGCACATCAGACTGGCAGGTAGGCATCAAGACATCAGGCTGGAAGACAAGCTGCAAGGCATCAGGCTGGGAAGCTGGCACATCAATCTGGGAAGCTGGCACATCAATCTGGGAAGCTGGCACATCAGACTGGGAAGCTGGCACATCAGACTGGGAAGCTGGCACATCAGACTGGGAAGCTGGCACATCAGACTGGTAGGTGGGCATCAAGACATCAGGCTGGAAGGCAAGCTGCAAGACATCCGGCTGGAAGGCAGGGACATCGAGCTGGAAGGCAGGCATCGGGACGACAGACTGGGAGGCAGGCACATCAGACTGTAAAGCTGGAACATCAGACTGCAAAGCTGGAACATCAGACTGGAAGGCTGGAACAGCAGACTGGAAGGCTGGAACAGCAGACTGGAAGGCTGGAACAGCAGACTGGAAGGCTGGGACATCAGACTGCAAAGCTTGAACTTCAGACTGCAAAGCTTGAACTTCAGACTGCAAAGCTTGAACTTCAGACTGCAAAGCTGGAACACCAGACTGCAAAGCTGGAACACCAGACTGCAAAGCTGGAACATCAGACTGCAAAGCTGGAACATCAGACTGCAAAGCTGGAACATCAGACTGCAAAGCTGGAACATCAGACTGCAAAGCTGGAACATCAGACTGCAAAGCTGGAACATCAGACTGCAAAGCTGGAACATCAGACTGCAAAGCTGGAACATCAGACTGCAAAGCTGGAACATCAGACTGCAAAGCTGGAACATCAGACTGCAAAGCTGGAACATCAGACTGCAAAGCTGGAACAGCAGACTGGAAGGCTGGAACAGCAGACTGGAAGGCTGGAACAGCAGACTGCAAAGCTGGAACAGCAGACTGCAAAGCTGGAACAGCAGACTGCAAGGCTGGAACATCAGACTGCAAGGCTGGAACATCAGACTGCAAGGCTGGAACAGCAGACTGCAAGGCTGGAACAGCAGACTGCAAGGCTGGAACAGCAGACTGGAAGGCTGGAACAGCAGACTGCAAAGCTGGAACAGCAGACTGGAAGGCTGGAACAGCAGACTGGAAGGCTGGAACAGCAGACTGCAAAGCTGGAACATCAGACTGCAAAGCTGGAACATCAGACTGCAAAGCTGGAACATCAGACTGCAAAGCTGGAACATCAGACTGCAAAGCTGGAACCTCAGACTGCAAAGCTGGGACTTCAGACTGCAAAGCTGGGACTTCAGACTGCAAAGCTGGGACTTCAGACTGCAAAGCTGGGACTTCAGACTGCAAAGCTGGGACTTCAGACTGCAAAGCTGGGACTTCAGACTGCAAAGCTGGGACTTCAGACTGCAAAGCTGGAACATCAGACTGGCGAGCCGGAACGTCAGACTGCAAAGCTGGAACAGGTTGGGTTACTGGCAGGATGGTATGGGTCGGGAAGAATTTTTGCTTCTTCTTTGGTTTAGCCCGTGCAGTTTTGTATGTAGGTGCAGGGCTGTAAGCAAAGAAAGTAGCTGGATCGAAGGAAGACCAAGGAACTGTAGCTAGAGAGGGGTTTTGTGGGACTGTTACAGGTGGAGGAGAAGAGACAGGTGAATTGAAAGCAGGATAGGTGCGACACTTGGAGACTGGGTGGTAGTATTTGGTAGGGAGCTGATTAAACTGGGTTGTAGCTGAGGTTGCCATAGGTGACGGGGAGATAGATCTTTTGGAAGGCAGATGATTAATGGCAGGGCTGGAATGTTGTGGCTTAGCTAAAGACAGGAGGTCGGACCATGCCTGCAGCAAAGGTTGAACAAACGCTGATTCACATACAGCCTGACTAACCAGAGATTGTACTGAAAAAATGCAATCGGATAACACCTGCTGGGAACAAGCGGAATAATGTTCATCAAAGTAAGCCGGATCATCCTCTAACAACCATACCAGGGATTCCACCTGGTCACAACTAAAAGGAGGGGAGTAATCGTCTCTACCTTCGGGAGTGCATGACAGGGCTGACTTTATACATAATTGAATCAAAGGCTGAACCTCCTCAAACCGTATACTGCCCTGATCGACCACAGAATGAGCTAAACGGATAATCTCCAGCAGTTGATCACTGGACCACCCTTCCAATGTCTGGCGGAGATATTCAGAACTCTCTGTTGCCAGCAGAACATAATAAGCAATTATGTCTGAATTCATCCCAGTAATGTGCAACAGAACCGAGATGGTTCCCTTGTGCAGCCACTTCTGGTCAGAGATGGCCTTGGTATACTGTCAGGATATCTAATTGACCAGACTGTGTGGACTACACAGAGGAAACCCAAGACATATATATGTGAAATAATGGTGTTTATTAACAAGTGATAAGGAATATAAACAGTGAAAACCCACACAACCACCCACTACAAACAACAATATATGTATGGTAAAAGGAGATACCGTAATCGTAATCAAAGCCAAGCCAAGGTCATACACAGGGAAGTCAGCAGAAGGGTAAGGACGGGAAACTAAACAGGACAAGGAGAGGATGGATGGATGGGGTTCAGGGCAGAGATCCAAGGGAGCCAGGAACAGAAGGGACAGGACTAGGAAGGCCTCAGGATAGGGATGGGATCAGATCAGGTCAGGTCAGGACAAGGCAGATGCAGGCTCAAGGTCAAACAGGCAGCAAGGTCAGAACGCAGGGGGAGAGAGAGAGAGATACCAAGGCAAGCCTATGAGGGCTTGCCGGGTATTTGTAAGGCTGTGGTAATTGACCTCACGTTACAGCTGAGCGCAGTGTGACCTGTTTGCTCCACACTGCCAGAGTGCACCCGCTGGTTGACGCCGGTACTACGGCCCAAGGATGCAACAGTGCCACCAGCAGGAAAGACCTCTTACTGCAGGTCCTAGGTGTTGGAAGACACCTGCTGATGGACACTGGTACTGCGATCCAAGGGACCGATAGCGCCACCAACGGGTAGCCCTGACAGTAACCCTTTCATGGTCGGACTGTACAGGGCTTTGTGTCATATTGACCAGGCACCCTGGTTGAAAAAACCTGAACTAGAGGATTCCAGGAAGTAAATGATACATGAGTCATTTGCCTTTACTCAAGATGGCCACAGCCAGAAATGCTAGGGGGGGTTTTCAAAGGGATTTCTCAACAAAATAAAGCATGGAGACATGGATGGATGGGGGAGTTTGCTTTGTATATTGAAAATGAATTAAATAGTGTTTTTGGTTTGTGGTGTTGAAATGCCATGTAGTTCCACTTTAACTACTTGCCGTCTGCCCACCGTCAAATGACGGAGGGACAGTGCGGCTCTTGTTCTGGGTGGATGTCATATGATGGTGCGCCCGAATGTGCGGCCACGCCGTGTTGCTAGGACACTGTGTGACCCCGATCTCTGTAAAGAGCCGTTGACGTGGCTCTTTAACCATGTGATCCGCTTTGTCCAATCACAGCCGGTCACATGTAAATACAGGAAGTATCGGTAATCGACTCTCATCGCCTCACACTGACAGAGTGTGTGGCAAGGAGAGCCGATCAGTGGCATCTCCTCGAAGGGGAGAACAGGGCATGTAATCAGGGCACTGATCATCAGTGCCCTGATTACATTAAAGCCTCAGAAGTGCCACCAATCAATGGCCATGAGTGCCACCAATCAGTGCCCATCAGTGACACAAATCAGTGCCCATCACTGGCGCCAGTCAGTGCTGCCTTTTAGTGCCCATCAATTACCATCGGCGCTGCCCATCAGTGCCGCCTATCAGTGCCACCTATTAGTGCGGCATAATAGTGCCTCCTCATCATTGCCCATAAGTGCGCCTCATCAGTGCCCATAAGTGCCACCTCATCAGTGCCTATCAGAGCCCATCAGTGCGGCATAATAGTGCCTCTTCATCAGTGCCCATCAGTGCAGCCTATCAGTGCCGCCTCCTCAGCACACATCAGTGAAGGAGAAAAATTACTTATTTACAAAATTTACTGACAGAAACTAAGAAACTTTTTTTTTTTTTAACATTTTCGGTCTTTTTTTGTAAAAAATAAAAAAAACAGCAATGTTTAAATACCACCAAAAGAAAGCTCTGTTTGTGTGAAGAAAATAATAAAAAAATAATTTGGGTACAGCGTAGCATGTCATTCAAAATGCGACAGCACTGGAAGCTGAAAAATAGTCTGGGCAGGAAAGGGGTGAAAGTGCCCTGTATTGAAGTGGAAGTTCGCTGGGAAATGGACACTTCGGGAGTATCAATTTCCTTGGTCCCCTAAGTAGTTTAGGTTCCTCCCTCTGCCCTCCACTTATTACAGAATACAGTAGTGACATGGAGGTCAGAAGGAGAAGGAAACAAGAGCTGTGGGGGACTCAGGGGATTGACAGACATTTGCTATTAGATTTCACTTCACAGCATCAGAGTGGGACTCAGCAACAGGACAGGTATTTATAGTCTTTTACAGGTAGAGCATGGCTGAGTTTGTTTTGTACAGTATAATGACAGAGCCACTTTATGCTATCTATTCTACAAACCTAGTTGAAGGATGTTTTAAATGTTTCATAGATTTTTTTGAAGCCAAGAATCTGTCGACCAATGGTATCTAACCTGCAGCCCACACAAAATCGTAAACTTACGGTACTTCAAAATGTTGTTTTGGTTTTTTTTTTTGGAATTTTTTTTTTTAATGCATTTACCCTTGGCGAGCACAAAAAAAATTGACATTTTTTTTTACTGGACTTTTATATGTTTTATCTTCCCAAAGAAAAATGTCCCACTCTTCACAATCACCCCTTATTCTTGTCATCAGTTTTCAGCAGCACCTATATTTCTGTGCAACTATTTTCAAGGATGAAACACACAAAAGGAAAAATTAGAACCAAAATATCTGATGAACATCTTAAAAATTGCTACTACAGCCGTGGCCAAACGTTTTTAGAATGACACAAATGTTAATTTTCACAAAGTCTGCTTTTTCAGTGTTTTTAGATCTTTTTGTCAGATGTTGCTATGGTATACTGAATAATTACAAGCATTTCATAAGTGTCAAAAGCTTTTATTGATAATTACATTAAGTTAATGCAAAGAGTCAATATTTGCACTCTTGACCCTTCTTTTTCAAGACCTCTGCAATTCGTCCTGGCATGCTGTCAATCAACTTCTGGGCCACATCTTGACTGATGGCAGCACATTCTTGCATAATCAATGCTTTGGAATTTGTCAGAATTTGTGGAGTTTTTATTGTTCACCCGTCTCTTTAGGATTGACCACAAGTTCTCAATGGGATTAAGGTCTGGGGAGTTTCCTGGCCATGGACCCAAAATTTCAATGTTTTGTTCCCCAAGACACTAATGCCGCGTACACGCAGTCAGACTTTTCGACCGGATTTGTCTGACGGACGCCGACGGACCAAATCCGGCGGACAATCCGATCGTGTGTGGGCTTCACAGGACTTTCAGCGGACTTTTCCAGCCGCAAATCTGACTGACTTTAGATTTGGAACTTGCTTCAAATCTTTACGTCGTAACTCCGCCGGACCCAGAAATCCGCTCGTTGTATGCTAGTCCGACGAACAAAAACCGACGCTAGGGCAGCTATTGGCTACTGGCTATCAACTTCCTTATTTTAGTCCAGTGTACGTCATCACGTACAAATCCGTTGGACTTTTGTGTGATCGTATGTAGGCAAGTCAGTTCATTAGAAAGTCCGCCGCAAGTCCGCCAAAAGTCTGTCGAAAGTCTGTCGGACGGGCTGTCAGACTTTTGTAACCGAAAAGTCCGACCGCGTGTACGCGGCATTAGTTATCACTTTTGCCTTATAGCAAGGTGCTCCATCATGCTGGAGAAGGCATTGTTCATCACCACTGTTCTTGGATGGTTGGAAGAAGTTGCTCTCTGAGTATGTTCTTGTACCATTCTTTATTCATGGCTTTGTTCTTAGCCAAAATTGTGAGTAAACCAACTCCCTTGGTTGAGAAACAACCCCACACATGAATGGTCTCAGGATGCTTTACTGTTGGCATGTCAGAGGACTGATGGTAGCGCTCACCTTCTCTTCTCCGGACAAGGTTTTTTCCGGATGCCCCAAACAATTGGAAAGGGGAATCATCAGAGAAAATGACTTTACCCCAGTCTTCAGCAGTCCAATTCCTGTACCTTTTGCAAAGTATCAGTCTGTCCCTGGAGAGAAGTGGCTTCTTTGCTGCCCTTCTTGACCCAGGCCATCCTCCAAAAAGTCTTCGCCTCACTTTGCGTGCAGATACACTCACACCTGCCTGCTGCCATTCCTGAACATGCTGTCAGGAAATGTTCCATCCGCTGGTAATATCTGTTATTTGGCATGCAGTACTGAGGTCCACCAGCAGGTGTCTCCTGGCAGTTTGGAACTGTCAGGAGAGCTTTTCCCTGTTAATGTTATGTCATCTTTGGGCCGCAGTACTGGTGTCCACCAGCGGATGGATCCTGGCAGTATGGAGCAGGTATTCCCCTCTGCAGACAGGTGTCACCTGACTTTCATTAGCAGAGCTGCAGTATAAATACCCGGCAATCACAGACTTATGTTGCCCTGGTATTGTCCTTGAGCCCTGATCTGCATCCTGTTACCCTGATCCTGTACCTGAAACCTGATTCCTGGAACCTGGAACCTGTTGATCCTGTTTCCTGTCCGTTACCTGAACCCTGGACTCTGGACTCTGAGCCTTGTACCTGACCCGTCCCTCCTGTCCTCCATCCATCTTCCCTTGTCCTGTTTATCTCCCTTCCCAGCTACTGATTCCGTGTTTATGACCCCGGCCTGGCTTGACTACGATTCTGGTACTCCCTCTTGCTACATATGCTGGTTGGTTTTATATCACTGATTGTTTGGTTGTTCACTTGTATTTATGGTGTGTTCACATATGCACTTTCCTTAAATAAACCTACTTTCACTTATTTATGTCTGGTTCACTCCGTCGCAGTCACACAGTTCTGGTCACATCTGGTTTATGACAGAATACCAGGGCCATCCCTGACCAGAAGTGGCTGCACAGGGGAACCATTTTGATTCGGTTGGTTGCAACCATGAATGCCGATGAGATTATTTATTTTTCTCTGCTGGCATCTGAAAGTGGTGATTATTGCCGCCAGGCTTTGAAAGAATGGTCTAGTGACCAGTTGTTTGCCACTATACGTTTGGCTCACTCCCTGGTCGATCAGGGTTATATATTGTTTGGGGAGGTGCAGCCTTTGATCAAGCTATGTACTGAGCTGGCCCTACCCTGTATTCCAGAGGGCCGTGATGATTTCACTCCTCCTTTCGATATGAATCAGGTTGTATCCCTAGTTTGGCTTTTCGAAGATGACCCCGATGATTTTTGTGAGCACTACTCAGCCTGTTCCCCACAGGTGATTGCTGAGTGCATTGTGTCTGCTCAGTCTTTTGTTAGACAGGGAGGTTTAAAAGCACAGTTTGTTCAACCTATACTTTCAGCATGGTCTGACATGATGCAAGCAGCTCCAGTTAAACAAACCACCCCTGCCACCAAACACCAGCCTACCCAAATGTATGTTTCCCCATCACCCATGTCAACCACAGTTGCAGCTCAGTATACGCTGCTGCCAAACAAATACTCATATCCAGTCTCTGCTCCCTGTACCTATCCTGCATTCAACCCACCTGTCTCTTCCCTGCTGCCTGCAAACCCACACGAACTTCCTCCAGCCACTGTTACCTCTTCCCTGCCATATCCCAATCCTCCTCTCCAGTCTGCTGCACCCCTCACCTACAGATCTTCAGTAGTTAAGCCCAAGAAGAAACGGAAGTTCTTCCCCACTCACACAATCCTGCCAGTAACCCAACCTGCTCCCAATTTGCAGTCTGATGTTCCAGCTTTGCAGTCTGATGTTCCAGCCTTCCAGTCTGATGTTCCAGCCTTCCAGTCTGATGTTCCAGCCTTCCAGTCTGATGTTCCAGCCTTGCAGTCTGATGTTCCAGCCTTCCAGTCTGATGTTCCAGCCTTGCAGTCTGATGTTCCAGCCTTGCAGTCTGATGTTCCAGCCTTGCAGTCTGATGTTCCAGCCTTGCAGTCTGATGTTCCAGCCTTGCAGTCTGATGTTCCAGCCTTGCAGTCTGATGTTCCAGCTTTGCAGTCTGATGTTCCAGCTTTGCAGTCTGATGTTCCAGCCTTCCACTCTGATGTTCCAGCCTTCCAGTCTGATGTTCCAGCCTTCCAGTCTGATGTTCCAGCCTTCCAGTCTGATGTTCCAGCCTTCCAGCCTGATGTTCCAGCCTTGCAGTCTGATGTTCCAGCCTTGCAGTCTGATGTTCCAGCCTTGCAGTCTGATGTTCCAGCCTTGCAGTCTGATGTTCCAGCCTTGCAGTCTGATGTTCCAGCCTTGCAGTCTGATGTTCCAGCCTTGCAGTCTGATGTTCCAGCCTTACAGTCTGATGTTCCAGCTTTGCAGTCTGATGTTCCAACTTTGCAGTCTGATGTTCCAGCTTTGCAGTCTGATGTTCCAGCTTTGCAGTCTGATGTTCCAGCCTTGCAGTCTGATGTTCCAGCTTTGCAGTCTGATGTTCCAGCTTTGCAGTCTGATGTTCCAGCTTTGCAGTCTGATGTTCCAGCTTTGCAGTCTGATGTTCCAGCTTTGCAGTCTGATGTTCCAGCTTTGCAGTCTGATGTTCCAGCTTTGCAGTCTGAGGTTCCAGCTTTGCAGTCTGAGGTTCCAGCTTTGCAGTCTGATGTTCCAGCTTTGCAGTCTGAGGTTCCAGCTTTGCAGTCTGATGTTCCAGCTTTGCAGTCTGATGTTCCAGCTTTGCAGTCTGAGGTTCCAGCTTTGCAGTCTGAGGTTCCAGTTTTGCAGTCTGAGGTTCCAGCTTTGCAGTCTGAGGTTCCAGCTTTGCAGTCTGATGTTCCAGCTTTGCAGTCTGATGTTCCAGCTTTGCAGTCTGAGGTTCCAGCTTTGCAGTCTGAGGTTCCAGCTTTGCAGTCTGATGTTCCAGCTTTGCAGTCTGAGGTTCCAGCTTTGCAGTCTGATGTTCCAGCTTTGCAGTCTGATGTTCCAGCTTTGCAGTCTGAGATTCCAGCTTTGCAGTCTGATGCACCCGCTCTCCAGTCTGATATGCCTGCCTTCCAGCCCGAAACCCCAGTGTCCATGTTCCAGTCTGACGCTCCAGCGACTATTGACCAGTCCGATGTACCTGCTGTTCTGCCTGATGTGCCCACTGTTCAGCCTGATGAGCCTGCTTTCCGGTTTGATGTGTCCATCCTCCAGCCTGATATCCTGGTATCTGTCTTCCAGCCTGATGTCGTGATGTTGGTATCCCAGCCTGAGGTTTCGGTGCCCGTGTCTCAGCCTGAAGTTTCGGTGCCCGTGTTTCAGCCTGGAGTTTCGGTGCCCGTGTCTCGGCCTGTTGAATCGGTGCCCGTTACCCGGTCTGCTGAACTGGTGCCCGTTACCCAGTCTGCTAAACCGAAGTCCATCACTTTGCCTGTCAAGCCAGTATCCGTTATCCGGTTTGCCGAACCGGTGCCCGGTGTCCAGCTCGCTGAGTCGGGGCCTGTTACCCAGCCCACTGGGCCGGGGTCCGTTACCCAGCTTGCTGAGCCGGTGCCTGTAATCCGGCCTGCCCTTACGGTGCTCGCTGTTCGGCCCAATGTTCCAGAGCCTGCTGCCCAGCTCGATGACCCGGAGCCTGCTGCCCAGCTCGATGACCCGGAGCCTGCTGCCCAGCTCGATGACCCGGAGCCTGCTGCCCAGCTCGATGACCCGGAGCCTGCTGCCCAGCTCGATGACCCGGAGCCTGCTGCCCAGCTCGATGACCCGGAGCCTGCTGCCCAGCTCGATGACCCGGAGCCTGCTGCCCAGCTCGATGACCCGGAGCCTGCTGCCCAGCTCAAGTTGTTCCTGTCTGCTGCCCAGCTCAAGTTGTTCCTGTCTGCTGCCCAGCTCAAGTTGTTCCTGTCTGCTGCCCAGCTCAAGTTGTTCCTGTCTGCTGCCCAGCTCAAGTTGTTCCTGTCTGCTGCCCAGCTCAAGTTGTTCCTGTCTGCTGCCCAGCTCAAGTTGTTCCTGTCTGCTGCCCAGCTCAAGTTGTTCCTGTCTGCTGCCCAGCTCAAGTTGTTCCTGTCTGCTGCCCAGCTCAAGTTGTTCCTGTCCGCTGCCCAGCCTGATGTGCCCACTGCCCAGCTGGACACCATGGACTTTCCTCAGCAACGGCTAGTTGGAGCGTCCGGAGGTCGCTCCTTTGAGGGGGGGTACTGTCAGGAAATGTTCCATCCGCTGGTAATATCTGTTATTTGGCATGCAGTACTGAGGTCCACCAGCAGGTGTCTCCTGGCAGTTTGGAACTGTCAGGAGAGCTTTTCCCTGTTAATGTTATGTCATCTTTGGGCCGCAGTACTGGTGTCTACCAGCGGATGGATCCTGGCAGTATGGAGCAGGTATTCCCCTCTGCAGACAGGTGTCACCTGACTTTCATTAGCAGAGCTGCAGTATAAATACCCGGCAATCACAGACTTATGTTGCCCTGGTATTGTCCTTGAGCCCTGATCTGCATCCTGTTACCCTGATCCTGTACCTGAAACCTGATTCCTGGAACCTGGAACCTGTTGATCCTGTTTCCTGTCCGTTACCTGAACCCTGGACTCTGGACTGAGCCTTACCCTGAGCCTTGTACCTGACCCGTCCCTCCTGTCCTCCATCCATCTTCCCTTGTCCTGTTTATCTCCCTTCCCAGCTACTGATTCCGTGTTTATGACCCCGGCCTGGCTTGACTACGATTCTGGTACTCCCTCTTGCTACATATGCTGGTTGGTTTTATATCACTGATTGTTTGGTTGTTCACTTGTATTTATGGTGTGTTCACATATGCACTTTCCTTAAATAAACCTACTTTCACTTATTTATGTCTGGTTCACTCCGTCGCAGTCACACAGTTCTGGTCACATCTGGTTTATGACACATGCTCTGCACTGATGGTGCTCTGATCCTGCAGCTGAATCAACTGTAGGAGACGGTCCTGTAGCTTGCTGGACTTCCTTGGGCTCCCTGAAACCTTCTTCACAAAAGCAGTGAAAATGTTTTTTATGAGATTAAAGTGATTGTAAAGGCTCACTTTTTTAAATTTTTATATAACAAACATGTTATACTTACCTCTTCTGTGCAGTTGATTGGATCCTCCTCTTCTTGGGTCCCTCTTCTGCTCTCCTGGCCCCTCCCTCCTTTGAGTGCCCGTCAGCCAGCAGCTTGCTACATGGGGCACCCAAGCAGAGTCAGGGTTCCTTGTATCCATTCAGACATGGAGCCCCGACCTGGCCCCGCCCCTTCTCTCCCCTGATTTGCTGACTGACTTTGATTGACAGCCGTGGGAGCCAAAGGCGCTGCTCTGTCTCAGCCAATCAGGAGGAGTGTCCTGGATGGCTAAGGGGATCATGGACATCGCTGGAGAGAGAAGGGGCTCACATAGGTAATTAGGGGGGTGCTGGAAGGGCTGCTTCACACAGAAGGTTTTTTTTATCTTAATGCATAGAATGCATTAAGATAACCTTCTGCTTTAAAACTCCTTTAAGTTCAGTTTCATGGCAAAGAGGGACTTTGCAATTAATTGCAATTCATCTGATCACTCCTCATAACATTCTGGAGTATATGCAAATTGGCATCATAAAAACTGAGGCAGCAGACTTTGTGAAAATTAATATTTATGTCATTCTCGTAACTTTTGGACATGGCTGTATATCCACCCAACCAGATATTGATGCATTAGTTTGTCAAATTATGTGTATCAAATATTGCACTATTTTTATGTTGCCCTCTTTTACAATAAAAAATATTACCAAAAAAGTTAAGTCTTATTACTCAGATTATCTATATCAGTAAGTAATAAGTAGCAGCGCTAAATAAACTAAATAGCATACACCAATAATATTAAATGATGTAAAGAAGTGGCAATGCTAGTGACATAAAAAATATTACATACCGTATTTTTCCGTGTATAAGACGCCCCCATGTATAAGACCCCCCCACTTTTCCAAACCAAAATTAAGAAATCAATATTTTAAACAGGTAAAACAGAACACAGTTTTATTTAGTAATTACCGCAGGTAAAGTTTACATACCAGTATATTATGCAGCATATCACTTTATTCAGCCTCTGTTGCATCAATGTTCTCTTCTTCATCACTAGTGCCAGACAGAATTTCTTCAGCTTCTTGTGCATCACTGCTGTCTTCTGAGTCACTGTCTATATATGTGAGATCATCCTCAGTTCCGTCCATTTCATTGCTGATTCCACATTTCTTGAAGGACTTCACAATCACCTCTTGTTTGACGCCATACCATGAGTTAAGGACCCAATTGCAGACCTCAGTAATGGTTGGTTTTTTCACTCTTCCTGCCGGTGTCAAGTTATCACCTGCTTTTTGCATCCATCTACTCCATTCTTCTCTCATCAGGACTTTAAAAGGCTTGTTTATTGAAACATCTAGTGGCTGTAGCTGACCTGTAAGTCCACCAGGAATAACTGCTAGGTGTGTTCGCAAATCTGATGCAACCCTTTTGGTCTTTTCTGTTAAATGTGCTCGGAATTGATCAAAAACAAGCAGAGCTGGCTTCTTTAAGAGCCCTCCAGGTCTTCTGGATCAAACCTTTGCAAACCAAATGGCCATAATGTCTTCATTCATCCATCCCTTCTCTTGAACTTGCACAATAATGCCAGGTGGTATGGTCTCTTTAGGATAGGTTTTTCTCTTGAAAATAAGCATAGGAGGCAGTTTAGTACCATCTGCACAACATGAAAGCACAGCAGTATAGTGTGTCTTTTCATGGCCACTTGTTTTAATCGCCACTGTTTTGATTCCTTTCACATCAACAGTTCTGTTGGAAGGCACATCAAAATTGAGAGGAACCTCATCCATGTTTGCAATCTGACTTGGTTCAAAATCATATTTTTTCCTAAGTTGTATGACATAGGAGTGAAACTGTTGGATTTTATCCTCATAAACTGGTGGCATTTTCTGAGCTAACTTTGTTCGTGTTCTCATGGCCAACCCTTCTCTCCTCATGAAATTGAAGCACCATTTTGCCTTTCCTGTAAAATCAACAATGTTCATTTCACTTGCAAACATTCTTGCCTGACATTGAATAAGTTTGATTGACACACATAAGCCACTCTGGCGCTGCTCTTAAATCCAAGTTTTAAGCCTCTGCTCCAAATTTGGCCATTTTGCTGGTTTTCCCCTTAAGGCCTTCTTCTTTTTTGGCATCTTAAGGAGTTGCTCTTCCTGTTTTCTCCACTGTCTGATCATACTCTCAGTGGGGGGAGGTCCAAACTGTCTCTTTGCAGCTCTATTCCCATGCTCTTTTGCATAGCTAACTACACTGAGTTTGAATTTTGCAGAATAAGACAATCTCTTAGAGCCCTTGCACACTGGGGCGGGGGGCGGCGTCGGCGGTAAAACGCCGCTATTATTAGCGGCGTTTTACCGTCGGTCTGCGGCCGCTAGCGGGGCGGTTTTCCCCCCCGCTAGCGGCCGAGAAAGGGTTAAATACCACCGCAAAGCGCCTCTGCAGAGGCGCTTTGCCGGCGGTATAGCCGCGCCTTCCCATTGATTTCAATGGGCAGGAGCGGTAAAGGAGCGGTATACACACCGCTCCGAAGATGCTGCTGGCAGGACTTTTTTTACCGTCCTGCCAGCGCATCGCTCCAGTGTGCAAGCCCTCGGGGCTTGCACACTGGAATGCAAGGAGCGGCACTTTTGGGTCGGTTTGCAGGCGCTATTATTAGCGCAATAGCGCCTGCAAACCGCCCCAGTGTGCAAGGGCTCTTACTACTCTGTGACATCTTGTCAAAACTCTCCGCTCCCTGATGCATCCGCGCAAGCTCCACGTCGAACGGGATCGCATCAGCGCCCTCTCAACCTCTGCCCCCACCTCCAGCTGACGTCACTAACATTCGGCTCGTGATTGGAGGAAGCCGCTATGACCAGCTACTCACCCGCGCGGCTCTCTCCCAGGCTGACTGACCGTGTATAAGACGCTGCTCGATTTTCAGTCAAAATATTTAGGAAAAAGTAGCGTCTTATACACGGAAAAATACGGTATATATGAGATTAGACTAGCATATAAACTGTTTTAGCGTGAAATTTAACAAATCAAAAGCAGCACTAAATGAGCAATAATTAAAGTCCATCTAGATGTAAGTGAAAAAGCCCAAAACCCAGATCACAATCTTCATAGTGATATTGGATATAATAAGTAGGTAAATGGTTCCTCCACCGCACCGCTGTGATGACACCAATAAAAATGTGCGCTTACCACAAGGCAAGCCCAAAATAGCTTGCGACCTTAACGCGGTCGGGGCCTTTATCCAGAGGGAATAATTGGAAGGCAATGATCCACCAAGCCACACAGAGGGATCGGTCACAGCATAGAACACTTCATATGCACCTCCAAGGCACCAGGATAGTTACCACTGCCAACCAATCAGAAAATAGCAGTGACAGCCAGTGCAGGTGTGTGATTGGTTGCTAGGGAAATCCCTCCATTTTGTGGCAGCGCTCAGCACTGAGCCCCATTGTCTGTGGCAGGCATTTAGCTGCGGACGTCTCGCACACCAATAACGTCAGGACTAAGCTAGAGCCCTCTGGCGGATTGCTAGCGTTCCTTTCGTGTTGTTTATCTATATCAGTGATCGTTAAATTGCGATCTGCTCGACTTTTTCTGCTCATCACTTATCTTTATTTTATTAGTGTAGTTTATGTGTGGCCAAAGACAATTCCTCTTCTTCCAATGTGACACAGGAAGGTCAAATGGTTGGACACTCTTGCTGTAGACTAATGGGCCTCTTTCACACGGGCGGCTGTTTTGCCGCTGTTAAAAGCATGTTTTGTTATTTTGAAATTTCAAGACACCAGGCACAGCAATCACTTACATTGCGATTAGAAGTGTTTACGTGCGTTTACATGCAGCTGCGGTGGAACATTCTTGCCATTTCTGATGTGCTTCCTGTTGTTTCTCTTTGCTTGTTGCCACATCTATCCGCAGGTGAATTAGTACACTGTGATTACCTGCAGTTATGTACAGATAGCTGCGCTAAATCGGTCCTGGACGCAGTCAAATTTATTTTTTCTAACCGCACAAAATCCCCAGTTAACAAAACCGCTGCTGAACGCAGTGTGTGAATGGGGCCATAGGAAAGTATTGTGTGAGTTTAGGTGTGGTAGATAACTTCATCTATCCGCAGCTGAAAGCTGAATTCTATTTGCCCTTGTGAAAGGGGCCTTACTGACAAGCTAAGATTAAACAACATGTGTTTTTATGGCCTAAACCCATTGTAATATAACCATACAGAGTATGTAAACAGCTGTGTAACACTGTTGTTCTATATAAATAGCTGTAATACATAAATAAATTAAATGACCACTGTTCTTTCTGAACAGCAAAATGCAAGAATTCTAAAATCCAGATCGGTTGTACTCAAAGTTGTATTTGTGCAGCAAGTCTGCCCCCTTGTGGCCCTCAGAAAAACAAAACAAAACAATGAATTCTGGGCTTGCACAAATGTATGAATGCCATTTTATCCCATTCCAAGAATATTAAAACTTATTCTGCTTTTAAATATTAATAATCTCTACACAATTTTGTTTTTACTTTTAAAGGCTTATAGCAGTACAGTGGCTAGCACTTCCGCCTAGCAGCACTAGGGTCATCGATTGAGTCCCAACCACAGCACCACCTGACCGTTGTTTGCATGTTCTCCTGTGCCTGCGTGGATTTCCTCCTGATACTCTGGTTTCCTCTCGCACTCTAAAAACATGCTGGTAGGTGAATATTAATTCACTATTGTCACACAACTGGGTGGGCTCTGCGCCCTGCGCCCACCCTTTTTTTATGTCAATTAGAGCCTCAGGCTCTCATCATGTGCTTCTAAAAAAAAAAAAAACCCATTGGAATCCATACGTCTGGTGCCCTGCATGTAGATTAGAGGCCAGGCGCATGAATTAGGGGGGCAGCGCCCCTGCGCCCCATATGGACGGGCCGCCACTGGTAGGCAGTTCACCAGAGGTGAGCAGTAAAGAGTACAATTGCAGTCAGTGTTACCAGGACTGCCATAATCAGTAAGGTACATGTACAATAAGGTAAAACAAAAGCAGAGTATTGTCCATAACTGATAGAACAAGCAGAGCAATGCGAACAATGCAGGGTACAAAAAAAAGGGTTTTAATTTTTTTCCCCCGACAGAATCTCATTAAAAGGATAAGTGAACTTTTAGATAAAGTAGTCTTACCCAGCCTACCTAGCCCCCTTGATCTTAATAACCCAGGCACCCTGCCTCAAATGCATACTTAACCTGAATCTGACAGCCACAGCCAGCCGCAATGTTTATATTCCTTGGCAGAATTCTTTCTGGCTGTGCCTGTGCAATGCATCCTAATGAACTGCTATAGGGCTGTTTTCAAATGCAGAAGACAAGACCCATGAGGACCCAAGGATATACAGGGAGTCCCCGAGTTACGAACGGGATAGGGACTGTAGGTTTGTTCTTAAGTCAAATATGTTCGGAAGTCGGAACAGCATAGGCAGAACGGCAGATATGACGTTTTCTGATGTTCCTTCGAACGTGCCCGCCGTCGAAAAGGGTCCGTCGAATGTGCCCGCCGTCGAAAAGGTTCCGTCAAATGTGCCCGCCATCCCATTCGTAAGTAGGAGTCGTTCGCAAGTCGGATGTTCGTAACTCGGGGACTTCCTGTACACTGTGTCGAAAAATGAAAGGAACACTTTTTAATCAGAGTATAGCATCAAGTCAATTAAACTCCTGGGATATTGAGCTGGTCAGTTAAGTAGCAGAGGGGGTTGTTAATCAGTTTTAGCTGCTTTGGTGTTAATGAAATTAACAAAAGGTGCACTAGATGGGCAACAATGAGAGGACCCCCAAAACCGGAATGGTTTTACAGGTGGAGGCCACTGACATTTTTTTCCCTACTCATCTGACTGTTTTTCACTAGTTTTGCATTTCGCTAGGGGTCAGTGTCACTACTGGTAGCATGAGGCAATACCTGGACCCTATAGAGGTTGCACAGGCAGTCCAACTCCTTCAGGATAGCACATCAATACGTGCCATTGCCAGAAGGTTTGCTGTGTCTCCCAGCACAGTCTCAAGAGCATGGAGGAGATTCCAGGAGACAGGCAGTTACACTAGGAGAGCCGGACAGTGCCGTAGAAGGTCCTTAACCCATCAGCAGGACCGGTATCTGATCCTTTGTGCAAGAAAGAACAGGATGAGCACTGCCAGACCCCTGCAAAATGACCTACTGCAGGCCACTGGTGTGAATGTCTCTGACCAATCAGAAACAGACTTCATGAGGGTGGCCTGAGGGGCCGACGTCCTCCTGTGGACCCTGAGCTCAATTGGCTTTTGCCAATGAACACCAGTATTGGCAGGCTCGCCACTGGCTCTCTGTGCTTTTCACAGATGAGAGCAGGTTCACCCTGAGCACGTGACAGAGGTGAAAGGGTCCTGAGAAGCCATGGAGACTGTTATGCTGCCTGTAACATCGTTCAGCATGACCGGTTTAGTGGTGGGTCAGTGATGGTCTGGGGAGGCATATTCATAGAGGGATGCACAGACCTCTAAAGGCTAAACAATGGCACCCTGACTGCCATTAGGTATCGGGATGAAATCCTTGGACACATTGTCAGACCCTACGCTGGTGCAGTGGGTCCTGGGTTCCTCGTAGTGCACGACGAAGCCCAGCCTCATGTGGTAAGAGTATGCAGCCAGTTCCTGGAGGACGAAGGAATTGATACCATTGAATGACCCTCATGCTAATCTGACCTATACCCAGTAGAACACCTCTGGGATATTATGTTTCAGTCCTTCCAACACTTCCAGGTTGCACCTCAGTCTGTTCAGGAGCTCAGTGATGCCCTGGTCCAGATCTAGGAGGAAATACCTCAGGACACCGTCCGTCATCTCATTAGGAGCATGCCCCAATGTTGTCAGGCATGCATACAAGCATGTGGGGGCTAACTACTCAGTACCATTTTGATAAATAAACTAGCTGCATCATTTCTTCACTTTGATTTTCAGGGTGTCTTTGAATTCAGCCCTCTGTAGGTTGAGAATTTTCATTTCCATCAAACGATGTGGCATCCTTTCTTTCGTTCCTAACACATTACCCAGTCTAAACAAGTATAGATATCCAGCATGATATTTTTTCCGATCTGATGTGTTTTCAAAGTGTTCCTTAATTTTTTTGAGCAGTGTATATTTGAGGAATTATAAGCTTAGACCAGGGATCTTCAAACTTTCTAAACAAATGGCCAGTTTACTGTTCTTCAGACTTTAGGAGAGACAGACTGTGGCCTGTGGGATGGGAGTAGAAAATGCCCCAGCATCAGTGAACCATAGAAAACACAGAAGAGTTACAGCAGAAAAAAGACCAAGTGGTCCATTGAGTCTATCCCATTTTTTTTGTACTGATATTAAAAAAAAAATAAAATTATATATATATATATATATATATATATTAAACTTTATAGTATAGATTTATGTTTCTCCCAAGCATGTTTGAATCCACTTACCGTTGACTGGATTACTGCCTCTGCTGGTAGTTTTTCCAAGCATCAACTACTCTTTCAGTAAAATAATAATTTTTAAGATTAGGTTTGAACTTCCCTCCTGCTAGTTTGAGGTCATGTCTCTGTGTTCTTGATCTTGGTTTCATATGGGGGCAGAAAAGTGGCTAAGTGGTTAGCACTCCTGCCTAGCAGCAGTAGGGTTGTTGGTTTAAATCCCAACCACGGCATTGCCTGCCTGGAGTTTGCATGTTCTCCCTGTGCCTGTGTGGGTTTTCCTGCAAGGCACCAAAAGACATGCTGGTAGGTTAATTGGCTCCTGTCTAAATTGGCCCTAGTATATGTATGAATGAATGTGAATTAGGGACCTTAGATTGTAAGCTTTCTTGAGGGCATGGGCAGATTTGAATGTACAATATATACAGTATGTAAAGGGCTGCATAAATTGACAGCACTATACAAGTACCAAAAATAAAATATTAAAAATACTGCCCTCCTGAACCTTATTCACTCTCTTTATTTAAGGCCTGGTCCACACCTATGCATTTTTAGTGCCTTTTCAGATTTGCAGAAACAACTAAAGTCCATTTAACATGGTTTCCTATGGGTCACTTTTACATCTGTGCATTTTATGGAAAGGGCCATTTTTGGTTCCATAGACTTCAATGGATCAAAAACATGTATTGAAAAAGGGAAAATGCACCTGGAATATGCATCAACTGCAACCTGCATAGGTGTGAACCAGGCCTAAAGGTTTCAGTCATATCTGCCCTTTCCCTTCTTTCCTCCAGGCTGTACATATTGGTTCCTGAAGTCTCTCCTGGTTTTATCCACTAGACGTTTCACAATTTTTATTGCTTGTCTCTGGACTCGCTCTATCCTATCAATATCCTTTTGTAAGTGAGGTTTCTAGAACTGGACACAGTATTCTACGTCCAACTAAAGATCTATATAGGGGAACGAGGCCCTCCTTCCTCCTGCTGCTGATCCCTCTAGTGATGCATCCTAGAATTCTATTCTCTTAACCTACTGCCTGGTCACACCGTTTGCTCATTTTGCAATCATCTGAAATAAGTATCCCTGAGGCTGGGTTCACACCATTGCGAATTGGATGCGGGATCTCCGCATCCAAATCGCAATAGCAGGAGATTTTGACTGTTTCTCTATGGAGCCGGTTCACATATCTCCGCAGCAGGTCCGGTGCGTTTTGCAGAAAAATGCTGTGCGTCTTTTGGTCTGTTTCAGGTGCGAATTCAGCCCAAAATTCGGGCTGAAATCGGACCTGAAACGGTGAGCCAGCAGGCACCGGACCCCTGCTGTGAGCCGCATGTGGCTCATATGTGAATCAAGCCTCAATCTTTTTCCTCTGTAGTGCTGGCCAACACTCTACCCCCAATGTTGTGCTCTGTCAAAGGGATTCTTTTTCCCCTAGGTGCATTATTTTACATTTAGAAACATTGAACTGCAGTCTCCACTGCTTTTATCAATCTTCCAGTGATGCCAAATCATGTTAAATGTTACAGACACCTCCAGGGATTTTGACCCTATTACACACCTTTGTATCATCAGCAAAAAGACACATCTTACCCACCAAGCCATTAGTTATTACTTACCAACAACTTATATTCAGGATTCCCTTCTGAATGAACCCTATTTACAACAACACACTGGTATCTATCCTTTAGCCAACTGCATATCCACTAAACCACCCATGGGCGAAATCTTAGCTTGTACAACTTTTGTATTAGATCATTATATGGAACTGTATCAAATGCCTTGCTGTAATCAAGATATGATATGTCCACAGCACCACCCTGGTCCAAAACAGTAGTGATACAGTCAACAAAATTCAATAAGATCAGTCCGACATGATCTGCCCTCAGTAAAGCCATGCTGCTTTGGGCCTAGCAAATTGTACGTTTTTAAGTGATCAATAATCTTTCTTTTTAGTGGTAATTCCATCAACCTGACTAAAACAGCTGTTAAGCTCACTGGCCTGTAATAGCCAGTTTTTACCTTGCTGCCCTTCTTATGGATAGGTACAATAATATGTCATGGGGAGTGTCTCCTGTTAGAAGAGATAGATTAAAAAGATCTGTTAAAGAATGCTACCCCAACATTTCATATCCCTGATATGTGCCTGCTGTACCATGTACTTGTATGAAAAAGTATCCTGTTCCCTTTGCATTGCTTCCTTTATGTGAAATCTCTGGTGCCCCTCCCTTTCCTATTAAAAACTGACCACACTAAGCAAGAGAACCCACTGGTCAGTTCTCTAGCTGTGTTGGAAAATCAGTGTGCTCTCCTCCAATGATCAGACTTGTCCTGACACCCCCTCCCCCCCACCACAGCCTTTCACTGGGAAGACTAGTGTCCTGCCATTTCTCTTCCCCCCAGCTCTTATGCAGAGAACAGAATGTGATCACTTATTTAAAAAAAAAAGCAAAAAAAGGTATTTATAAGGCTATTTTTAGATATCTATACACAAATGTTTGTCTTTTTGTTTCTATTTTAAACTTAATGGGTTGTTTATAAAGTAAAGGTTTATGATCACTTATACCTTGAAGAACTCTGGGATGAACCATCAGGACCCATATCTTTGTTAAGCTTTGACCAAGCCAGTTTTTCTGTTACCACAGTCTCTAGAAATCTTGAAAATGTACCATCATTACCAGAACCAATATGATCCCCCAGGTTGTTATCGTTAGTACAATTTATTTCTGAGAAGACTGAACTAATTATTTAAATGGTTTGCTACATCCAGGGCTCCTTAAACATAAGTGTTGTGCCCATATTAGTGATCCCATTGTATTTTCCCTTTCATCACTGATATACCTAAAAAAGGTTTTGTCCAATTTCTTATTAGATCCATTCCCCCTCTTTCTGTGCTTTGGCAGCACTGATAGAGCGTTGCCCTCCTTTTGTCTCGTTTTATACACTTCTCTGTCAGCTACACTTTGTTTCCTTGAATTTCCTTTACTATCCTACTTTCCACTTTAGTGAACCATATTGTTTTTTTTCTCCCTTTACCCTTACTAATTTTCCTGACATATAATCTAATTGTCTTCAAGTTTGTAGACTTTAATAGTGCCCACTAATTACTGATTTCTGTCGTTTTACTCCAACCTTTTAATAATTTTTTTAGAAATTTCAGCAAAATTTGTCCTTCTGAAATTCAAAACTTAATTTTTTTGTATATGACTATTCAGTTCTTGTTTTAATATCAGAGACCTTGGTGGTCACCCTTGATGAAGAACCCAAAATTGCTCCCACCTGAACATCAAACAATCAATCCCAAACATGTACATAAACCATCAAATGGTGGCTTTTTTAAGGCTCGGTTCACACCTAAACTGGCCGTGGATCGCACAGCAACGCTGTCCGTCCCTGTTCTCCGTTTCAGGGACGGATCAGGGCAGAATCTTTACCTGAATTTGGCCCTGAAATGGAGCCAAAGACGCACAGCGTTTCTGTGCAGTGCGTTCCGCAGCTGCAATGGAGATATGTGAACCTGCTCCATAGGGAGCCAGTCACATTCTCCTGCTATGCGAATTAGATGCGGAGAAACCCGCATCTAATTCGCATAGGTGTGAACCCGGCCTAAATCTTAAATCTCCGGGTTGTACAAATAACCAGTTCTGTTTATGGGCATTTCTTTTTAGTTAAAGCATGGTGCTCCTCTATCCCGACAGTGAGTAAAATAAAATCTAAAATGTCCTGGTACCAGATTCTTGGAAAAATGGCAGCTACATTAAAGTGTTTGTAAAGTAAGATTTACAAATAACTGGCATCCCCTCTGTTGTATGAAGGTATAAAGCACTGTATGTCAGTTTTTCTAAAATTAAAATCCTAAATATATTTTGGCCAGATAACGACAGAGGAGAATCTCAAACCCCGCTGCTCTCCTTAGATGGTCAAAGAAAAGAGGAGGATGGTCACCAGACTGCACAGCAGAACTGTGCAAAAAAGTATTTAAGATTATAATTTTAGAAAAACTGAAACACAGTACTTTATATCTTCCTACAACAGAGGGCAAGCCAAAGTACTGTGTGACAGTTTTTCAAAAATTATCATTCTAAATACCTTTTTGCATACCCACCTCCCCAATCTAAGGAGAGTAGCAGAGGGCTGAGATTCCCCTCGGACATCAGCTGGCCAGCAGAGGCCATCAAGTGAACACACAGTGGTGCAGTGCAAGAAGGTATTTAGGATTATAATTTTAGAAAAACTGACACACAGTTACTTTAGGTCTTCATACAACAGAGAGGATCCCAGTATTTGTAAATGTTACTTTACAGCCACAGGGAATAGCAGCAGGAGGAGAGGAGGGGTGGGGAGATTGGCTCTCACACATGGAAATGACAGGCAGGGAGGGAGGGGGAGAGACTGAGCACACAGCAGGGCGACGAATGCACCTAAAACTGACCACGGTATCATGGATCAGCAACCATGATTACTGTGGTCAGTACACCTAGGGGGACACAGGAACAGGCAGGATCAACCAGGTATTTTACAAAATAGAATGGGACAAATGACACTGCAGAAGTGCTTTGGTATCTATCATGCTTTAAAGGAACAGAACCTTTTTTTTTTCCTTTTTAGGGTTACAACTGCCTTAACCCTTTCCCGACCGGCTCACGCTGATGCACGTCGGCAGAATGGCACCACTGGGCGAAACCCAGTACCCATACGGTGTTCGCTTCTGCCCCCGCGACGATCGGATTTGTTCCAGAACCGATCAGTCTTGGTTAGTTTGTTTTTTATAGCATCAGGGTACCCGACGTATATTACCCAATAAAGGTTTATTCCCCTGATCACCCAGCAGGTGACATCAGCTAGGTTTTAGCATCAGTCAGTCCCAGGCAGCGTCAGATTAGTGCCAGTAGCGCTAACCCCCACGTATGCACCATACACCTCCCTTACTAGATAGTGTCTGAACTAATCAATATCTTTGATCTGATCAGAACTATTTTAGCGTCCCCAGTAGTTTAGGGTTCCCAAAAACGCAGCATTAGTGGGATCAGTCCAGATACCTGCTAGCACCTGCATTTAGCCCCTCCATCCAGCCCAGCCCACCCAAGGGCAGTATCAATCGAACACTGTCACTTATACAACACACATAACTGCAGTGTTCTCAGAAACAGGCCTGATTCCTGCAAACGCTTATGCCCTGTACACACGGTCAGATTTTCCGCCGGAAAATGTGTGAGAGGACCTTGTTGTCGGAAATTCCGACCGTGTGTGGGCTCCATCACACATTTTCCATCGGAATTTCCGACACACAAAGTTTGAGAGCTTGCTAAAAAAATTTCCGACAACAAAATCCGTTGTCGGAAATTCCGATCGTGTGTATACAAATCCGACGCACAAAGTGCCACGCATGCTCAGAAAAAATTAATAGGTGAAAGCTATTGGCTACTGCCCCGTTTACAGTCCCGACGTACGTGTTTTACGTCACCGCGTTCAGAACGATCGGATTTTCCGACAACTTTGTGTGACCGTGTGTATGCAAGACAAGTTTGAGCCAAAATCCATCTGAAAAAATCCATGGATTTTGTCGGAATGTCCGATCAATGTCCGACCATGTGTACAGGGCATAACAGTTTTTTTTGGTAGCGATTGAAGCAGGCTCTGACAATCAGGTGCTCTTTTTGCCTGCGAGTCGCACTAGTTGTACCTATAAATTTAGAGGCCAAAATGTCCAATCAGAGGTGCACTAGTGAAGAGGCTTACACGTTGCTGAGCATGACAGATGAGAGCGAAGTGGAAGTCACCCATCTGTCAGATTCAGGCTCAGTATACGAACTGGTAGACAGCAGCGGCACCCTGACAGATAGCTCTGACAACGGAGTAGTGCTAAGGTCAGGCGTACCCGACCCCGTTCTTCACAAGCATGCCACTTTTTATTCACTCGTCAGGCGTATGCTCTCGTATGGAGCAGAGAGCCAATACTAGTGCCGCTCATCCTTCTGGTGAACTGGCAAGCACCAGCGACCTAGTCCTGGGCTTACATCCAGCACTGCAGTATCACGTGGTGATGTGGCGAGTCCCAAGTGCAATTCAAGCTGGTGCGGTGGCTAGTACAAGTAGTGGCCCGCATCCAAGAAGACAAAGACAGGCCCATCGAGCCCATAGTGCCCTTCCTGCAGAAAAAGCCAATCCTAATTGGGAACCCACCACTTCTGCAGCACCCGTACTTCCCCCATTCACTGGCCAAACCGTAATTCAGGTAAATTTTTCAGTTGATTTTACGTCACTTGATTTTTATTCGCTGTTTTTAAGGGAGATCTCTATAGATCTATTGTGGACCAAAGCAACTTGTATGCTGGTCAATTCATCGCCACTAATCCCCAGTTGACCCTTGCCAGAGATTGGAAACCTATTACGGTTTCCAAATTTAAGACCTTTCTGGGCCTATCCCTCCTCATGGGCATAACTAAAAAAAGTGAGTTGCCGTCATATTGGTCCACTGAACCAATTCACCATATGCCCATGTCCACGTTTTCTCTGCTCCATGACCAGGACACGATACGAGCAGATTTTGCAGTTCATGCATTTCAATGACAATGAACTCTGTCATCCTCAGGGTGACCCTGGATACGATCGGCTCCACAAAATTCGGCCCCTCATAAACCACTTCAACCAAAAGTTTGCAGCCTTGTTTACTCCCGATCAAGTTGTGTGTGTTGATGAGTCCCTGATTAAGTTTTCTGGCTGCTTATCATTCAAACAGTATCTTCCCAGCAAGCATGCCAGATATTGGGTCAAGATGTATAAGCATTGTGACAGGGCAACAGGCTATACATATATTTTTATGGTTTACGAGGGAAGAGATAGTCACGTGGAGCCAAGAACTGCCTAGACTACATAGGGAGCACTGGCAAGATTGTTTAGAACTTGGTGTCCCCCTATATATGGAAAGGGGTACCACTTGTACATGGACAATTATTACACAAGTGTGCCACTTTTTAGACACTCGTTTGATCATGCAATTGGCGCATGTGGCACCGTGCTATCTAATTGCCGGGCTTGTAGAATCCCGACTTAGACTGGGAGAGAGAGCCTGCTTGAGAAGTAATAATTTGCTCACAGTTAAGTGGAGGGATAATTAGAATGTTTTTGCTCTGTCCTCCCTTCACGCAGATACGACAGTCCAAATTCCAACAACGACTAGTGTTGGGGAGAAACCTCTCTGTGTCCACGAATACAACCTTAAAATGGGGGGGGGGTGTGGACCTCAATGACCAGTTGATGGCGCTGTACTTAATTGCCCGTAAGGCCAGACGCTGGTACAAAAAAGTGTCTGTATACCTATATCAATTGGCTCTGCTGAACGCCTATGTGCTATACAAAGTGCCAGGACGAACTGGATCCTTCCTTAAATTCCAGGAAGAGATCATCACAGCACTTCTGTTTCCAGACAGTGCTGTGGCCCAACATCCCAATGCAAATGCAGTGAGCCGGCTGCATGAGAGGCATTTCCCGTATGTCCTCCCTGGTACCCCTACCCAATGATCACCCCAAAGAAGATGTGTCTGTGGAAAACAGGGATATAGGCGTGACACCCGCTATTATTGTCCCTCTTGTCCTGGCCAACCTGGTCTTTGCATCACTGAATGTTTCGAACGCTACCACACACTAGCGGAGAGAGACCCAAACCTAGTAAAAAAAATAAAAATTAAAATATTAAAAAAAAAAAAAAAAAAATTATTTTTACCTTTTACACTTTTATCTAAAATAAAAAAGCCACAAATAGTTTTCGTATTATTGTTCTTCTCTCGTATTCTCCATCTATTGTTCTCTCTCTCTATTGTTCTGCTCTGTTTTACTGTATTTTTTAACTGTAATGTTTTATTGTTACTATGTTTTATTATGTTTGCTTTTCAGGTATGTAATTCTTTTTATACTTTACTGTTTTATTGTTAACCATTATTTTCAGGTACGCCATTAAGCTGCAGCACTGATTTATTTATCTTGACAGCAACAGCGTTTGCTCTGACAATACGTAAATCAGCGACTCCATTGCTGTAGGATGTGATTTCACCACCACAGTTAAAATAATTAAAAAAAAAGAGCATATATGCCAAAGCACGGGGGCAGGGGTGGAGGGGCGATTTGCCCCTAACATTAGGGGCGAATTGCCCCCATGCTTCGGCATATATTTTTTACTCTTTTTTTGGCAGATTGTTGTTGTTTTATTGTTACTATTGTTTGTTTTTCAGGTGCACCATTCAGCTGCAGCACTGCTTTATTAATCTTGACAGCAACAGCATTTGCTCCCACAATACGTAAATCAGCAACTCCAGCGATGTAGGAGGTTATTTCACCACCACAGTTAAAAAAAAAACAAACAAAAAAACGGTGCATGTATGCCCATCATTAGAAGTGGGTGGAGGCAGGGCAGTATTCCAATGGTGGGCATACCCACTGATCAATCTTTTTTTCTTTCAGCTCACAGGCTGCATGAAAAAAAGAACATTACAATGTATGTACAACAAGGACCAGCAACGTACTGATATGTTGCTGGACTTTAAGTGGTTATATCCGAATGATGCCTGCAGATTTAGGCATCATCTTGGTATCATTCTTTTCAGGCAGTGGTCGGCTTTCATGTAAAAGCAATCCTAGCGGCTAATTAGCCGCTAGACTGCTTTTACAAGCAGTGGGATGGAACATCCTCCCCCTCCCCCACCATCTTCCATGGTTTTCTCGGGCTCTCCTGTCCCAGGGTAACCTGAGAATGCAGCCGGTGGTTCCACCAGCTGACCATAGAGCTGATTGAAGACCAGAATGGCTCAAATCATCTCTATGGCCTAAGAAACCGGAAGCTACGAGCATTTCATGACTTTGGTTTCGCTGGATATAAACCGATCTTGGTGTGGCCAGATGCTCTGAGAGCAGAGGAGAGATCTAGAGTCTAATAGGCCCCAATTCATTTTTTTTAACCACTTCAGCCCCGGAAGATTTTACCCCCTTCCTGACCAGAGCACTTTTTACAATTTGGCTCTGCGTCGCTTTAACTGCTAATTGCGCGGTCATGCAATGTTGTACCCAAACGAAATTTGCGTCCTTTTCTTCCCACAAATAGAGCTTTATAGCGTCTACAAACTAGGGTACATTTTCTGGAATTTACACAGCTTTTAGTTTATGACTGCCTATGTCATTTCTTGAGGTGCTAAAATGGCAGGGCAGTACAAACCCCCCCAAATTACCCCATTTTGGAAAGTAGACACCCCAAGGAAATTGCTGAGAGGCATGTTGAACCCATTGAATATTTATTTTTTTTGTCCCAAGTGATTGAATGACAAAAAAAAAAAAAAATTTTACAAAAAGTTGTCACTAAATGATATATTGCTCACACAGGCCATGGGCATATGTGGAATTGCACCCCAAAATACATTCAGCTGCTTCTCCTGAGTACGGGGATACCACATGTGTGGGACTTTTTGGGAGCCTAGCCGCGTACGGGGCCCCGAAAACCAAGCACCGCCTTCAGAATTTCTAAGGGCATAAATTTTTGATTTCACGCCTCACTACCTATCACAGTTTTGAAGGCCATAAAATGCCAAGATGGCACAAAACCCCCCAAATGACCCAATTTTGGAAAGTAGACACCCCAAGCTATTTGCTGAGAGGCATGGTGAGTATTTTGCAGCTCTCATTTGTTTTTGAAAATGAAGAAAGACCAGAAATTTTTTTTTTTTTCTTTTTTCAATTTTCAAAACTTTGTGACAAAAAGTGAGGTCTGCAAAATACTCACTATACCTCTCAGCAAATAGCTTGGGGTGTCTACTTTCCAAAATGGGGTCATTTGGGGGGGGGGGTTGTGCCACCTGGGCATTCCATGGCCTCCGAAACTGTGATAGGCAGTGAAGAGTGAAATCAAAAATTTACGCCCTTAGAAAGCCTGAAGGCGGTGCTTGGTTTTTGGGGTCCCGTACGCGGCTAGGCTCCCAAAAAGTCTCACACATGTGGTATCCCCGTACTCAGGAGAAGCAGCAGAATGTATTTTGGGGTGTAATTTCACATATCCCCATGGCATGTTTGAGCAATATATCATTTAGTGACAACTTTGTGCAAAAAAAAAAAAAAAAAAAAAAAAATTTGTCTCTTTCCCGCAACTTGTGTCACAATATAAAATATTCCATGGACTCGACATGACTCTCAGCAAATAGCTTGGGGTGTCTACTTTCCAAAATGGGGTCATTTGGGGGGGGTTTTGAACTATCCTGGCATTTTATGCACAACATTTAGAAGCTTATGTCACACATCACCCACTCTTCTAACCACTTGAAGACAAAACCCTTTCGGACACTTTTTGATTACGTGAAAAATTTTTTTTTTTTTGCAAGAAAATTACTTTGAACCCCCAAACATTATATATTTTTTTAAAGCAAATGCCCTACAGATTAAAATGGTGGGTGTTTCATTTTTTTTTTCACACGGTATTTGCGCAGCGATTTTTCAAACGCATTTTTTGTGGAAAAAACACACTTTTTTAAATTTTAATGCACTAAAACACACTATATTGCCCAAATGTTTGATGGAATAAAAAAGATGATCTTAAGCCGAGTACATGGATACCAAACATGACATGCTTTAAAATTGCGCACAAACGTGCAGTGGCAACAAAATTAATACATTTTTAAAAGCCTTTACAGGTTACCACTTTAGATTTACAGAGGAGGTCTACTGCTAAAAATACTGCCCTCGATCTGACCTTCGCGGTGATACCTCACATGCATGGTGCAATTGCTGTTTACATTTGACGCCAGACCGACGCTGGCGTTCGCCTTAGCGCGAGAGCATGGGGGACCTGTGTTTTTTTTTTTTGTTTTTTTTTCTTTATTATTTTTTTGCTTTTTTATCTTATTTTTAAACTGTTCCTTTCATTTTTATTTTTTTAAATCATTTTTATTGTTATCTCAGGGAATGTAAATATCCCCTATGATAGCAATAGGTAGTGACAGGTACTCTTTTTTGAAAAAATTGGGGTCTATTAGACCCTAGATCTCTCCTCTGCCCTCAAAGCATCTGACCACACCAAGATCGGTGTAATAAAATGCTTTCCCAATTTCCCAATGCTCGTAGCTTCCGGTTTCTTAGGCCATAGAGATGTTTGGAGCCACTCTGGTCTCTAATCAGCTCTATGGTCAGCTGGCTGAATCACCGGCTGCTTTCTCAGGTTCCCTGTTGAGACAGGAGAGCCAGAGAAAAACCCGGAAGACGGTGGGGGGGGGGGCATTCCCTCCCACTGCTTGTAAAAGCAGTCTAGAGGCTAATTAGCCACTAGGATTGCTTTTACATGAAAGCCGACCGCTGGCTGAAAAGAATGATACCAAGATGATACCTAAACCTGCAGGCATCATTCTGGTATAACCATTTAAAGTCGTGAATGGCGTACCTGAAGACAAAAAAATGGTTAACAATAAAGCACAGTAAACAGTAAAGTATAAAAAATTGCATACCTGAAAAGCAAACATGATAAAACATAATAACAATAAAACATTGCAGAATAGAACACAGTAAAAAAGAGCAGAACAATAGAGAGAGAATAGAGAGAGAGAGAGAACAATAAAACGACAACTATTTTTTTTTATTTTTGTTTGTGTTTTTTTTTGCAAACTTGTAACTTTTATAACTGTAACCGGTTCCAGGTTCGGGTCTCTCAAAATGCGATGGCATCTTGGGAGACCCTGTGAAAGTATGTCCTAGTCTGTGGAATGCTGTACCCTACACTAATACTCAACTAGTGAATGGTAGCGTTCAAAACATTCACCAATGCAAAGACCAGGATTGTCAGGACAGGAGGGACAATAATAGCGGGTGTCACGCCTATATCCGCGCTTGCTGCAGACACATCTTTTTTGGGGGGGTTCGCTGGGTAGGGGTACTCGGGAGGACATAAAAATGCCTCTCATGCAGCCGACTGCATTTGGTTGGGGATGTGAATGGGGGAAGTACGGGCGCTGCAGAAGCGGTGGGTTCCCAATTAGGATTGGCGAATGCAGTAGGAAGGGCACTATGGGCACGACGGGCCTGTGTTTGTCTTTTTGGTGGCAGCGGGACACTACTTGTGCTTGCCACCTCACCAGCTTGAACTGCACTTATGGGACTCGCCACGTCACCAAGTGTTACTGCAGTGCTGGTTTGACTACGACCGGGGTGTACTAGGCCGCTGGCGCTTGCCAGTTCACCAAAACGCTACAAAAAAAACTGTTAGCGATCGCAGGGATCAGGCCTGACTCTGCGAACGCTGCAGTTATGCGTTTAGTGTTTTGTAAGTGACAGTGATCGATCGATACTGCACTTGGGTGGGCTGGGCTGGGCCGGGCGGAGGGGCAAAACGCAGGTGCTAGCAGGTATCTGGGCTGATCCCGCTAACACTGCGTTTTTGGGAACCCTAAACTGCTGGGGACGCTAGTATAGATCTGATCAGATCAGATATTGATCCGATCAGATACTATACCACTAAGGGAGGTGTACGGTGCGTGCGTGGATGTTAGCGCTACTGGCGCTAACCTGACGCTGCCTGGGGCTGGTGCTTGCCAGTTCACCAAAACGCTACCAAAAAAACTGTTATGCCGCGTACACACGGTCGTACTTTTCGTCTACAAAAGTCCAACAGACGCTGATGGACTAAAGCTGGCTGGTAATCCGATCGTGTGTGGGCTTCTCCGGACTTTCAACCGACTTTTTTAGCCTCAAATACGACGTACTTTAGATTTGAAACATGCTTCAAAACTTTTACTTCGTACCTACGACGGACCCCGAAATCCGCTCGTCTGTGTGCTAGTCCGACGGACAAAAAGCCACGCTAGGGCACCTATTGGCTACTGGCTATGAACTTCCTTATTTTAGTCCGGTGTACGTCATCACGTACGAATCCGACCGACTTTTGTGTGGTCGTGTGTAGGCAAGTCCGGTCGTTAGAAAGTAGGCCGCAAGTCCGCGGCAAGTCCACCGAAAGTCTGCCGGAAGTCTGTCCGACAGGCTGTCCGACTTTTGTAGACGAAAAGTACGACCGTGTGTACGCGGCATTAGCGATCGCAGGGATCAGGCCTGACTCTGCGAATGCTGCAGTTATGCGTTTAGTGTTTTGTAAGTGACAGTGATCGATCGATACTGCACTTGGGTGGGCTGGGCTGGGCGGAGGGGCAAAACGCAGGTGCTAGCAGGTATCTGGGCTGATCCCGCTAACACTGCGTTTTTGGGAACCCTAAACTGCTGGGGACGCTAGTATAGATCTGATCGGATCAGATATTGATGCGTTCAGATACTATACCACTAAGGGAGGCGTATACTGCGTGCGTGGGTGTTAGCGGTACTGGCGCTAATCTGACGCTGCCTGGGGCGACGCATATCACCGCCGGGCGATCAGGGGGCTAAACCTTTATTCGGTAATGAACGGCGGGTGCCCTGACACTATAAAAAAATAAACAAACTAACCAGCGTCACCCGTAACAGTTATACGGTGATCAGTGGTGAAAGGGTTAACTAGGGGGCAATCAAGGGGTTAAAACATTAGGTAGTATAATGGGGGTCCCTGACGCTATAAAACGCTGACGGCGAACCTAAATATTTACCTCCCTAACTAGCGTCACCAGCGACACTAATACAGCGATCAGAAAAATGATCGCTTAGTGACACTGGTGACGGGGGGTGATCAAGGGGTTAAAACTTTATTAGGGGGGGTTAGGGGGGTACCCTAGACCTACAGGGGGCTAACCCTAACTGTCCTAACACTTCTACCTGTCACAAACTGACACTATGCAGTAATCAGGAAAAAAAAAAAACCTGCTTGGTGTCAGTTTGTGACAGGGGGGGGGGTGATTGGGGGGGGGATCGGGGGTGTTTAGTGTGCCTGGCATGTTCTACTGTGTTGTGTAGTGTTGTGCACTCACTCACATGTCTTCTCTCCTCGGCGCTGGAACGGAACTCCCGAGCCAAGGAGAGATGACATCACATCCTCTGCCTCTGTGTACTATACAGAGGCAGGGGATGTTTCTCATTGGCTGGGAGCGATCGCGAGGGGGGGGCCACGATCGGATGGCCTCCCCCTCGTCTCTCAACTCTCCCAGCCAAATGCCGACTGCCGCTGGCACCGGGGGGGGTCCGATCGGACCCCCCGCCCGCGGGAAGGCAATCACGTACCAGGTACTTGATTTTGCCTGCCCGTGCCATTCTGCTCACGTATATAGGCGTGAGGCGGTCGGCAAGTGGTTAAAGAAGTACCTGTCACTACCTATTGCTATCATAGGGGATATTTACATTCCTTGTGATAACAATAAAAATTATTAAAAAAAAAAAAATTATGAAAGGAACAGTGTAAAAATAAAAAAACAAAATAATTTTTTTTTTTTACACCGTTCTTCATTTTCTTATCATTATTATTGTTATCACAGGGAGTGTAAATATCCCCTATGATAGCAATAGGTAGTGACAGGTACTCATTTAAAAAAAAAAAAAAGGGTCTATTAGACTCTAGATCTCTCCTCTGCCCTCAGAGATCAGTGTGATAATATGCTTTCCCAATGGCGCTGATTATATGCTTGTAGCTTACGGCCATAGAGATGATTGGAGCCGTTCTGGTCTTCAATGTGTGTGTAAATATATATATATATATATATATATATATATATATATATATATATATATATATATATATATATATATATATATGGGTTGTCCCGATACCGATACTAGTATCGGTATCGGCACCGATACCGAGCATTTGCCCGAGTACTTGTACTCGGGCAAATGCTCCCGATGCTTCCCCCGATACCTAGACTGTCAGCGGTGATCGGCGCATGGGGGAGTTACAAGCTTCTCCCCCCGCGGCTTTCAGCTGCTTTAGTGACACAGCGGTGATCGGTGATTGTAACTCCCGATCATCGCTGACTGTCACCTCATCCCCCTTAGTCCCCCTCCGCTGTCCTGCTCCGCTGCATTGTCCCCCTCTGTTCCAATGTCCCCCTCCGCTGTATTGTCCCCCTCTGCTGTCCTCCTCCGCTGTATTGTCCCCCTCCGCTGTCCTCCTCCACTGTATTGTCCACCTCCGTTCCAATCTCCCCCTCCGCTGTATTGTCCCCCTCCGCTGTCCTCCTCCACTGTATTGTCCACCTCCGTTCCAATCTCCCCCTCCGCTGTATTGTCCCCCTCTGCTGTCCTCCTCCGCTGTATTGTCCCCCTCCGCTGTCCTCCTCCGCTGTATTGTCCCCCTCCGTTCCAATGTCCCCCTCCGCTGTATTGTCCCCCTCCGTTCCAATGTCCCCCTCCGCTGTCCTCCTCCGCTGCATTGTCCCCCTCCGCTGTCCTCTTTCTTTGCTCTGTCCCCCTCCGCTGTCCTCTTTCTTTGCTCTGTCCCCCTCCGCTGTCCTCCGTTGCATTGTCCCCCTCCGCTGTCCTTCTTCTTTGCTGTGTCCCCCTCCGCTGTCCTCCGTTGCTCTGTCCCCCTCCACTGTCCCCATCCGTTCCGGCTTTCCGCTGTCCCCCTCTCTCTTCCTCTGTCCCCTCCGTTCTGCTTTCTCTCTCCGCTGTGTGAATGGACAGAGTCAGCCGACTCTGTCCATTCACATAACTGAAACATTGTAATCTCCTGTGATTACGATGTCTCAGTTTATGAATGGAGAGGAGCCGCTGTCTTCTCTCCATTCATTGTCAGTGCAGCTGAGGCTGCAGAGAAAGAGACTGGGGAATCTCTATCCTCGTTCTTTCTCTGTCTCAAGGGGGAGATATCAGAGGTCTGTTAAGACCCCTGATATCTCACCAAAGCCCCCCAACAGGGCTAATTAAAAAAAAAAAAAAAAACACACACACACCTAGTGCAATAAAGAATAAAAAAAAAAAAAAATTGTAAAAAATAATAAATGTAAATGTAAATGGAAAAAAAAAAAAAAAAAAAAAAAAAACACACACACAGGCACCGTTCACTCCCCCCCCCCCCTAAAAAAAACAAAAAAAACACTGTCACGTGACATTAAAAAAAAAGTATCGGTACTTGTACTCGGTCCTAAAAAAGTGGTATCGGGACAACCCTAATATATATATATATAAATAAAAAGCACCCCTGCCCCCCCCTGCAAAGGTGAATGCAAGTGTCGGTCTCGTGTCATATGTAGACAGCAATTGCACCATGCATGTGAGGTATCACTGCGAACGTCAGACCGAGGGCAGCAATTTTAGCAGTAGACCTCTGTGAATCTAAAGTGGTCATCTGTAAAGGCTTTTAAAAATGTATGTAGTTTGCATGGTTGTGCGCAATTTTAAAGCCGTAATGTCGTGTTTGGTATCTATGTACTCGGCTTAAGATCGTCTTTTATATTTTACCAAACATTTGGGCAGTATAGTGTATTTTAGTGCATTCAAATTCAAAAAAAGTGTTTTATTCCAAAAAAAAATTGCGTTTGAAAAAGCGCTGCGCAAATACTGTGTGAAAAAAAAGTTGCAACACCCACCATTTTAATCTGTAGGGCCTTTGCTTTAATAAAAATATATAATGTTTGGGGGTTCAATGTAATTTTCTAGCAAAAAAAAATTTTTTTTTTTGTAAACAAAAAGTGTCAGAAAGGACTTTGTTTTCAAGTGGTTAGAAGAGTGGGTGATGTGTGACATAAGCTTCTAATGTTGTGCATAAAATGCCAGGATAGTTCTTTTCAATTTTCAAAACTTTGTGACAAAAAGCGAGATCGGCAAAATACTCAACATGCCTCTCAGCAAATAGCTTGGGGTGTCTACCCACCCCAAAATGGGGTCATGGGGGGGGGGGGGGGGTTGAGCCATCTTGGCATATCAGGGCCTCCGAAACTGTGATGGGTAGTGAGGAAGTGAAATCACCATTTTACGCCCTTAGAAAGCCTAAAGGCAGCGATTGGTTTTCGGGGCACTTACGAGGCTAGGCTCCCAAAAAAGTCTCACACATGTGGTATCCCTGTACTAAGGAGAAGCAGCAGAATGTATTTTGGGTTGTAATTTCACATATGCCCATTGCATGTGTGAGCAATGTATAATTTCAGTGACGACTTTTTGTAAACTTTTTTTTGTCATTTTTCAATCACTTGTGAAAAAAAAAAAATATTCAATGTGTTCAACATGCCTCTCAGCAAATTCCTTGGGGTGTCTACTTTCCAAGGGGGGGTGGGGTTGTACTGCCCTGCCATTATAGCACCTCAAGAAATGAGCTGTCAAACTAAAAGTTGCGTAAATTCCAGAAAATGTACCCTAGTTTGTAGACGATATAACTTTTGCGCAAACTGATAAATATACGCTTATTTAATTTACCCGAGACATGTGGCTGAATGCATTTTGGCCTAAATGTATGACAAAAGAAAATACAATAAACTCAATTTTAAACAAAAAAGAAGAAAATATTTTTTTTTTCAAAATTTTCCAGGTCTTTTTCCGTTTATAATAGCAAAAAATAAAAACCACAGGAGGTGATTAAATACCACCAAAAGAAGGCTCTATTTGTGGGGGAAAAAAAAAGGACGCAAATTTTGTTTGGGTACAGCATTGCATTACCATGCAAATACCAGTTAAAGTAGCGCAGTGCCAAACTGTAAAAAGTGCTCTGGTCAGGAAGGGGGTAAAATCTTCCGGGGCTGAACTGGTTAAATTACAAAATTTGAGCCTGGACTCCTCATCTCCCTGCTAACTTGTACAGATATCTATAAACTTTATAAGATTTCATCAGCCACATGCCTGGTTTACGCTAGGATCTTCCTTCTTGGTGCATTTTCTTCCTTTTCTCTATTCTTTTAACTCTTATTTTAGCTTAAACATGCTTTCCATAATACATAAATAGAGAGATATGTGTGAGAGAGATATACATTTTTAAATTACCGTGTATACTCGAGTATAATTCGAGATTTTCAGCCCCTTTTTTTTTAGGCTGAAAGTGCCCCCCTTGACTTATACTCGAGTCACCACCGTCTGCCTACATGATCAGTGTGTCATGCAGACAGACGGTGGCCAGCGTGTGATACATTACATTCGGCGGCCATTCCACTATTCAAAAGCCACGCCTCCTCCTCATCTGTGATAGGCAGAACACTCAATTTCCCAGCAGTCTGTGATCAGCCTATCACGGACATTCTCTCATCCTCGTCCATGGTATGGGGATGAGAGAATGTCCGTGATAGGCTGACCGCTGGGAAATGGAGTGTTCTGCCTATCACAGACGAGGAGGAGGCGCGGCTTTTGAATAGTAGAATGGCTGCCGAATGCTATTTTTGACATGCTGATCGGTGGATATCGCCATACGGAGGCTGCAGATCGGCACACGGAGGCATGCACAGGACACAGGTAGGTTGCACAGGACACAGGTAAGCATGCAGCTGCAGGTGAGCACTGTTGACCCTCTTTTTCCACTTACAGTAGCTGCTGCATTTCTCACCCTCAGCTTATACTCGGGTCAATACGTTTTTCCCAGTTTTTTGTGGTAAATTAGGGGCCTCGGCTTATATTTGGACTGACCTATACTAATATATACAGTATTTATTTATATATATATATATATATATATATATATATATATATATATATATATATATATATATATATATATATATAAAATTACACACACACTTTTTTTTTTTTTACCCTTGATTTTTAACATTATGTTTTGTAATAATATTCTTCTCTATTGTCAAAACATAAGAAACTATTGAATGAAATGCAGCCAGACACCCAATCCCCATTTGTCAGTACTAGGTCTGGCCTATGATCTCCTTGGGCTTTTTACTACCTATTTCAGAGAAACCTCATTCAGTGCCTTCATTACATCGCTGCTCCTGCTTATTTTTGCATTTTGAGAATTCCAGTTAATGTCCGACATGCTGAAGTCACCCATCATTAAGCAACTAATGCCTCAGGCTTGGAGATCAATGGGAGTAGAAAAAAAAAATTGATATCGAAAATGGAATAGCCCAATTATTGTTATTAGTGAAAGGATTAGTACCCCATTGGTAAGATGAACAGTGCCCCTTCCTTGGCATCAGTGGGAGAATGGTGCCCCATTGTTAGTATCAGTGGGAGTAAGAGCACCATCATTTATATCAGTGGGAGGAATAATGTCTTGGTGTCATAGGGAGCTATACTATCCCACTGTTGGGGGCAGCAAATGGGGTCTCATTGTTGGTGTCAGTGGGTGGAATAGTGGCCCAAGGCCCAGCTGAAGGCAAGCAGTAGGCTGCAGTATGGAGACCACTGGCTTAGACTAAATTTTCCATTAGCATTGTGCAAATAGCCTGTCAAAAATAAAACTCACCTTCTAATAAAAAAAAAACAGATCTCAGCCAGATTGTTGTTATGGCACCCGATTTAAGGAAATCTCTTTCTGCACTCAAGGTAGAAAAGAGAGTGTCCATATTTTATTACAAGTTCACCACCTGTGGCCATTATGCACAAATCTTCAGTAAAACACACACACACACGAAACTAAAAACCAGGAAGACATAAAACACCCAGCTTTCCCCATTCTGTGCTGTTAGAAAATAGGTCAGGCCAACCGGCCAAGATTCAAACCATGTATGGGCAGGCTGAATGTACCCAAGTTGATCGATCATTTGCTTTTGGGAGATTAGGGCTGGCATAGTCGCCACTTTTGAAACGTGCCTAGTCCAGCAGCTTTTCTGTCTGTGTTCCTTTATACTTCAAAGTAATTCAATATGAACACAACCAAAAGGTAATCTATAGCCAGCTCACCCAGAAACTTCCTAGGTGGAAAATAGGATTTTTATAACAGCTTACCTGTAAAATCCTTTTCTTGGAGTACATCATGGGACACAGAGCCTTAAGTAATTACTTAATGGGTTATAGGCCACCTTCAGGTGATGGACACTGGTATACCCAATCCAGGAAGTTCGCTCCCTATACAACACCTCCTCCTTCCAGGAGCACATCGGTTTTTGTAGCAAAGCAATATACTTAAATCCTAAAAAAGAGGGGAGGGACCTCTGTGTCCCATGATGTACTCCAAGAAAGGATTTTTATAACAGCTTACCTGTAAAATCCTTATTTTCTTTATCGTACATCATGGGACACAGAGCCTAAAGTAATTACTTAATGAGGCACCCCATAGCAATGCTACTTGAGGGGAGGGAGATACAACTTGGAGAGTACCCCCCCAGACTTGAGGACATATACTGCTGCCTGCAGCACACTCTGCCCGAAGGGGATATCCTCATACCTCCTTACATCCACCTGAGAAAATTTTGTGAATGTATGCACTGAAGACCAAGTTGCGGCCTTACAGATCTGAGCCATGGAGGCCTGACGACACACTGCCCATGAAGCACTAACCACCCTGGTAGAGTGCGCCTTAACTTGAAAAGGGGGAATCTTACCCCTTAAATCATAAGTTTGAATTAGAACTTGCCGAATCCACTTAGCGACAGTGGATTTCGATGCTGCCTGTCCTTTCTTAGGACCCTCTGGCAGAATAAATAAGACATCAGTCTTACGAATCTGAGCAGTTGCCTTTAAATAGATTTTCACTGCTCTCATCACATCAAGACAATATAGTGACCTTTCTTCCCTGGAACATGGTTTTGGAAAAAACGATGGCAGGACAATATCTTGGTTCAGGTGGAAACCTGAGACCACTTTTGGTAAAAAAAAAAAAAAAAAAAACCTGACTCTGTCCTCATGAAAAATCAAATATGGCTCTTTACAAGAAAGAGCAGCCAATTCAGAAACCCTCCTTGCTGAGGATATAGCAACCACAAATACCAACTTCCTTGTCAGAAGGACTATAGGAATATGTTGTATCGGTTCAAAAGGCTGTTTTTTGTAACACAGACAAAACTAAGTTCAAGGGAGGTATGACGGGCGGATTAAGCCACATCACCCCTTGCATAAAACCCCAGGCTAAAGAATGTGTAGCAAGTGATCTTTGAAATAAAGGCCAAGTCTCAGCTTTATCGGTCTTAATAGTACTCAAGGCCAATTTCATTTCTACCCCTAATTGTAGAAAGGCAAGAATTCTGCCTATGATATATCTCTGAGGGGTCCAACCCTTGGATTCACACCAGGAAACATAAGCCCTCCAAACGCTATAATATATAGTTCTGGAAGCTGGCTTCCTTGCATTATTCAGGGTAGAGATAACTGAAGCAGGGTTTGAAACAGGAAAATCTGGATGCCGCACACCGGATAAAGTTGAAAACATCTTCTTTATTATAAAACTTGGATCATAAAAAACAGGACAATCAGGCGGGTGGTACAGACACAGCTGACGCGTTTCGCGCTCTAGTTTGAGCGCTTACTCATAGCTCTGAGTAAGCGCTCGAACTAGAGCGCGAAACGCGTAAGCTGTGTCTGTACCACCCGCCTGATTGTCCTGTTTTTTATGATCCAAGTTTTATAATAAAGAAGATGTTTTCAACTTTATCCGGTGTGCGGCATCCAGATTTTCCTGTTTCAAACCCTGCTTCAATTTGCATTTAGCCAGCACCTGGGACTCCTCTCCTCTGAAGGATTCACTAACACACACCTGAAAGCAAGTTCTCCTGAGCGGTGATTCATCTTCTCTGTCTTGTCTGCACCAATAGAGATAACTGACCCGGAAAGCCCACGTTTCTACAGAATGTGGATTTCAATAGCCAAGCCGTTAAATTTAGAGACCGTGAGGAAGGATAGAATATCGGTCCCTGTGAAAGCAGATCTGGCCATAGTGGGAGGGACCATGGGCCCTCCACTGCCACCTTTACAATTTCTGCATATCATGACCTTCTTGGCCATGCTGGTGCCACCAGAATTACCGGCTTTCTTTCCAGCTTGATCCTGCAAAAAAGTCAAGGCAGCAACTGAATGGGGGGGGGGGGGGGGGAATGCATAGATCAGCGAGAACTGATCCCACGGGGTCACCAACGCATCCGTTCCGCATGCGAGTGGATCCCTTGTTCTGGACACAAAGTTGACCAACTTCATGTTGAATCTGGACGCTAGATGATCTACGTCCGGAGTCCCCCATCTTTGGCAAACAGCCCGAAATATGTTGGGGTGAAGAGACCATTCCCCTGGGAATAACTGCTAGCAACTCAAGTAGTCCACCTGCCAATTCTCTTCTCCCGGAATGAAGACTGCCGATCGGCACGGAACATTCCATTCTGCCCAAGTTAGAATATGGTTCACCCCTCTCTGCGCTGAGATTTTTGGTGCCCCCTTGGTGATTGATATAGGCCACAGCTGTAGCATTGTCAGATTGAATCCTGACAGGACAATCCCGTAACCTGAAAGTCCAGGCCTTTAGAGCCAGACGCACTGCACGACTCTCTAGGATATTAATGAGCAAGGTTCTTTCGGTTCTTGACCACTGTCCCTGGACAGTTGTCTTTTCTAGTATTGCTCCCCAGCCTGAAAGGCTGGCATCCATCGTTACCACTTTCCAGATGACTGGTCTGAGGGATTTTCCTTCAGCAGATTCTGGGTTAGTAACCACCAAGTGAGGCTTTGGGACACTCTTGGGGACAGCCACATTGGCAAGTCAAAACGCTTGAATTGTTTTGTTCCGAGTCGACAGGATACTGTTTTGCAACAGTCTTGAATGGAACTGGGCATAGGGAACTGCTTCGAATGAAGCCACCATGGTTCCTAGCAACCTCATGCAGAGGCGAATGGAGGAATCGCCTTTTGACCTGACCATCCGCACCAGCTCTCTTATGGAGTTGATCTTTGCCTGAGGCAAGTACACCTTTTCCTGGGCTGTGTCTATGATCAGACCCAAGTACTTCAGCCTTTTTAGCGGTATTAAGGAAGATTTCTCTATGTTGAGAATCCAAACTTTCCAGATAACTGGCTGTAGTGCGTACGCTTTGCTCCAAATGAGCCACCGACTGATCTATTAGCATTAGATCGTCTAGGTACGCTACGACTGTTATAGCATGTGCCCTTAACATGGCTAGAGGTGGGGCCAGCACTTTTGTGAACACCCGGGGTGCTGTGGCTAGCCCAAAGGGCAGGGCTAAAAACTGGATATGCTGCTGTTCTAACTCGAACCGCAGAAACTTTTGGTGAGCGGGAAATATAGGAACATGCAGATATGCATCCCTGATGTCGATAGATGCCAGAAGTTCTCCACCTAGAAGGATAGAAATACTGACCTGATCATCTCCATGCGAAAGGAGCGGATCTTCAGGAACCGATTTAAATTTTTTAGATCTAGAATGGGTCTGACATCTGCATTTGGTTTCAGTACCATAAAAAGGTTTGAATAAAACCCCAAACCTTGGGGATCTGTATGATCACCCCTTGAGAAATTAATCTAGTGTCTGAAACAGATTGTCTTTTCTCAGGATCTTTGGGAATGCTTGACCTCAGGAAACGAGATGGTAGAAAATCCCGAAATTCCAGCTTGTACCCTAGCGTTAATCGTGGAGATGACCCATCAGTCCTAAATTTCCTCTTTCCAGACTTCTGAAAACTGCAGAAGTCTTCCCCCCACCCTGGTGAGGGGGTTGCCTCTTCATGATGAGGCTTTAGGATTCTGCTTTGCAGGTTTCTGACCCCAGGACTTCTTTTGAGCCTGGGTCTGACGGCAGAGGCCATCGCCACTGCCTAGAGGCGGAACCCCCTGGCGAAGGGGAAAGAGCCCGTTTAAATGAAGGGCGTTTATACTTTCTCTTGACTGGCAAAAAGAGTACTTTTCCCACTAGAAATTGTTTGGATACATTTATTCAAGTCTTCTCCAAATAGCCGCTCCCCCTGAAAAGGAAAACCCATTTAGGAGGTTTTTACATGGTGCTTCAGCTGACCAATTTTTTAACCACAGGATTCTACGTAAATGCACAGGCATAAGCATAAGGCGGGATGCCTGGTGAATAGAATCTTTAATGGCATCTATGGCAAAGCATAATGCTTTTGGTATGTCAGCCAATTCCTGAGCTTGTTGTGCAGGAACCTCTCTAAGGGCCTGTTTAAATTGGTCCTTTAGGAATTGACAGACGCCTATTGCAGCGACTTCAGGCTAAGCAACAGTACCTGCCAAGGAAAAAGTAGATTTTACCAGGCATTCCAACTTTTTAACTGTTGGATCCTTAAGCATTTGTGCATTGTCTACAGGACAAGTTAGGTCTTTATTCACACTGGAAATCGCAGCGCCAACTGCTGGTGCAGAGGAATCATCGGTTTGTTTTTCCTCCTGATCGCCTGAGGGTAACACCTCATCCTGTGCCCACTGCTCCCCTTGCAAGGGGTCTGAAGTGGGGGAGGGGGATCTAGCACGCTTCCTATCCATTTGAATGGAGGATGTGATTAAAGCCACTAATCTTCCTTCCAGACCCTGCAGGGTGGAGGAAAGGAATGTAAGGGGGGGTACAGCACTGATTTCCCACTAACCCTCCGGTCCCTTCAGGGGGGGGGGGAGAAAACATTTGGCAGATTTCTTTTACCTGAGAGAAAAAAAATCCTTACACACTGCTGTGGCCACACAGAGACTGACTGAGCTTTACAGTGAAGACAACAGATTAAGGTATGTGCATAGACTCCCTCTAGTGGACAATTAAGGCATGACAACATTTTTTCCCTAATAGAAGAATACATAGGTAGACTTTTCTGTCCCTAAGTTTCTTTCCTTACCTTACCCCCGCCGCAGGATTTGCTGAATTAACAGACAATCCAACCTTCACCCATCACAGCGGGCTGCGTTTAGCAAACCTTCAAGGACCGGGTCCCTCCACTCCTTTGGACCCGCAAAAGCACCCCACCAGGAAAGCTTTAGGTAACATAACAAAACCTAAGCCCTGGGTCCCGGGGTCCAGCCCTACAAAGAGGTATTACAGGCAAAACCTCGTTCTTCGGATACGAGGCCCCAGGTACCATCCTTTTAAGCCTCAGTGGCACTTTGGATGGATCTGGTCTATGGAGGCTATTGAAATCCAGCATGGATCCCTCCTGGAGCTCCTCAGAGCACATCTTCACTCATGACCAACACCTTAGACACTGGCAAAAAAAACTGATGTGCTCCTGGAAGGAGGAGGGGTTATATAGGGAGTGAACTTCCTGGATTTGGTATATCAGTGTCCATCACCTGATGGTGGCCTATAACCCATTAAGTAATTACTTAAGGCTCTGTGTCCCATGATGTACGATAAAGAAACTGGGACTCTACCCTGTTTCCCCGAAAATAAGACCTAGCGTGATTGTCGGTGATGGCTGCAATATAAGCCCTACCCCCCAAATAAGCCCTAGTTAAAGTCCTTGTAGGTCTTCTTTTCAGGGTAGGGCTTATTTTCGGGGAAACAGGGTAGGGCTTATTTGGGGGGTAGGGCTTATATTGCAGCCATCACCGACAATCACGCTAGGTCTTATTTTCGGGGAAACAGGGTAGCAAACAGGCTGGTGGCCAGTGCCTACTAATGCAAATGACCAAATACACACCGAAAATGGACATTTAAAAACAGACCACACACTGTGGGCAGTTTATTTAAACAGATTATAGCTGTAAAAATTGTAGAATCAACCTGCGCTAGTGAGCATCTAAACGAACAGGTGCAGCTGCAAATAAAACTCCAAATATCTATAGAGTGACAAACGTAAAAATAAACTTAATTGCGCTAGCAATAAAAATGAAAACCATTAAATAAAAGTGCTAAGACAACACCATACATGTGATGACAGTGAGTGTGTAAACATCTTATCTCAAAATATGAACGAATTAAAAGTCCATAATCATAAGCAACAAAAAAACATCCGTGATCAGTCCATAATAATATGAATCTCATTAAGGCAAGTTAAAGAAAAGTCCGCTCCATATGTTTCATCACCAACACGCCAGGGATATGATAGGCCAAAATACTTCTGTTCAGGTATACAGTGACAACGATGAGAGAAGTAATAGATGTGCGCTTACCCCCAGTGTTGGACCTCCCCTGTGGCAAGGTCATACGAGCTTGCAGATTTCACCCTCTGCAGGGACAAGTTGTTAATCTCCTGGTCCTGGCAGCATGTACCGCCGACTTCCGTGTGGCCGGGACGAACCAACTCTCCAAACCTCGGAGGGGGGACTGGTCTATCAAAAGATATGAATCACTAGAGCGCATCATTACATTCACCCATCATAAAACCACTTGAGGCGGATACCCAGTGGAAGTCAGATCCAACCAGGATTGCCGGCGAGGAGATTGGATTGTGTATGGTTGCCGAAAACCTTGGAATAGTATACCAATCAATCACATTGTGTTTGAGCAGTTTCTCCTGAGCTTATAGTTCTCCGACGTCTCCCCCACCGGGTCCCGACAAGAGTCCCCGGCCGTCCACCACGTCAACAGGGGAAAAGGGGGGGTGTTAATCGTCCATGCGTGTCTTACAAGGAGTCACACCAAGTGGATATTTCCCAAAACTGGGGAGGAGCGTGGAGGCAAGCGAGCGAGACCTGTCTCCAGAGTATAAGTCAGTTGATCAGTCTGATGAAACAGTAGGAACTAAAAGCCTTTTAGTTCCTACTGTTTCATCAGACTGATCAACTGACTTATACTCTGGAGACAGGTCTCGCTCGCTTGCCTCCACGCTCCTCCCCAGTTTTGGGAAATATCCACTTGGTGTGACTCCTTGTAAGACACGCATGGACGATTAACACCCCCCCTTTTCCCCTGTTGACGTGGTGGACGGCCGGGGACTCTTGTCGGGACCCGGTGGGGGAGACGTCGGAGAACTATAAGCTCAGGAGAAACTGCTCAAACACAATGTGATTGATTGGTATACTATTCCAAGGTTTTCGGCAACCATACACAATCCAATCTCCTCGCCGGCAATCCTGGTTGGATCTGACTTCCACTGGGTATCCGCCTCAAGTGGTTTTATGATGGGTGAATGTAATGATGCGCTCTAGTGATTCATATCTTTTGATAGACCAGTCCCCCCTCCGAGGTTTGGAGAGTTGGTTCGTCCCGGCCACACGGAAGTCGGCGGTACATGCTGCCAGGACCAGGAGATTAACAACTTGTCCCTGCAGAGGGTGAAATCTGCAAGCTCGTATGACCTTGCCACAGGGGAGGTCCAACACTGGGGGTAAGCGCACATCTATTACTTCTCTCATCGTTGTCACTGTATACCTGAACAGAAGTATTTTGGCCTATCATATCCCTGGCGTGTTGGTGATGAAACATATGGAGCGGACTTTTCTTTAACTTGCCTTAATGAGATTCATATTATTATGGACTGATCACGGATGTTTTTTTGTTGCTTATGATTATGGACTTTTAATTCGTTCATATTTTGAGATAAGATGTTTACACACTCACTGTCATCACATGTATGGTGTTGTCTTAGCACTTTTATTTAATGGTTTTCATTTTTATTGCTAGCGGAATTAAGTTTATTTTTATATTTAAACAGATTACAAAGCAAAATAAGTGTTCTGCCTGTTAAAGGTGTTAGACTGGAGTGTAGCAAATTTAGCAGGTTAGGCAGTTATTAAGTCACAAAAGGCTTTTCACAAATGTTTGGCACAAAAACATTAGAAAAATGCAGACAAGACTAATGTAAGGTGCTAAAAGGTAAAGAACTGAAGCAGCTCCCGCCCCCCCCCCCCCAGAGTCCTTAGGGGGAATCCCCCCACCCCCAAGATGGAGCCAATACAGAAGATACTGAAGTCAACAAGCCGATGTGAAATCTGCAAATGTATATAGGCACAGTGTGGTTCCTGGTGAACTGATATTCTCTAGATAATAATCAGCTCGGTCTACAAATGTTGTGTCCTTTGTGAGTGGGCACATATAAGGCTAGCCATATTCTGGTGTCCAGTTCCAACTTCCAGACATATGCTAATAAAGGCCAGGCAGTGAAATGCTCCGCTCAGTATGAATTTGAAATCTCCAATTTGATTACATTGATTTACAGAGAAGAGCTGACTTGGCCTGAATTTGCCATCAGGTAAATCAAAAAGGTCAGATATTTTCAGAAAACCTGTTCTTTCAGCAGAATCAATGAAGGTGATGGGTCTCCTGACTTGCAGTATGTTCAAGTCAAAATTTCAAAATGACCAAAACTGGATACAACCTACAGTTCTTTCATCAAGCCCTTATCAGCTCACACAGCTGCATGAAATTCTTAGATCGCCAGTAACCTCATGTTAATATTTAATCCCATGTTTTTGTGAGCCAGAGATTCTTAAATTTCACCTACCATACATCAATGTGAAGTCTAAAGTTCACACCACCAAAGGGAATCTCCCCGGCTAGCTATTGTATTCCTACAGCCAGCACCCACGGCTGTCACCCAAACAGTGACTGCAGCCGATTGTAAGCAATCACTGTTTGGCTGGCAATTTTCCGACCATGCTCCTTCAAACAAAAGTCAAGCCAGGTGGTGCTACCGGGGCCACCCATGGCAGGAATCTCCTAAATTAGAGCCTTAGTTGTGATCATTTACCAATTAATCAGAAAAGTTTTCACACTTTGGAAGTGTCCTAGATGTAGGCTCCTTAAAAGCACTATCCCAGAGCCATACAGCCAAGCACAGAAAGCCTGGCAAGGGGGTGAAGTCCCATCCAGGTTTTGGGAAAGCTTCTACTCAGTACGACAATTGGAACATAACATAAAACTCAAACTGAGGTAATTTAAGGGGACTTTTCAACTTGTGACAAGTCTTCTTAATTACTTTGACAGTTTGTTATGGTTTTATTTGTTGACTGGACTTGCTGTTTTAACTGCTCATATTTACATAGTTGATGATTTCAGTATCTTGCTTTACATTATCACATTTGTCAGAAAGTGGAACTGAGCTAGAAAGAAATGCAACTGTGACTATCATAAATCACATTCTCATTAATTGGTTAATTTCACTCAAACAAATTCCAAAACATTGCAGACATATCTTAAGGCAATATGACAATGTGTTTTTGTGTCTGAGAAAAGCCATTTACTTTAGCTTATATTTTTCAACTGGCTAGATCACATGCTTGAAACCCAATCATGATGCAAACATACAATTTTTGCTTTAGAAGAAAAAAAATTAATATGCTAAAATTCTCTGGAGTGTCTAAACTGATATTTTTTTTAAACCATTTTAAATTCAGAAGATTAAAATAAGGGGGTGAAACCAAAATCAATCTATGGTTGGAGAAGTACGAAAAATATAAAAATTCAAGAAATCCACCCAGCACTGTGATAAAATTGGGGCTCCAGGTAAGCTTTTGCTTAAGCTGGGTATACAAGTATCAAAATTCGTCAGGTTCCTGCTGAACCAGCCAAAATTGTTATACATGTGTAACCCCCTCTATTAAACAGAAGCCGATTGTTGGATCGGCCTCTGTCGAACGGTCTTGCTGGAAAAGCAGCATTCGATCAGCCACTGCAGCAGTGCTGAACATAGCACTCACATCAATGAGATTCACCAGCCTGTCTCTACCACCATTTATCCTAACAGTAGAATGACTGTATGGAATAGTGACATTTTGTATTATTATAATTGTGGGTAAAATTGAGGAAAGGGCCAAGTGGCTTGGGTCACAGCAGTGCAGAATTTAAGGCAGGGGTCTCAAACTGGCAGCCCTCCAGCTGTTGCAAAACTACAATTCCCATGAGGCATTGCAAGGCTGACAGTTCCAAGCATGACTCCCACAGGCAGAGGCATGATGGGACTTGTAGTTTTGCGACATCTGGAGGGTCGCCAGTTTGAGACCCCTGATTTAAGGTATGTTTAGCTATGTAAACTGAATACTCAGTGTTCAGGATTTCTGAGATATTCCGATATTTCCAGTCAAGCATGCGTTATGAATAAAAGTACAAACATTCTTTGTAGAAAAACCAATGAGCAAGATCACTGGAATTTGAGGTAATTAAAGAATGACCACCATTAAAAGCATTTCATTAAACCCTTTAGCTTTTAGTCTCACCACCAATAAAGCAGAAGTGAGGGACTAAAACTAGTGCATGTAGCAATCCAGCTACTTCACCAAGAATACAAAAAAGAAAAAAAAAAGGGGAATATAAAATAAATGGGTGACATGTGGCAGTCAGCTGAGCCAACATTCGTTCTTGGTCAATAATAGTTGGAGAAAAAAAAAAAAAGTGGGTATATGGTACACAACAACCTATCAAACTTATTCTTGCTGCTTTATAAAAATATAAATAAAAAAAAAAAAGAAGGGGGAGAAGGACAACAGGTGAGATGTGATTGGATGCAGAAGCACCACACTTCTTTTCCATAAAATATTCAGCAGCATTTGTTTTTGCTAACTGGGAAGGCCCCACATTTAGACATTACATCGGGCCACTTAAAAGGGTATCCCTTTACCAACAAGTTGCCCATATTAGGTAAGGGGAATCTGTAGATGAAATACCGTTTCTATAGGTGTTGCCATTATGTACCCCTTAAAGCCAGACTGCAAAAACTCCCAGAGATTGCATCATCTCATCCTTCCTTGTTGTTAGGACATTGCTAGGACATTCCCAGTCGATTCAAACCCCTTTGCATGTGTTTTCTTCCCCCTTTTGCAGTAGCTCTGAGCTAAAGGATGCTGTGATGGGAGGAAAAAGTGGACCACACATGTGCAAGGGTTCTGTAAGGGTCCTGTGATGGTGGGGACGAGCAATAATGGCTGGGAACATGCAGGATGTAACAAAGCAGGATGAGAAGATGCCATCTTTTGGGAGGTTTATCTGTCAGGCTTACACCTATAATAAGGGCATAATCCAACTTTAAAAACAAACTGCAGTTTTTACTAATGTTACCTGCACATGCAGTTTTTTTGCTGAAGGTGAACTTTAAATGCCTGCAGTTATGTGACACATACATAGTAAACCTGTCTCTTTCTTTGGACCACAATGAATTCCTAGCTCTGTTTGGCAACATTGAGTACGTAGTAGCTGGCAAAATTAAGGCAGGTCCAAACAATGCATATGTTGGCAGATGATATGTACCTAAAGGATTGAATATCTTGGGAATTACAATATAACCATGAAGCACAATACACTGGAAAATAAATGTACACATAGAATTAAGACACTTCAGCCCCTTTTTGCGAGGCTGAGAGATAGTTTCAGATGCAATTAGGTTTTCCAGACTCGGTTTAGGACTTTAACTACTTCTTCATAAATAATAAACACAATGGCAACATCCAGGCACACTCTGCCCAAGCGAGGGATGGTCCCCTTGTAGAACCTAATGTTGGGGAAAAAAAAAAGAGAGCAACTTTCACAACTCTGGTCAAAGTGATCACGTGCCTGTCACAACACATTACTATGAAGATAGGGAATAAAACAGATGTAACCAATTTACAGGAACAATTAAAGATACTTACGCTAAAAGCCCCTCATTGCGTAGGATTTGGCTTGCACAGTCGAGTGTGTTCTTATATTTATAAGCTTCTAAGCCCTGGCAATTGGAAAACAACATTACTTCTTGGAATTTAAAAGGACATCCAGGAAAAAAAAAAAAAAAAAAACACTTACTTTAAATACATTCATGCAAACTGTCCTACCTGGTAAAATATTTCTACCTCTGTTCTGGACTACCCTTCCAAGTAACTTAGCTAGGCCAGTAACCTCCAGCACAGTTAAAAAGAACATATTCACCTGTATTAAAAACTACATTAATCCACCCTTCCCAACACCCTGATGCAAACAGCCTCAGCCTTGTGAATGTGTACAGTCGATTGGTTTTCAGTCCAGCAATGCTTCTCTTGGTGACTTATGTTATCCCTTACCCAGAATAGTATACAAGTTGGTACACACTAGATTAGGGATCTCCAAACTACGGCCCTCCAGCTGTTTCGGAACTACACATCCCATGAGAGATTGTAAAAAACTCTAACATTTACAGACATGACAGGAATTGCAGCTCCTGGACAAATGGGAGGGCCATAGTTTGGAGACCCCTGCACTAGATTAATACCATCAACATTGGTACATTCACACCAAATATGCAGAAGTGTACCCAGGGTTTGAGATGTCCTGAAAAACTTGCCAAAAGGAAGGCTGGTACAAACTAGCATTGAGGGACCATGTACCACCTTCATTAGCAATTTAGAACTTGATTGTGGACAGACATGTTTATGGAGCAAAGGGCTGTAGTGTGCCAGATTTGTTTTGACTCCTGTTTATCCAGGTTACTCCCTAGGTCCCATTTTAAAACTTAGGAAAGAGGATTGGGAGCTTGCCCTGCCAAGATCAAGTTTTAAACAGAAGAGACAGTACTTCTAGATGTGGGATCATGTAAGCAAGTATATTCGAATACCATCAATGTTTAAAAGGGAGGAAGAACATTTGAAGGTAAGCAACAAAAATTTTGTTCTGAAGGTAATCAGAAAATTTTTGATGCTGGGGTTTTCTTTGTTGGCTATGGAGGGGAAATTAAGGAGTCCCATAGGAGTCACCAAATCATAGATCCTTCAAAGGGCTTGAGATACCTACCAGCTAAAACAAGATGGTTCCTAAGAACCCGGTACGAACATGGGGTTGCAAATTAAAGAGTAAACCTATGATGACGATTTTGAGTCAGTTTTAGGATTTGTTTTTTAAAATGCCCATAGCACTTTACATTAATGTTATACATTTTTTTTCTAATAATGTGTATAAAATCTTTGTTTTACAAATAAACTCGGACATCTTCGTTACTTAGCTCTGCAAAAAAACACTTTTTTTAGCAGGATTGCCAAGAACAAACAGGTTAGCGTGTAAAGAAAAGCCTTGAGCCCAACTGCTTGCTGTAAATATAAGTGTCTGACATATTTTAGAAGGCTGTCAACACTGTACAGTAAAACTGCTGGCAACAGTACTTATAATCTGTTTTTAAAGGCAGAACAAGGCATAGGTAATCTCTATCCAAAAAGCAATGAAACTAGTCCTTGTTCTGCTCAATGCTTAGAGAGCACATGGACACACTCCAAAATCCAGCATAGCTTGTCATAAGATAACTTTTTCTTACCCATTGGGCTTTAGACATTTAGTCACATTCCGTCAATCAAAATGTGTAATCTTCAATACTCTATAAACATATTCAGGATATATCCTATAGATTTACCCTGGAGTACCAAGATCTGTGGCACTGTGCTTTCACTTGTTTTGTTAAACCATAAATACTAGTTAGACAATCATCAGGTTCCTTAAGCAGTGGTTGCACACACAAGCTTACCTGCATTCTGGTCTTGATAACATCTAAAGGTGTATTTCCAAAGACACTGGCAGCCCCAGCAATGGCCCCAAAGGTCCCAGTGATAATGGGATTAATTGTTCTGTCAGGATGATCACCTAAAAACACAATATTCACAAAAGGTTATAGATACATGGTGCAGCATCCGATTGTCATTGAGAGAACTGAAGCTAAAAATGATAGTATGTTGTATTACAACTGTTATAACAACTTACAAAGCCATTCACAACTCTAATACACCCCCCCCCACTTCTTCCCATGCTTGCCTCCAGGACGTCTCCAAAGCCTCTCCCATCCTTTGGAACTCCCTACCCCAATCTGTAGGACTCTACTCTGTCCACTTTCAGACAATCCCTGAAAATGCATCTCCTTAGAGAGGCCTATCCGGCCACCACCTAACTGTGCATTTATTTTCTCCATTAGCCCATCCTCCACAGCTATTACCTTTTGCACCTCTTGACCTTCCCGCTTACATTGTAAGCTCTAAAAAGCAGGGCCCTCCGATCCCAACCGTATTGCAATTTCACTGTCTGCCCTTATTGTTGTAAAGCGCTGCGTAAATGGTTTTAGATTTTTTTTTTTTTAAGGTTGGTGTTTATTGATTTCCAAAATCGTACAAAGTTGTACAAGCATAAATACCAAAACAGTCACAGTGAACTTACAGCCTAATTTTCTAATTTTACATTTTGGAGATCTCCCATTAGTGTATGTAAGCTGGTAAAATTGAAAAGCTGAATTGATTAGTTGTTTCCACTCCGAGAGTGTAGATGGAAAGCATCTCTTTCAGGGAAGATCATTTTTTTGGCATTGAAGTATAGAGTATACGTAGTAATTTTTGGAATGAGAGCTACTTGGTAGATCCTCCACTAGCCTCAACAGGCAGAACCTAAGGCACTGGATATTTGGGAGATCCATAGCCGATTTAGGGATTTTCAATTAGATACTCTAAGCAGCATGAGGAGGAGGAGGAGGACTGGCACCCCACCTTCTTAAAACTTCAGTCGCCACTACATCAGTGGTTTGCTACTATAGCATAGTTACACTATGTGTGTCAAAGCACAATCTATAAATACAAGACAATATATTTTACATTGTAAAATTATCCATCCCACTCACCTTTATACCAGTTACGTAGAGAGGTCATGACATAGAACCGGATTGCCTGGTTGGAACCTTGCTTTAGAATGGTTGGGGTCAGGCCCTGATAGGTACCACGTAATCCTAGAAGAGATGAAACATAAGCATTGATAATAGCAATGTCCATTGAATACCCACAACATAATGGGTTGCATTGTTTAAATTGAAAAACTATTAAAAATTTAAAATGGCTCAGCTAACCCTAAACTAACATTAAAAAGGGTTTTAATTTTGTAGATGCTGGAGATTAACCCGGTTCCCGCCTGCCACATAGTCTAATGACGGCCAGGCGGGACGGCTCTAGTTCTGGGAGGTGTCATAGGACCTCCTCCCATTCTTGGTGTGTGGCGATCAGTGGTGAGCTGTGTCCCTAGGACACCCATCGCATCACCGCTTGGGGTAAAGAGCCAATGACAGCGGCTTTTTACCATGTGATCGGCTGTGTCCAATCACAGCTGCTCATGATGTAAAAACACACTTGCCGGTTATTGGCATTCTCTTCCTCCCACTGTCAGAGTGCGAGGAGAGAGCCGATAACCGGCTAGTGTGAAAGGGGACCTCTGCACAGATAATCTGGGCACTGATCAGCGTCCTGCTTATTAGTGCAGCCTCAACAGTGGCAAGCAGTGCCGCCTATTAGAGCACATCAGCAAATGAGAAAGATTACCTGTTTGCAAAATTTTATAAACAGAAATGAAGAAAAATTTTGGGTAGTGTTGCATGACCGTGCAATTGTCAAATTGCGACTGTGCTGAAAGCTGAGAATTGGCCTGGGCAAGATGGGGGTAAAAGTGCCCTGTAGGCAAGTGGTTAAACAACCTGACAGTCTTCTGCCTCTCAGGGCTTGGATTGTTCCTGGTTCTGAGTACTTGTTGCAGCCATGAACAGGAGTACCATTTCCTGTGTTTTAGGTTTTAGAGATTATATTATGGAGAATGCAACAAAGAATACTGGAACAAAAGTAACATACCAAGGAAGCCAGGGACTGACTCCTGTACTTTTTATATCCAAAATATCACTTTTGGGTGGACATATCCTTTAATAAATACAGTTTAGAAGACCATTTTCTAACTACAGGTAGCTATGATTTTTTTTTTTTTGAAAAAAAAAAAAAAAAAAAAAACAACAACACATTAATCTGCAAATTACATATTAGAAAACCCTCCCTATACCAACTTCTAAATAAATGCATGCCATTTACTTCAATTCTTTTCTTTTTAGTTAAAAGCGGAACACTTACCTCAGCTCCATCAATGCGGCGTCCTTGAGCTCCGGACGATGTTTACTGAGAGGATTCGGCATTGCCGAATTTGTACAGTGTGCTACTTGTGCGCAGCTTACTGTACAAGGACGGACAGGCAGTTAAGTAGCGTTAATGCAAAGAGACAAAGCATGCCTCTTCTGCATTAAAAATCCTGCCTATCCGCCAAATTTTATTTACATGCAGTGCATCCGGAAAGTAATCACAGCGCTTCACTTTTTCCACATTGTTATGTTACAGCCTTATTCCAAAATGGATTAAATTCATTATTGTCCTTAAAATTCTACAAACAATACCCCATAATGACAACGTGAAAGAAGTTTGTTTGAAATTTATCCATTTTTTTTTTTCTTTTTAACCATTTCACCCCCGGAAGATTTGGCTGCTCAATGACCAGAGCACTTTACAATTTGGCACTGCTTTAACTAGTAATTAAGCGGTCATGCAATGTTGTACCCAAACAAAATTTGCATCCTTTTTTTCCCACACAAAATGGAGCTTTTTGATGGCATTTGATTGCCTCTGCGATTTTTATTTTTGCGATATAAAACTGAAAAAAAAAAAAAAATAAATAATCCAATAAACTCAATTTTAGTCATACATTTAGGCCAAAATGTATTCAGCCACATGTCTTTGGTAAAAGAAAAAAAAAAGTCAATAAGCGTATATTTATTGGTTTGCGCAAACGTCATAGCGTCTACAAACTACGGTACATTTTCTGGAATTTACGCAACTTTTAGTGTATGACTGCCTATCTCATTTCTTGAGGTGCCAACATGGCAGGGCAGTACAATCCCCCCCCCCCCCCCAAATGAATGACCCAATTTTGGAAAGTAGACACCAAGGAAATTGCTGAGAGGCATGTTGAGCCCATTGAATGGTATTTTTTGTCACAGGTGAGTGAAAAATTTAAAAAAATAAAATAAAAAAAAGGACAGTTGTCACTAAATATATTGCTCACTTATGCCATGGTTATAAGTGGAATTACACCGCAAAATACATTCTGCTGCTTCTCCTGAATATGGGAATACCACATGTGTGAGACTTTTTGGGAGCCTAGCCATGTACAGGACCCCAAAAAGGGCGTAAATTTTTGATTTCACTCCTCACTACCCATCAGTTTGGAGGCCATAAAATGCCAAGATAGCACAACCCCCCCCCCCCAAATGACCCCATTTTGGAAAGTAGACACATCAAGCTATTTGCCGAGAGGCATGTTGAGTATTTTGCAGATCTCAATTTTTGTCAATGTTTTTTGTAAAAAAACAAAAACAAAAAAAAAAACAAACAAAAAACTAAGTGTTTCTCTCTTCATTTTCAAAAACAAATGAGAGCTGCAAAATACTCACCATGCCTCTTGGAAAGTAGACACCCCAAGGTATTTGCTAAGAGGCATGGTGAGTATTTTGCAGCTCTCATTTGTTTTTGAAAATGGAGAGAAACTATTTTTTTTTTTTGAACCCCAAAACATATATTTTTTAAAGCAAAGGCCCTACAGATTAAAATGGTGGGGGTGCAATTTTTTTCACACAGTATTTGCGCAGCGATTTTTCAAACGCAATTTTTTTGCTAAAAAACACTTAATTTTAATGCACTAAAACACACTATATTGCCCAAATGTTTGATGAAATAAAAAAAAAAAAAAAAAAAAAAAAAAAAAATAGATGATGCTGAGTAAATGGATACCAAACACGACATGCTTTAAAATTGTGCACAAACGTGCAGCGGCGACAAACTACATAGATTTTTTAAAAACTTTTAAAATCCTTTACAGGTTACCACTTTAGATTACAAAGACATAAAAAGAGAGAGGGGCGCACCGGCCATGTGCATTATCTTTTGTAAAACATTTATTGAATAAAATAATAAAAGAAATTACTCACAAGCAGTAGTACAATCAGGTGCCATAAAACTCGAGCAGCAACAAGCAGCAAGTAGTTATAGTGATGAGCGAAGCTTTCCAAAGGTCTTAGAGGAGCGTACAGGCATCACTACTAGCTAACGCGTTTCGAAGGGCACGTCCCTTCATCAGAAATCAGCCTGATGAAGGCTGAGCTCTGATGAAGAAGGGACGTGCCCTTCGAAACGCGTTAGCTAGTAGTGATGCCTGTACGCTCCTCTAAGACCTTTGGAAAGCTTCGCTCATCACTATAACTACTTGCTGCTTGTTGCTGCTCGAGTTTTATGGCACCTGGATTGTACTACTGCTTGTGAGTAATTTCTTTTATTATTTTATTCAATAAATGTTTTACAAAAGATAATGCACATGGCCGGTGCGCCCCTCTCTCTTTTTATGTCTTTGTTTGCTAGGATTCCCCATCCTTGAGGGCAGCAAGGCCTGTGATTGATCTTTTTCCATATATTTGGTTGACCACTTGTGCGCAGGAGTCATTTTCTTTTTTCTATACCACTTTAGATTTACAGAGGTCTACTGCTAAAATTACTGCCCTCGATCTGACCTTCATGGCGATACCTCACATGCATGGTGCAGCAACCGTTTACATATGAAACCTGACCTACGCTTGCGTTCGCCTTTGCTTGTGAGCACAGGGGACAGGGGTGCTTTTTTTTTTTTTTTTTTTTTTTTATTATTCATTTTGCTTTTTTATTTTTAAACAGTTTAATTTTTTTATTGTTGTTATTCTCAGGGAATGTAAATATCCCCTATGTTGATAGCAATAGGTAGTGACAGGTACTCTTAAAAAAAAAAAAAAAAAAAAATTGCGGTCTATTAGATCCTAGATCTTTGATGTTTATATCTGGCAAATCCCAAGTCATGAAATGCTTGTAGCTTCCGGTTTCTTAGGCATAGAGATGATTGGAGCCGTTCTGGTCTCCGATCAGGTCTCCGATCAGCTGGCAGAACCACCGGCTGCATTTTCAGGTTCCCTGTTGGGACAGGAGAGCCCGAGAAAACCATGAAAGACGCTGGGAGGGGGATGTTCCCTCCCACTGTTTGTAAAAGCAATCTAGAGGCCAATTAGCCACTAGGATTGTTTACATGAAAGCTGACAGCTGGCTGAAAAGAATGATACCTAAACCTGCAGGCATCATTGTGGTATAACCACTCAAAGTCCAGCAACATACCAGTACGTTGCTGGTCCTTGTTGGGCATATATTGTAATGTTCTTTTTTTCATGAAGCCCATGCCCATTAGACTACCGTCCTTCATCCACCCACTTCTAATCATGGGCATACATGCACCTGTTTTTGTTTTTATAACCGTGGTTGTGAAATCACCTCCTATAGCGCTGGAGTCGCTTATTTACGTATCATGAGAGCAAATGCTGCTGCTGTCAAGATAAATAAACCCGTGCTGCAGCTGAATGGCGTACCTGCTAAGGAAATGGTCAACAATAAACATATACTGTAACATTACAGTATAACAGTAAGACATACCATACCTGCAAAGCAAATACAATAAAACAGTAAAAAAAAAAAAAAAAATTACAGTTCTAAAATACAGGAACAATAGAGATCGAACAATAGAGAGCGAACATAAGAGGGTCTCTCGAAATGTGATAGCCATCTCATCTTTCGAAACCCTGCGTTAGTGTGCCCTAGGACTGTGTAGTGCTGTACCCTACGCTAATACTCCACTAGTGTGTGGTAGCATTTGAAACAGTCAACCATGCAGGGACCAGGTTGGTCAGGACAGGAGGGACAATAAAAGCGGGTGTCACGCCTAAATCCACGTTTTCTGGACACATCTTCTTTGGGGGGTGTTCTTTGGGCAGGGGTACCAGGGAGGACATATGGAAAATGCCTCTCATGCAGCCGATTCACTGCATTTGCGTTGGGAAAGTGGGCCATAGTACCATCTGGAAACAGAAGGGCTGTGACGAGCTCTTCCTGGAATCGTAGGAAGGATCGAGTTTGTCCTGAAGCTTTGTATAGCACAAAAGCATTCAGCAGAGCCAATTAGAATAACTATACAGACACTTTTATACCAGCGTCTGGCCTTACAGGCAATTAGGTACGGCGCCAACAACTGGTCGTTGAGGTCCACCCCTCCCATGTTAAGGTTGTATTCGTGGACACAGGTGTTTCTCCACAACACCAGTCGCCATAGGAATTTAGACTGTCGTATCTGTATGAAGGGAGGACAGAACGAAAACATTCCGTGAATCCCTCCACTTCACTGCTAATTATTACATCTCAAGCAGGCTCTCCCCCCCCCCCCCCGTCTAAGTCGGGACTCTACAAGCCTTTGGGGGAAGCCACGGCGATTAGATCGCAGGGTGCCACATGTGCCAATTCCACAAATCAAAAAGGTGACTAAAAAGTGGCACGCTTGTGTAATAATTGTCCACGTACAAGTGGTACCCCTTTCTGAATAAGGGTGACACCAAGTCCCACACAATCTTACCAGCGCGCCCTATGTAGTCTGGGCAGTTCTCCGGCTCTACGGATCTCTTCCCTCGTAAACCATAAAACTATATGTATAGCCTGTGGCCCTGATAGAGCTTATACATCTTGACCCCATATCTGGCACGCTTGCTGGGAAGATACTGTTTGATAGACAAGCGGCCAGAAAACGTAATCAGGGACTCATCAACGCAGACAACTTGGTCGGGAGTAAACAAGGCTGCAAACTGCTGGTTGAAGTGGTTTACGAGGGGCCAAATTTTGTGGAGCCGATTGTATCCAGGGTTACCCCAAGGACAACAGAGTTCATTGTCATTGAAATGCATGAACCGCAAGAACATGGGCATATGGTGAACTGTGTCAGTGGACCAATATGACCATAAAGGGGAAAAGGCATTTTTAATTTAAGTTCAGTCACTCTGACCGAGGCAGAGAAATCTGTCCTTGACAGAGGACTTAAATTCGTTCCGCCTAAACCCCTTAACAAATTCTTTACTTTCATTGATGTTCTCAAGTTTACACGTAAACTGAGCATACAAAGACACTTCCTCACCAGACCCCCCTTGGGATCCACCAGCCAGGTGATCTCATCTATAAGAACTTCCCTGGCCCCCGCTAATACTCATACAGGTTCTCAACCTATAGGCTTTGCCCCTTCCGATTTACAGGTTACACATTCAGGATTATCTAATCCATCTTTATTTAACCCCCCAGGTTCTCTAGCACCCTCCATACAAGTTTTTAAAAATCTTGTTCTGGGTGATTTGGACAAACTAAACAAACAGAAAAAACGTGTCTATGTTCAATCTGACATAAAAAATGGTCTTAGATCTCTTTGTGAGAAAAAGAACCTTGTAATCCGTCCAGCTGATAAGGGGGGCGGGATTGTAGTTCTCGATAAGGCTGATTACCTCAAAGAGCTGTATAGAATCCTCCATGATTCGAACACTTACAGTCCCATTCCCACTGATCCTACTACACCTTTTAAAAAAGCCCTGGTTGAATTAATTGAGGAAGGATATGCGCTGGGGATTTTAAACAAAAAAGAAAAAAGTTTTAGTCCCACAAGTTCCACGCATTCCAGCTATATATTACCTTACCAAAGTCCACAAGGACTTAGTCAATCCCCCTGGCAGACCTATTGTCAGCGGGATTGACTCAGTTACGGCCCGTATTGGAAAGTATGTAGATTTTTACTTGCAGCCGTTGGTTCGTTCCACTCAGTCATATCTCAAAGACACTAGGGACACCATAAAATTATTGGAACCAGTTTCTGTTTCCGAAGGGATGCTTCTAGTCACAGCTGATGTGGCGGCACTGTATACGTGCATCCCGCATCACTTGGGCTTTGAGGCGGTTGAGAAACACCTGTCTAGAGACATTAAGCTCCCTTCCCTTCAGCGCAACTTTATCATGCAATTACTCATATTTGCCACGGAACATAACTATTTCTGGTTCCAAAATCAATTCTTTTTACAGAAGAGGGGCGTGGCTATGGGGGCCAAGTTCGCCCCCAGCCTCGCTAACCTCTTCATGGCCCAGTGGGAAGAGGATGTCGTCTATGCGGCCCAGAGATCCGAGTTGATCCTCTGGGCCAGGTACATAGACGACATCCTCTTCCTATGGGATGGTGACCGCACATCGCTTGATATTTTTATGACCAGTCTTAACAATGATAGAGGAATATCTTTGAGCTATGAGGCCAGCTCCACTAGTGTACATTTTTTGGACTTAGAAATATTTGTGGTGGATAAGCATCTTGAGTTCCGCACGCATTTCAAAGCCACAGACCGGAACGGATTTATTCCGCTTGACAGTTGTCACCAAGAGCAATGGCTCAAGTCTGTCCCCCGTAGCCAATTCTTGAGACTACGGCGTAACTGTACCAGTGTTACTGATTTCCAGTCACAATCACAAGTTCTGAGAGATCGATTTATTGAAAAAGGTTATGATCCCAGACATCTAGATGAGGAATTAAATAGGGCACTATTCACTGATAGAGAATCTACCTTGATAGAACGCCCCAAATCCACAGTTGAACCTATGTACAAATGGTCTTTTTTCACTACTCATTCCATTCAGTCCAAACAAGTGAAAGCTATATTTAAGAAACATTGGAAAGTGCTTCTAAATGATAATCTTCTTGGGTCAGTTCTTCCTGAACGGGCGGCTGTTGTATTCAGGGGAGCACGGTCCATTCAAGGACAGATTGCTCCGAATATAATAGATCCCCCCAAAAAAGTATCCTTTTTTCAGGAATGCCAGGGCTATTACCCCTGCCGTAGATGTAATGTCTGCCTCCATAACATCCGAGGTAGACAAAAAAGTACCACTTTCCAATCTACAGTCACTTCTCTTACATACCAGATGAAACATTTTACAACTTGCACTTCACAATACATTGTTTATCTGATTACTTGCCCCTGCCACAAATGGTATGTTGGTCGTACCATCCGGACTTTTTCTATACGAGTCAATGAACATGTGGCAGGTATCAAGAAAGGCAAGGATAAACATACAGTACCCCCGTCACTATTTGGAATGTCACAATAAAGACCCGACGGGGACTCTATTCCAGGTGATCGACAAATTCGTCCCACATTGGAGAGGAGAATCCCGGCTTCGAGGGGTTTCACGCCTCGAGACCTATTGGATATGGGATTGAGGTCCTATTTCCCGTTTGGCTTGAACGTGGAGTGGGACCTCAACTCCTTTATTAATCAATCTTGATTCCCTTTTTTTTACACACGCCCCCCCTTTTTCAACATTCACATAGTTAAAATTTTTTATATTTTATTAGGTGTACCTTAGAGGGTTATTTATTTATCCATTAGAAATTTGTCTATTTAAAATCGACTTATTCGGTCTATTTTAATGACTCTTAATATATAAGGGATCACAAATGATACCTGTGAGCTATTCACGTCACTTCTTTACACATTCCTTTATTTCCTTTAGACGTTTTTTATCATAACACATCTTATAATGTGTGTCCCCGATTCCCTGTCCACACAACCTCTATGTTAGTTTAAACAAAATACATAGGGATCACAAGTGATACGTGTGAGCCATTTACGTCACCCCTTTACACATTTATATATTTTATTTAGATGTTTTTTATCATAACACATCTCACAATGTGTGTCCCCAATTCCAATAGACTTTCCTGTCCACATAACCTCTATGTACATTTCCGGGTTATCGGTATTTGCTTTGCCCTATCATACACTTCTTTTTGTATACTGATCCGAGACGCTGTTTGGCCACATTGAGCATCCGTCAGTTGTGATGCTTGAGTGCTGAGACGCCTGGTGTGTCCGCGTCACGTCATATCCCTCTGCTGTGTACGGATGGTACGAGCAGCAGAGCGGGGTCGGACGCTTGCTCTCTGATTGGTCGAACGAGTCACGCGAGAGGGAGACGCCGGACACGCCTACGGACGTGACGTCATTCCCTCCACGGGCTTGATATGCTGATGTGCAGGGACAAGGGTCGGCTCATATACAGCCGCCCATTGGTTGCTCCATCTAACATCCTTTGTCTGTCCACTGGGGATTGGCTCCTCTAGCTGACAGGGCGGTACATTCTGCTGGACTGTCAGCAGAGGAGTGATTTTCTATTAGGTCTAAACACAAAGCGCTGTATCATCATTAGAGAGATTTTTCAGTTATTTGTTTCTCTGCTGGTTGATTTTTCTACAGTTCCCTTTGTTTCACTCCAGTGTTATCTATTCATTTATAAACACCATGTATGAACTTCATGGTTATTTATTTAAGCAAGTCATGTGATTGTACCCACCCAAATGAAATTTCTTGTTTTTTCACTCATTGTGATTGGTCCTCTCTTGATACTTTTATTATATATATATATATATATATATATATATATATATATATATATATATATATATATATATATATATATATATATATATATATACATACACTACCGTTCAAAAGTTTGGGGTCACCCAAACAATTTTGTGTTTTCCATGAAAAGTCACACTTATTCACCACCATACATTGTGAAATGAATACAAAATAGAGTCAAGACATTGACAAGGTTAGAAATAATGATTTGTATTTGAAATAACATTGTTTTTACATCAAACTTTGCTTTCATCAAAGAATCCTCCTTTTGCAGCAATTACAGCATTGCACACCTTTGGCATTCTAGCTGTTAATTTATTGAGGTAAGCTGGAGAAATTGCACCCCACGCTTCTAGAAGCAGCTCCCACAAGTTGGATTGGTTGGATGGGCACTTCTGGCGTACCATACGGTCAAGCTGCTCCCACAACAGCTCAATGGGGTTCAGATCTGGTGACTGTGCTGGCCACTCCATTACCGATAGAATACCAGCTGCCTGCTTCTGCTGTAAATAGTTCTTGCACAATTTGGAGGTGTGTTTAGGGTCATTGTCCTGTTGTAGGATGAAATTGGCTTCAATCAAGCGCTGTCCACTGGGTATGGCATGGCGTTGCAAAATGGAGTGATAGCCTTCCTTATTCAGAATCCCTTTTACCCTGTACAAAGCTCCCACCTTACCAGCACCAAAGCAACCCCAGACCATCACATTACCTCCACCATGCTTAACAGATGGCGTCAGGCATTCTTCCAGCATCTTTTCATTTGTTCTGCGTCTCACAAACGTTCTTCTTTGTGATCCAAACACCTCAAACTTGGATTCATCCATCCACAACACTTTTTTCCAGTCTTCCTCTGTCCAATGTCTGTGTTCTTTTGCCCATCTTAATCTTTTTCTTTTATTGGCCAGTCTCAGATATGGCTTTTTCTTTGCCACTCTGCCCTGAAGCCCAAAATCCCGCAGCCGCCTCTTCACTGTAGATGTTGACACTGGTGTTTTGCGGGTACTATTTAATGAAGATGCCAGTTGGGGACCTGTGAGGCGTCTGTTTCTCAAACTAGAGACTCTAATGTGCTTATCTTCTTGCTTAGTTGTGCAACGCGGCCTCCCACTTCTTTTTCTACTCTGGTTAGAGCCTGTTTGTGCTGTCCTCTGAAGGGAGTAGTACACACCGTTGTAGGAAATCTTCAATTTCTTTGCAATTTCTCGCATGGAATAGCCTTCATTTCTAAGAACAAGAATAGACTGTCAAGTTTCAGATGAAAGTTCTCTTTTTCTGGCCATTTTGAGCGTTTAATTGACCCCACAAATGTGATGCTCCAGAAACTCAATCTGCTCACAGGAAGGTCAGTTTTGTAGCTTCTGGAAGGAGCTAGACTGTTTTTAGATGTGTGAACATGATTGCACAAGGGTTTGCTAATCATCAATTAGCCTTCTGAGCCAATGAGCAAACACATTGTACCATTAGAACACTGGAGTGATAGTTGCTGGAAATGGGCCTCTATACACCTATGTAGATATTGCACCAAAAACTAGACATTTGCAGTTAGAATAGTCATTTACCACATTAGCAATGTATAGAGTATATTTGTTTAAAGTTAGGACTAGTTTAAAGTTAGCTTCATTTAAAAGTACAGTGCTTTTCCTTCAAAAATAAGGACATTTCAATGTGACCCCAAACTTTTGAACGGTAGTGTATATATATATGGCAACCTGGAGTGGGTGGTCTATGCCCCTGTTGAAGACCCCTAGGTCGAAACGCGTCGGGTTCATATACCACTCTCCTTGTTGCCAATTTGTTTTTATGCATCGTGATCACGTTTTTATTTGTATATAGTTGCTTTTTTCAATAAAAACACCCTTTTTTATCTGCACCATGTGGAGGCATATTCTTTTTGTTTTCACATTTACCGCATGAGGCCCAGTACCTCCAACCGCCCCTTTCGGTGTCCTTTTGGAAACTCCTGATTTACGCTTTGACGGTTCGGTGTGAGGACCCATCCGGTTGCTGTCGGAGATCCATACAGACCACAACCCAAAGGATTGGCGATTCCAGACCTCCCATTCCACGTCATTGGTGACAAACTGCGCATGCGATTCCCTGTCGCTGACACGGGAATCCACGGGATCTGGTAAGAGTCTTTTTTGCATTTCCTATTGGCTCATCCTGCTGGGAAGTCGTTTTAAGATGCAAGGTGACTTCTGACAACCATCAGATTACCACCACCCCTTGGAGTACCTACACCTCCTGTGCAGTTGGACATTCACATCCATCTATGGACGTTTTTGTTTAAACTCACCTGTGGTTAATTATTTATTTCAGCACTGTTTCACCATCATAAACACATATATTCATTTGTACATGCGCTGCATTTTTCCATATACTAGTTCACTGTTTTTGTCAGACTGTATGCAGCAGCTTTCATTTATCCCATTGGTTAGCGCGGTGTTTTATATCTATTTTCGACCAATATGACCGCAACTCACTCTTTAGTAATGCCCATGAGGGGGGATAGGCCCATGAAGGTCTTAAATTCGGAGACCGTAATAGGTCTCCAATCTCTGGCAAGGATCAACTGGGGATTAGCGGCCATGAATTGACCAGCATACAAATTGCTTTGGTCCACAATAGATCTATAGAGATCTTCCGTGAAAAACAGCGAATACAAATCAAGCAACGTAAAATCAACTGTTTCCACCTGAATTCCGGGTTGGCCAGTAAATGGGGGAAGTACGGGTACTGCAGAAGTGGTGGGCTCCCAATTCAGATTGGCAAATGCAGCAGGAAGGGCACTATGGGCTTGTCGGGCCTGCGTTTGTCGTCTTCTTGGTGGCTGCAGGACACTAGTTGTGCTAGCCACCTCACCAGCTTGAACTGCACTTATGGGACTCGCCACGTCACCACGTGATACTGCAGTGCTGGTTTGACTACGACCAGGATGTACTAGGCCGCTGGTTCTTGCCAGTTCACCAGAAGGATGAGCGGCACCAGTATTGGCTCTCTGCTCTATACAGGAGCCCGGCGGTTCTTGCACCTCAACAACAGCAGAAGAATGGGGTTGGGTACTCCTGACCTTGGCAGGGACAACTACTCCATCGTCAGAGCCATCTGTCAGGGTGCCGCTGCTGTCTACTGGTTCGTATTCTGAGCCAGAATCAGACAGATGGGTGACTCATCTATCAGGCTCAGAAATGTGTAGGCCTCTTCACTAGATAGATCTGATCAGATCTTTATCCGTTCAGACACTATACTACTAAGGGAGGTGTATGGTGCGTGCGTGGGTGTTAGCGCTACTGGCACTAATCTGATGCTGCCTTGGGCGACGCAGACCCTAACCCGCCAGGTAATCAGGGGGTTAAACTTTTATTTAGGTAATAGACGGCGGGTGCCCTGACGCCATTAAAAAAAAAAAAAAAAAAAATAGCATCACCCGTGACACTAATACAGTGATCACTGGTGACAGGGTGTGATCAAGGGGTTAAACCTTTATTAGGGGGGTTTAGGGAGGTCCCTAGACCTATCTGGGCCTACCACTAAAGTACCAACACTAATTTTTGTCACAAAATGACACCAGTACAGTGATAAAAAAAAAAAAAATGAACACTGCACTGGGCAGGGAGTAAAGGGGTTAATGGGGGGGGGAACGACAAGTGTGCCTATGTGTACTGTGTCAGTATAGTGTTGGTGCAACTTACTCAGAGGTCTTCTCTCCTCTCTGGAACGGAAAAGGAGTTCTGTGAGGGGAGATGACATCACTTCCCCTGCCTGTGTTTACACTTACACAGGCAGGGGAGGATTTTTTTGTTGTCAGGACCAATCAGCAGGTACAGGCCAGAAATCATTGGCCTGGGCCTGATCGGATTTGCTTCAGAATGATGTATGATGCTACAAGCTTGGCATACCTATTTTTGGGCAGCTTCTCCCATTCTTTGCAGGACCTCTCAAGCACCACCAGGTTGGATGGGGAGCGTCGGTGCACAGCCATTTTCAGAACTCTCCAGAGATGTTCAATCAGGTTCAAGTCTGGACCACTCAAGGACATTCAGGGAGTTGTCCCATAGCCACTCCTTTGTGATCTTGGCTGTGTGCTTAGTGTCGTTGTCCTGTTGGAAGATGAACCTTCGCCCTAGTCTGAGGTCCAGAGCACTCTGGAGCAGGTTTTCATCAAGGAGGTCTCTGTACATTGCTGCATTCATCTTTCTCTAAATCCTGACTAGTTCCTACCGCTGAGAAACATCCCCACAGCAGGATGCTGCCACCACGATGCTTCACTGTAGGGATGGTATTGTCCAGGTGATGAGGCGGTGCCTGGTTTCCTCCAGACATGACGCTTGCCATTCAGGTCAAAAAGTTCCATCTTTGCTTCATCAGACCAGAGAATTTTGTTCACCTGAGAGTCCTTCAGGTGCCTTTTGGCAAACTCCAGGCGGGCCATTCTTGCAATTTACTGAGTGGCAGCTTCCAACTGGCCACTCTACCATACAGGCCTGATTGGTGGAGTGCTGCAGAGAAGGTTGTTCTTCTGGAAAGTTCTCTCCCCACAGAGAAACGCTGGAGCTACGTCAGTGACCATCGGGTTCTTGGTCACCTCCCTAAGGCCTTTCTCCCCCAATTGCTCAGTTTGGTCAGGCGGTCCGCTCTACGAAGAGTCCTGGTGGTTCTAAACTTATTCCATTTACGGATGAAGGCCACTGTGCTCATTGGGACCTTCAATGCCGCAGAAATTTTTCTGTACCCTTCCCCAGATCTGTGCCACGATATAATTCGGTCTCGGACCTCTACAGAAAATTCCTTGGACTATATGGTTTGGTTAACTGTGGGACCTTATATAGACAGGTGCATGCCTTTCCAAATCATGTCCAATCAACTGAGATTACCACTTGTCCATCAAGTGGTAGAAACATCTCAAGGATGATCAGTGGAAACAGGATGCACCTGAGCTCAAATTTTGAGTGTCATGATATAGGCTGAATACTTATGTACATGTGATTTTTTTCATTTTTTAAACTTATAAAATTTGCAAAAGATTTCAAAACAAACTTCTTTCACCTTGTCATTATGGGGTATTGTGCCAGAAGGTTTGAGTCTGGTCTTTTTGCTGTTTGGCGTATTGTCAGCTGGATACTTTGTGGCATTTGCGTAGTAATGGCTTTCTTCTGGCGACTCGAAAATGCAGCCCATCTTTCTTCAAGTGCCTCATTGTGCATCTTGAAACAGCCACACCACATGGTTTTCAGAGAGTCCTGTATTTCACCTGAAGTTATTTGTGGGTTTTACTTTTCTTACCAAACAATTTTCCTGGCAGTTGTGGCTGAAATTTTAGTTGGTCTACCTGACTGTGGTTTGGTTTCAACAGAACCCCCTCATTTTCCACTTGTTTAAAGTTTGAACACTGCTGATGGGCATTCCAAATTCCTTGGATATTTTTATATATCCCTTGCCTCCTGATTTATTCAGTTCAACTACCCTTTCCTGCAGATCCTCTGCTTTCCCCATAACTTAGAATCCAGAAACGCATTGACCAAAATATATATATACACATACACACATACATACATACATACATACATACATACATACATACACACAAAAAGATCGCAGGTGAGGATGGTTACCTTTAATAGCCATTAAACCCCTGTGTTTCAACTTGTGTGCATATTATCAGGCCAAAATCACCAGGGTATGTAAACTTTTGATCAGGGTAATTTGGCTAGTTTCTGTTGTCATTATGATTTATGAGTAAACACAGTTGATCGATAATAAATGGCTTCAGCCAAACACTAACCAAGAGTGAAAGAAAAGTTTGTGTTCTTCTCTGAAAAATGGCCAAGAAATCATAAATTCTGCCAGGGTATGTAAACTTATGAGCACAACTGTATAATACACAGTTTGGATATATAAACCTCCAGGGCCTGCTACCAACTATAGTTTGGTTTCCGATGCCTACCTGTTTTTTTTTTTTTTTAAATGGTATAGTGATTGAGAAAAGGAAAAAATTAGAAAAGGTAAAAATCTTTTAAATATAGTAATAAATGTCACAGTTGTCAAAGTACAAAGCAGAGCTACTTATAAAACCAATTATATAATGGGCCACCATTACTAAAATGTATATTTTTTGAATGCACTAGTTAAAGATTATTCTAATTGGGAATCACTCCCCAGCAATCATTACTTAGATATCTGTAATCATGATAGTTACCTTGCTCTCGAATGATCTCCCGTACTCCATGGTAGAACCCACGATACCTTGGTGTAGATAAGGCCTGATCATGGATGAATTTTACCTGAAACAGGCATAAAAAGGCTTCAAATGAACAGGCACAACTTGATTTTCATTGGAAGAGAAGCTAATAAGATTCCGACAGTCAAAGGGTTGCTCCACTCAAAGACAAGTCAGTTCTTAGATGCTGAGCCTTTTTTTCCCAGAGAAAGTGGAACTAAAACTGAAACTTTAAGGAAAAAAAAAAAAAAAAATGCGAGCAGGCAGCTCTTCAAGGATAAGTTCACTTTTTAGAAAATAAAAGCACATTTTTTTGCAGGTAAAATATTTTTTTTTTGGAGTATGTAAGGCATTGCAATCAGCAGATCGCTGGTGCCATGCAGGTCTCTCGGTGTAGCTGTGTGCCAGTACATCCTATACAGGCAAGCAGATGACGAAGAATCAATGAACTAGCATGGCATTCCACAGCGCTGCGGTAGTTCATTGAGGACTACAAGCCAACAGCTGCAAAAGGACACATGCACAGCTTACCGTGCATTCCAGACACTCCAGCTGTGCCAGAATGACGAACTCCCATGTGAGGGATGACGTCATCCTCTGCTGGCCATTAGAGAGGCTGAAAACCTGACATCATTAGAAGGTGGAGGGGGAACATTTTGCACGGTTTATGTCAGCTTTAAGTTTCAGTTCTCAGGTCAACATGCCTACCATCTCCACTGCAGAGGGGTACCACGCTTGGGGGATTTTATTGGACTCTGAATTATGGATACAACATCACAATAAGTGGGAACACTCCAAAGTGGGCAGGATTAGGCCAGGAAATGTGGAAGGGAGATCTCACTACTGGAGGCCCTAAAGATATATGAAGCTGGCAAATGGTTTAGCCCAACACACCCTACCTACAACTGAATATCACTGTTAGTACTGTCCCTCTGCATCAACTAGATATTGTTTCTCATTAGACTTAAAGCTATTTTCTCATTATCTGAAGACGCCTAAACACTACAATACTAAAAGCCAATTTGAAAATGGCTAAGGAAGAAATGTAGGGGGACATTTACAAAAGCTGGAGCACTGTGAATCTGGTGTAGCTGTGCATGGTAGTCAGCTTCTAACTTTATCTTGCTAAATTAAGCTTAGACAATCAAACCTGGAAGTTGATTGGTTTCTATGCAGAGCTGCATCAGATTTTGTACTCTTCAGTTTTAGTAAATCAACCCCATAGTCTCATTAAAAGATATCTGCTGGGCACTTAAGTATCTACACTTGTTCCCCCTTTGAACCTGTCGATCCTGCTTTCTTTTGATGTGGAACAAAGCTGTTGCACCACTACTGAATTCAAAGTAGCATTGTCTCATGTGCAGACAATATACATGTGACAGGTTTTGTTGAAATTCTTCCATGAGGCTATGCTTTGAACATTTTTTTTTTTTTTTTTTTTTTTTTTTTTTTTAAAACACACACACACACACACATGTAAAATGCAAAGCATTTCAAACTTAAATTAATAGAAGGCCGATTTGTATGGCTAGCAAATAGACAGATCATACGATTACATACCTTGATAGTTTCCATTGGACAGACAATCAAAATAGCCTCTACAACACCTGCCCCTAACCCACACATGAAGCTGGCTCTTCCATCTAATTTTCCTGAAGCACTTCTTGCATAATTACTCAGGAACTCAAATGTACCGAACCTGAACAGAAAGAGATTTCTCTCATTAGAGGCTGCGATATGAGGTTTCGATAAGTTTCCATATGAACATATACAGTATGAGTGAACATTAGGCCTTTCTAAGGGCTCACGTGTTGATAATGAAGAACGAAGCAATGCTCATTAATACACCTACGACATTTATGATGTGATTATGTTGTGTTTATGAAGCGTGAAAAAACGCTTCAAGAATGCTTGATAAATGCCCATGGGAGCGCTGCTTTTCTGGCAGGAAGTGCTTAAAAAGGGAAGTGATCCAATTTGATATACAATTTGGATAGATTAAAAATAAAAAAGAAAAAAACAGCTGCCATGTAATCATACTCACCATTGCTCTTCTGCTCCCTGGAGGCAGTCTAAGGAGAATACTTATATAGTAGTCATATAGTAGGTGAGGTTGAAAAAAGACACAAGTCCAACCTATGTGTGTGATTATGTGTCAGTATTACATTACATATCCCTGTATATTGCGGTCATTCAGGTGATTATCTAATAGTTTCTTGAAGCTATCAATGCTCCCCGCTGAGACCACCACCTGTGGAAGGGAATTCCACATCCTTACCGCTCTTACAGTAAAGAACCCTCTACGTAGTTTAAGGTTAAACCTCTTTTCTTCTAATTGTAATGAGTGGCCACGAGTCTTATTAAACTCTCTTCTGTGAAAAAGTTTTATCCCTATTGTGGGGTCACCAGTACAGTATTTGTAAATTGAAATCATATCCCCTCTCAAGCGTCTCCTCTCCAGAGAGAATAAGTTCAGTGCTCGCAACCTTTCCTCGTAACGAAGATCCTCCAGACCCTTTATTAGCTTTGTTGCCCTTCTTTGTACTCGCTCCATTTCCAGTACGTCCCTCCTGAGGACTGGTGCCCAGAACTGGACAGCATACTCCAGGTGCGGCCGGACCAGAGTCTTGTAGAGCGGGAGAATTATCGTTTTATCTCTGCAGTTGATCCCCCTTTTAATGCATGCCAATATTCTGTTTGCTTTATTAGCAGCAGCTTGGCATTGCATGCCATTGCTGAGCCTATCATCCACTAGGACCCCCAGGTCCTTTTCCATCCTAGATTCCCCCAGAGGTTCTCCCCCCAGTGTATAGATTGCATTCATATTTTTGCCACCCAAATGCATTATTTTACATTTTTCTACATTGAACCTCATTTGCCATGTAGTCGCCCACCCCATTAATTTGTTCAGGTCTTTTTGCAAGATTTACACATCCTGCAGAGAAGTTCTTGCCCTGCTTAGCATCGTCTGCAAATACAGAGATTGAACTCTTTATCCCATCCTCCAGGTCGTTTATGAACAAATTAAATAGGATTGGTCCCAGCACAGAACCCTGGGGAACCCCACTACCCACCCCTGACCATTCTGAGTACTCCCCATTTATCACCACCCTCTGAACACGCCCTTGTAGCCAGTTTTCAATCCATGTACTCACCCTATGGTCCATGCCAACGCACCTTATTTTGTACAGTAAACGTTTATGGGGAACTGTGTCAAATGCTTTTGCAAAATCCAGATACACCACGTCTACGGGCCTTCCTTTATCTAGATGGCAACTCACCTCCTCATAGAAGGTTAATAGATTGGTTTGGCAAGAACGATTCTTCATGAATCCATGCTGATTACTGCTAATGAGATCATTCTTATTACTAAAATCTTGTATATAGTCCCTTATCATCCCCTCCAAGAGTTTACATACTATTGATGTTAGGCTAACTGGTCTGTAATTCCCAGGGATGTTTTTTGGGCCCTTTTTAAAAATATTGGTGCTACATTGGCTTTTCTTCAATCAGCTGGTACCACTCCAGTCAATAGACTGTCTGTAAAAATTAGGAACAACGGTCTGGCAATCACCTGACTGAGTTCCCTAAGTACCCTCGGATGCAAGCCATCTGGTCCCGGTGATTTATTAATGTTAAGTTTCTCAAGTCTAATTTTAATTCCGTCCTCTGTTAACCATGTAGGTGCTTCCTGTGTTGTGTCATGAGGATAAACACTGCAGTTTTGGTTACTGAAGCCCCCCGATTCACTTGAAGACTGAGGAGAAGAATAAATTCAATACCTTTGCCATCTCCCCATCCTTTGTAACCAGATGTCCTTCCTCATTCTTTATGGGGCCAATATGGTCTGTCCTCCCTTTTTTACTGTTTACATACTTAAAGAATTTCTTGGGATTTTTTTTGCTCTCCTCCGCTATGTGTCTTTCATGTTCTATCTTAGCCATCCTAATTGCACCCTTACATTTCTTATTGCATTCTTTATAAATTCTGAATGCTGAGGATGATCCCTCAACCTTGTATTTTTTGAAGGCCTTCTCGTTTGCTTTTATATGCATTTTTACATTGGAGTTAAGCCATCCAGGATGTTTGTTCGCTCTTTTAAATTTATTACCCAATGGGATACATTGGCTAATGCCCTTATTTAATATGCTCTTAAAGCAAACCCATCTCTCCTCCGTATTCTTTGTTCCTAATATTTTATCCCAATTTATGCCTTTTAGCAAGGTTTGTAGTTTAGGGAAGTTGGCTCTTTTGAAATTCAGTGTCTTTGTGTTCCCTTCATGTTTCCTATTTGTGTGATTTATACTGAAACTAATTGACCTGTGATCGTCGTTACCTAAATTGCCCCGTATTTCCACATCTGTTATCAGGTCTGTATTGTTGGTAATCAGTAGATCTAGTAATGTTTTATTTCTAGTTGGTGCGTCTACCATCTGACCCATAAAATTGTCCTGCAAGACACTAAGGAACTGGCGAGCCTTAAATGAATGCGCGGTTCCCTCCGCCCAGTCTATGTCTGGATAATTAAAATCCCCCATTATGATAACACTTCCCATCCTTGCTGCTAATCCAATTTGTGATAGGAGATCCGTCTCCACTTCCTCCCTCAGGTTTGGGGGCCTATAGCATACTCCCAGTATTATTTTCCCCTTAGCTTCATCCCTTTGGAGCTCTACCCATAAAGATTCCACCTCCTCCCTAGCCCCCTCAGTGATGTCATCTCTCACACTCACTTGTACATTATTCTTGATATATAGGCATACCCCTCCCCCTTTTTTACCTTCTCTATCCTTGCGGTATAGGGTATACCCTTGAATGTTTGCCAGCCAATCATGATAGCTGTTGAACCAGGTCTCTGAAATTCCCACAAAATCCAAGTCCTCCTTGTACAACAGTATCTCTAGTTCACCCATCTTGTCCGCCATGCTCCTGGCATTGGTGAACATGCCACATAGTTTAGACTGGTCGCATATTGTCCTCGTATTGGGTGTTTCAAGATTGCAACTAGGACTTGCTACTATACTCACCTTGTGTTTTTGTGCTTTGGTTAACCTACCACTAATGCCCCCAATACTATCCTCTGGAATATCTTCCGCGCTGGCTATCACTGTCTCTGGACCCTCCCCCCCATCGCCTAGTTTAAAAACCCCTCTAACATGTTTGGTGACTTGTTGCCAGATCGTTTGTTTTTGTATGCATCACAATAGCTCGGGTCGTATAAATTTAGGGTGCTGTATCATCAATATGAGCACCGATTAAGATCAGCCTTCATGACATTTGCCGACACTGTCCCTTCCATGTACGGACACTCTTTTGCCGACACAAAAAGCTTTGCCACTGACAATCAATGCTCAATGCCTCTGTATCTAACTGCCACTGTCAGTATTACTGGCTGTCTTGATCATTTTGCCTGCACACAGAAGCCAATGGAGTCACCACACAGCTGTTCTGTACAAGCAGGAGGTGACGGGAGCTGGTCTGTCCTAGTTTGCTACTTCCCAGTGCATTCTGGGATATCTGAGCCTCCACTTTCTTACCACTAATACCCAGATAACACTTCATAAATGCTTCACCAACACCTCAAATGCTCTAGGTGTGGTTGGGGTTATAGAGCATCACCATTGAAATCAATGGAAATGGTTGACAAGCTATAAATGTCATTTGGGCTCAGTGTTGCATGACCGAGCAATTTCCAGTTAAAGTAACAGTGCTGAATAGCAAAAAATTCATTCGTTTTGAAGGGGGAAAAAAAAGCTTCTGAAAGGGTTCATTTTAAACACAATGCTACTGCTCTGTGTGAACAGCACTGTGTGCTGCCACTAACATTTATGGCAGGAATTGACGAATGGTTATGGAACTTTGGAAATTCTCAATAAATACACCATAAAAAAAAAAAAAAAAAAAAAAAAAAAAAACACACATGGTATCGACACATGTGTAAACGAACTCTTACTGGTTCTTTTCTAAATGCACCCAAAATGTGAAAAGGGAAAAACCTCAAGTTTACAAAAAACTATCAGGGTTCATCTGTACCCATCCCAGTGCAATTCCGTTTTCCTTGATGTGTATCTAAAACGCTAGAACAAAATGTACTTTACAGCGCATCAGTCTTTAGATGATGTATCTGCACATCAGTTTTTTTTTAGGCTCCCACCTTTATTTTTACCTGGTAATTCTACCTCTAGTACACTTATCCTAGGGCAACAATGCTCACTTGTTGTAATGTATCCATGGAGAATAGAGTTATCACCCTAGGCGGTTATCCTGAATTTGACTGCAGAGCACCTCCCACACTCATCTCGTGATCTTCTGTAGTTCACAAAAAGGTTTACTCAGAAGGCTGAAAACATGGTTTGAGATTTCAATTTAGTGAACGGGAAGTTACAAGGACATGTACGTACATGGTACAGATTCTGGCATTCATTAAAATTTATATTCCAGACTGAAGCTCTAAATTATATTTAAACCTAAAAAGAGGAATTTTAATTTACCTGTAAATGCGACATCTTAGAGTACAGTACAGGACAGACAAAGAATTCCTAGACCCTAGGTTATAGGCCCATACCTTCATGTAATTGGACAGTGGCAAAAAACTTGCAAGGGCATGCCCACCGGGATGGTTTCTGCAGGGCAGAGAACCAAATTCAGATCCCAAAGCTGCATAGGGTACTGTAATGGTGGCCTGATGTAAGATACACCTTGAATGAAGGTTATGAAATGGGAGGAAGAAGTCAGAGGCTTTTGAAAAAGAAAGGATAAGGCTCAGACTTGTCCTTTTAGATTACTTAAGGCCAAATTCTGGTCAATACCTGATTGTAGGAAGGCCAGAATGCAAGGCAAAAGAGTAATATTTAGGACTGGAGTGCCCATATTCACACCAGGCAAAGAAAGGATTGCTGGTTTGGATAGTAGATCTTTCTGCAAGTGGCTTTTCTTGCTTTTAGCAAGGTAGGAATGACAGACTTGGAAACCTCTGTCTCTTAAGACCTGGGCTTCAACAGCCATGCTGTTAAAACCAGAGAATTGGAAGCAGGATGGAATAGAGGGCCCTGAGACAGCAGGTCTGGTCTGTTGGGGGAAGGCCAGGGACAGACCTTGCCACAGACAGAGGTAGTTTATTGGTAAATCTGGGTTCCAGCCCATTTCACTGATCCAGGTAGTGGTGACAGATGCTTTCCAGTTGTCGACTGCTGGGATTAGAACCACAGATCACTGGACAGCAAGTTTGTGTCCATGAGATTATCTGGTTTGCTTTCTTCAGGGCTGCATAACTCCTGGTGCCCCCTTGGTGGTTGATGTAGGCAACAGTAGTGGCAGGGTCTTATTGCACCCTGATGACAGAGGGATCAAGTTCTGCAGAGCCATATTTATTGCACTGGATGCCCAGGATGTTGATAGTAGAGCTGCACAATCAATCGTTAAAAAATCGTGATCTCGATTCACCCCCTCTGACGATCTCTCCTGCTGAGTTTGCAGATTCTTTCATATAAATAAGTGCAGAGGTTATCTACTCACTCAGCTGTCAAAAGAAAGCAGTCTGCCAAGTTTATAACTTGAAACATTGTAACCAACCCTTCCTTCTTAGATCAAAAGGATAGAACTTCTGTGTAAATAAATAATCCAGGCAGTCTGCCAAGTTTTCAACAATGTTTCAATGCAGGAAGTTTAACCACTTAAAGTCTAAATCTTTTTTCTGACACTTAAGTTAAAATCAATATTTTTTGCTAGAAAACGAAATAAGACTGCTACCACACTGTCCGAGAGGACTTGTACGTGGCGACCTTTCAGCTCTCTGGCAAATGTCTTTAGCGCTTCCCAGATCGCCTGTAACTCCCTCCAGTTGGTAGACCTTTAGGGCTGTACCTTCTCCCAGCGCCCTTGGGCCATTTTTGATCCCCAATGGGCCCCCCAGCCCCAAGCACTGGAGTCAGTGGTGATACGGACGGACACTGGAAGAGACCATAATAGACCTTGCACAAGGTTCTCTTCGTTCCTCCACCACCACAGAGACCTTCTGGTCTTTGAAGATAGGCGGATGGTTGTGTCTAGCGATTCCTGCGCTCCATCCCAGCTGTTCAGGATGTTGGCCTGGAGACACCTGAAATGGGCCCTCGCCCATGGTACCGCAGGAATTGTTGCTACCAGAAAACCCAGACCTGACATACCTGAGCGGAGGGAAATTGCCAGATTGTTTTGAAAAAAAAGTTGCAGTCGCCTTCACCATTTCTACCTTCTCCTCTGAGAGATGGATCTTTTTTGTGTCACTGAGTTCACCAAGAACCCCAGGTACTGTAAGACCTGTGTCGGGATTAAGTTCGACTTTTGTTTATCAACCACCCCAGTTTTTTAAAAAAAGGAAATGGCCACCCGCAAATCTCCCTGTAATTGGAGCACGGAGGGGGCAAAGAATAAAGGTCGTCCAAATATGGTATGACCGATATCCTTTTCAATCTCAGGGGAGCCAGTGCTTCCGCCAGGATTTTCGTAAAAATCCTGGGGGATGAGGACAGGCCAAATGGTAGGGCCCTGAATTGAAAATGTCGGACCTGCCTTCCCCACTGGATTGCTACCCTCAAATTTGAGAGTCCTCGTGGATGGGGACGTGTGGATAGGCGTCCCTCAGATCGAGGGAGGTCATGAAACAATCTGGAGGAAGAATAAACTTTACCAAAAAGAATGTTTCCATCCAGAATTTTTTGTATGTTACCCAGTTGTTTAGCAACTTCAAATTTAGTATTAGACGGAATTTGCCTGACGGAGCTTTACTACAAAAACGTGAGACAGTAGAAACCGTGGTTCACTTCTTGCTGTGGCACTGGAACGAGAACCCACTGGTCCACCAAGTCGCCAATTTGTGACAACAAGGCCGTCACCTTCTGAGGATCCCTGGGAGGCGTGGTCACACACGTCCTTGTGGGCGGAGTGCCTTCAAACTGTATTCGATAGCCCTCCCTGATTATCCTCAGTATAAAAGCATTTGGGGTAGTCTTTACCCACTGTGGGAGGAACTGCCCCAGTCTCCCTCCCACGTGTACCAAGTCACTGGGATTTAGTGTTTTTTTTTTTTTTTTTTTTTTTTTTTTAGAGGAAAACAAAACACCTTTCTGTTTCCCCTTCCCCACTGTTTTTTTTTTTTTTTTTTTTTTGGAGCTGACCCCTTAGAGGTCTGTCCTTGTGACGGCCCTTGTCTTTTGGGACGGAAACAAAAAAAAGAACGTTTCCCTGGGGCTTTCTTAGTCTTTATAGGGCAGACCTTTTTCTTGTCTGCAGTGCGATCTAGGACCTTTGCTAGATCCTGTCCAAACAAGAGGTCTCCTTCAAATGGGATGCCACACAGCCTAACTTTTGAGACCGGGTCCCCTGACCAGGATTTTAACCAGAACTCTCTGCGAGATGAGTTTATAAGGGCAGCGGTCTTTGCTGACAGCTTGACGGACTCGGCAGATGCATCTGCCATATAGTCCACTGCCTTATGCAGCATGGGAAGGGAATCCAAAATTTCCTTCCTGGAGGTCCCACTTTCCAAATGACCTTGTATTTAGTCCAGCCAGACATCCAAATTACGAGCCACTATTGTAGCCATCACAGGTTTTAGGTTTGTCATGGCTACTTCCCATGACCTTTTCAGCAGTACCCTAATCCTCTTGTCCATGGGTTCCCTAAGGACACCCATGTCCTCAAAAGGCGAGGTCTGTGGATTTGGCGTACTGGGAAATGGCTGCGTCTACTTTGGTCACCTTGTTCCAAACAGGTGGAATCCCCACTGAAAGGGAATCTCCTCTTCAAACTTTTGGGGAAAAAAACAATTCTTTTCTCCACTTCCACCCACTTTTTTTTTTTAATAGAGTCCGCCAGTGCGCTGTGTACAGGAAAAACCCTGGTTTAATCATCCTTCAGGGTCCGACACATCTGGTCATGCAAAGACAAGGAGACCTGCACATCTTTAATCTCAAGCGCCTCGTAGATCACCCCCAATAAGGCATCAACCTCCTCGATTGAGAGCCTGGATCTGGGTGAACTTGTCCCTTGGCTCGGAATATCTTTGAATCAACCAAGTGAGGCGGCATCATCCAAAGAATCTGAGTCCTCTCCCCCTGATTCATCATCCGCCTCTGGGGCGGAAGCGGGGGGAACTGCAGCTGGTTGCTTTGGGGTTTCAAGGTTTGCCAGCATTGTCTTAATGGCCTTCATTTCTTTCTGAACACCAGAAATCAATTCCTTGCAGGCCCCCCGTGGCCTCCTTGTAAACCAACTTGTCAATACAGGGTTTACAGAGGGGCTTGTTCCACCCTTCCTTAAATTTGTTCGTACATGATGGACACCTCTTCTTCCCCCCTGACCTCTCCAGTTCTTTAGGCAGAGCCTAAGACAAGAGAAGGAGAGAAGAGAAGAGAAGGAGGGAAAAAAGGAAGGGAAACAAAAGACAAGCTACCATCAGCACAAAACCTTAGCAATCTGGGATGTCCTTCACCAACACCTTTGTGCACCCCCACCAGCCGCTGCCGGGATTCGCAAGACTCTTTAGTCTGGATCCCGTCTAAAAAAAAAAAAAGAGGGGGGGGGGGGGCCTCAAAAAGGGTCCACATAAGTAGTCCATCATTCCGCCCCCCCCCCCCCCCATCTCCCCCCTAGCCGCGTAGGTCCAAGACATCCCTGTGTCCGCCTACCTGAGCTGAGTTGGCTCCACTGCCACCTGGTTCCGCTGAATCCATGCTGCCCATTCCTTGCATTCAGGTAGACAGTCTGTGGTGAAGCACTGTTACATCCTGTGGCTGGCGTTTTTTCAAAAAAACGCTTTGGCTCCGTCGTCCCCGCTCGCGGCGTGACCCGGAACCAGAAGTTGTGCGCCGGAAGCCTCCGCCCTCCTCCTGTGTTCCATAGGCCGGAACTCGAGGCCTACGCCCACCCCCCGATCGTATCCGGCAGCCAGACGGGGAACGCCAGCCCTCCCCGGGCTATCAAGGAGGAGGACACCGGCACCGGCTTACATTTAAGCCTGGCCGGGGGGACCCAGATGCCTGCCACCTTAGACCCATGCCACCAGGTATGCAGATCTCCTTCCCCCTTTTCCCATGGGCAGTTCCCAGGCTTAGGGGAAGGAGAGCTCCAATCTAGCCTCCTCCTTCGTTGGAGGAAACACATACTGAGGAAGAGGGATGGAAGCTGCCCTTTAAAGATCTGGTTATGCGTTTCCTGCCTCCGGAGGTGGAGCCTCTCTCTCTAGTGCTGTCCTGGACAGACGACTAGAGAAAAAGTCCAAATTCTGAGAAGGACAAGAAGATGTGCTTGGACCTTTGTAAATACTCTTAGAGCAGAGGATAGACTAAAAGGCATGACAAACTTGTAGGAACTGTCTGCCACTGCGACGCACAGAAAGCACGAATGAGGAGAATAAATGGGGATATGCATCTTGGATGTTTACAGATGCCAGGTATTCCCATTATCTCAGAGAGGCAATACCCAACCTTGCAGATTCCAATGAAATTTTGGAACATGAAGGTATTTGCTGAGGGATTTTAAATTTCAGAATAGGATGAATTCCCCTGTTGGGCTTGGTTCTGTGAACAGCTTTAAGCCTTGTGAAGGTAATTACACAACTACTCCTTGGGACAAGAGATGGTTCAGGGTATTCTGGAAATCTGATTGTCCCTGGGTAGATTTTGTTTGAGAGAAAAAAAACAGCGAGTAGAGTTTTGAATTCTACTTTGTAGAAAACCACCAATCTTACCCAAAGGTTTGGGACCCAGAGAGAGGCAAAACAGTAAACAGACAATTCCCTACTCTTAGGAGTAAGGGCGTCCTTTCATTGAGAAGAGGGCTTTTAGGAAGATTGTTGGGCTTTGTAGGCCAAGTCTATTCCCGAACGGAAGGGCTGAATTTAGGTTTGGATATTGAAGCCTGGGTAGAGCAATTAGGTGCTGCATTTTACAGAAGTAGAGGCTCCTGAGGGAAGGTTTTGGAATCTTCCACTGTAGAAGTAAAACCTTTCCTCCCATTACATATTTTTTTAATTGGTCAAGTACTTCCCCAAACAGCTGTTTTCCCTCGGGAGGGGGGGGGGGGGGGAGCATACAGGTGAAGCATCTTTTAAAGGCAGTTTCAGGTTGTCCAGGCTTTCAGCCACAAGATTCTGCACATGTGAATGGAGATTGGGGCCATTCTGGAAATTTGCCTCATGACATGTTCTAATGCATCCACACAAAAAATCAGAGCAGAAGGCAACTGCTCTGTTAAAGCCAGATCCAAGAATACAGGGTCATATTGGTTGCTCATTCTCCTAAGCCAATTTGCTGCAATCTGCCATATCAAAATTTTCGCAAGAGCTGGTTTGCAGGGGGACTGGGCCTGCCAGTGTGTCCAGAAGGAAAACTCTGCAACCTTGGTGCAGACCATCCTTGTGTCAAAAGGGCAGGAGGAAGCGCCCTAGTACCTTATAGACAGAAGTGGCAGTAAAGTGTGCAATCTGTGGTGTAATGCAACACCTGGTGGAGTGGTTGAGTTTTAGCCCCAAACCTAACGTTTACAATGAAGTGAACACAATTCAGTTATAGCCCTGATCTTTTACAGTAATGACCAGAGATACAGGTGACCCTGTCTTACCTTTCCCCTGAACCGTATATAAAGTCAAGGCTTACCCCATCATAGTGGGCATACCCCCACCCCCCAAAAGGTCTGCAGGGGTTGGATGCAATAGGGATGGACTACAACCCTGGACCTGTATAGCATTGTATAGCACTGACTTCATGCGTTGCACTAGGTGCTAAGGTGAGCACCATTGCAGGGCCCAAAGCAACATTACATCCCTACACAGTGTGGAGTCTAGGTACAGCTCCCAATCTTTACTAAGATTGTGCTGATCCAGATGCACTGCTTCTATCTGTGGCATTTTAAGACAATAAGGAGCTGACTGAAGATTCTGAAGATAAAATTATAAAAAGTAATATACAAGTATAAAGTACAATAATAAACTAGTTAAGCTAAGAGTGATTTCCCTGTGAAGGAGAAGAGGTTTATCATCACCTTAGGACACTACCAAAAAAACCTCATGGACTCAAGAAGTGGGGCAGGTTATTGGGAAGGTGCCCAGTGCCAGTGTCCAATCATCTGAAGGTACAAGTCTAACTAATGTTCTATGAATATTTGGCCTATGACCTGTACAATTAAGATACACAAAAGTTATTATATTACAAGCTTGCTAGTCCTTTGATGTGGTGGACACATTTTTATTCCTGGTTTTTAAACTTTGTTTTCCTTTATTTTCATCTGGCCAATAACACAACTTCCTGTTTTAGGGAGGTGCCCCCCAAGGCACCCTTGGACAGTAGCATTTTCTGGGGATGGGCTTTACAAGAGTAACTAAAGCTGGCCCATAGATGGATCGAAATTTGCCCGGTTCAGCAAGAATCACTGTGTGGCCATCCCCGTTCAACAAAATTGCTTGAACAAACAGACAAGCTGGAAAACATTTGTCAGTAGTTGCAGCCACTGATCAGTGATTCTTGCAGTGCCAGGTCCCACTGTCAGAATAAAATGTCCCAGCAAGCGAGATTCCTCCATCCACCTTTTTACATGCATGGCGGAATACATTAATTTTTTTGTTGTTTGTTAAGCCAGATAAAACTAACCATCTATCGCTAGCTTAAAAGAATTGTAAGGCAAGGGTTTTATCATTGATGCATTAAGCATTATGATAAAGACTGCTGTGTGCAGCAGCCTCTAATACTTACCTGAGCCCCATCTCTGGCCAGCGATGTCCACGACTCTCCCCCCTGATTGGCTGAGACACAGCAGCGGCGCAATTGGAGGGAGGGAGAGAGGGAGAGGGAGGGGGAGAGGGAGGGGGAGAGGGAGGGGGAGAGGGAGGGGGAGAGGGAGGGGGAGAGGGAGGGGGAGAGGGAGGGGGAGGGGGAGAGGGAGGGGGAGAGGGAGAGGGAGGGGGAGGGGGAGAGGGAGGGGGAGAGGGAGGGGGAGAGGGAGGGGGAGAGGGAGGGGGAGGAGGGAGAGGGAGAGAGAGAGAGAGCTTCGTGTCTGAATGGACACACGAAGCTGCAGCTCGGCTACCCCCCATGGCAAGCTGCTTGCTGTGGGGGCACTCGAGAGGAGGGAGGGGCCAGGAGCAGCGACGAGGGACCCAAGAAGAGAAGGATCCGGCCTGCTCTGTGCAAAACCAACTGCACTAAGCAGGCAAGTATGACAGTTATTTCATTTATTTTTTAAACGAGACTTTACAATTACTAACAAAAACTTCCTGTCCTGATTCACAGGTAATAAAGCTATGAAGCAGGGTGAACTCAAACACAAACACTGCTTGTTTAATGCTAGTAACAGGCTGAATCGTGTCATTTTAAAATTTTACACTTAATACCACTACATTTTTTTTTAAAGTACATGTCTTTATGATCCCAGAAAACGGAAAATTGTATACTCACCTTTCCGTAATTTTCCTTTCCTGTCGTATCTTCATGGCAGCATACACTTTGGGTTGTGACTCCGCACCTCACAACCTGATAGGACCACATAGATATTAGGGCTGCGCATCTTCACTGGCCTCACGATTCGATTACGATTATCAAGTCAACGATTTGATTTGATTCGATTCCGCGATGCATCACGATTACAGCGCAAGTCCGCAAGTTCTCATGGTTTTCATCAAAAAAAAATTCAAGTAGTCAGGAGGACTCCATTTTTTTTATTCTATCTGTTCTTAAGAAAAAAAGAGACAGCAGAGGAGCTCCAGGCTCTCTTCCACAATACTAAAAGGAGATGGTCAGAGCCTGCGGACATGCTACAGGAGATGATCAGAGACTGCAGACATGCTACAGGAGATGATCAGAGACTGCAGACATGCTACAGGAGATGATCAGAGACTGCAGACATGCTACAGGAGATGATCAGAGACTGCAGACATGCTACAGGAGATGATCAGAGACTGCAGACATGCTACAGGAGATGATCAGAGACTGCAGACATGCTACAGGAGATGATCAGAGACTGCAGACATGCTACAGGAGATGATCAGAGACTGCAGACATGCTACAGGAGATGATCAGAGACTGCAGACATGCTACAGGAGATGATCAGAGACTGCAGACATGCTACAGGAGATGATCAGAGACTGCAGACATGCTACAGGAGATGATCAGAGACTGCAGACATGCTACAGGAGATGATCAGAGACTGCAGACATGCTACAGGAGATGATCAGAGACTGCAGACATGCTACAGGAGATGATCAGAGACTGCAGACATGCTACAGGAGATGATCAGAGACTGCAGACATGCTACAGGAGATGATCAGAGACTGCAGACATGCTACAGGAGATGATCAGAGACTGCAGACATGCTACAGGAGATGATCAGAGACTGCAGACATGCTACAGGAGATGATCAGAGACTGCAGACATGCTACAGGAGATGATCAGAGACTGCAGACATGCTACAGGAGATGATCAGAGACTGCAGACATGCTACAGGAGATGATCAGAGACTGCAGACATGCTACAGGAGATGATCAGAGACTGCAGACATGCTACAGGAGATGATCAGAGACTGCGGACATGCTACAGGAGATGATCAGAGACTGCGGACATGCTACAGGAGATGATCAGAGACTGCGGACATGCTACAGGAGATGGTCAGAGACTGCGGACATGCTACAGGAGATGGTCAGAGACTGCGGACATGCTACAGGAGATGGTCAGAGACTGCGGACATGCTACAGGAGATGGTCAGAGACTGCGGACATGCTACAGGAGATGGTCAGAGACTGCGGACATGCTACAGGAGATGGTCAGAGACTGCGGACATGCTACAGGAGATGGTCAGAGACTGCGGACATGCTACAGGAGATGGTCAGAGACTGCGGACATGCTACAGGAGATGGTCAGAGACAGCGGACATGCTACAGGAGATGGTCACAGACTGCGGACATGCTACAGGAGATGGTCACAGACTGCGGACATGGCACAGGAGATGGGCACAGACTGCGGCGGACATGGCACAGGAGATGGGCACAGACTGCGGCGGACATGGCACAGGAGATGGGCACAGACTGCGGCGGACATGGCACAGGAGATGGGCACAGACTGCGGCGGACATGGCACAGGAGATGGGCACAGACTGCGGCGGACATGGCACAGGAGATGGGCACAGACTGCGGCGGACATGGCACAGGAGATGGGCACAGACTGCGGCGGACATGGCACAGGAGATGGGCACAGACTGCGGCGGACATGGCACAGGAGATGGGCACAGACTGCGGCGGACATGGCACAGGAGATGGGCACAGACTGCGGCGGACATGGCACAGGAGATGGGCACAGACTGCGGCGGACATGGCACAGGAGATGGGCACAGACTGCGGCGGACATGGCACAGGAGATGGGCACAGACTGCGGACAATAATGCAGAGTTGGGGTGTGAGATCAGATATGGATCACTGGCCATTAAGGCTTGCATCTCTGACACCTTCTTAGCCGATGTTATGGCTATCAGGAATGAGACTTTCAGCGTCAGATCCCATAAGGATATGTTCTCATTAGGAAAAAAGGGCTCCTTAGATAAAGCTTCCAGTACGACTGAGAGGTCCCAGACTGGGAAGGAAGGTTTCCTAGGCGGCCTCAGCTTTAGACAGGCCCTTTGGAACTGAACCACAAGGGGATCTTGTGCCCATCTGACTCCTGTCAAGGCGGACAGGGCCGAGACTTGGACCTTTAAGGTACTTGACCCAAGGCCCTTCTCTAGGCCTAACTGAAGAAACTCCAGGACCTGTGACACTGATGGGGAGGATGGGTTCCAACCTTGCTGTTGAGCGAAGGTGGTAAACTTCTCCCAGACTCGCCTGTAAGTATTATTCGTGGTAGGCCTCCTGGCCTGGAGAAGGGTATCCGCTACCCTCTGGGAACAGCCTTGCTCTAGGTACCTTGCCCTTTCAGTCTCCAAGCCATCAAATGTAGCTTCTCCGGGTTCGGGTGAAGAAGATGACCTTGAGAGAGTAGGTCTGACGACAACGGAAGGGGCAGTGGATCTGCCGTATTCAGCTGCATCAGAGTGGTAAACCATGGCCTCCTCGCCCAGAAGGGAATCACTGCCATCACCAGTGCCGATGACTCCTTGAGTCTCAGGAGAAACCTCGCTATGAGAGGAGTTGGAGGGAAGATGTATCCCAGCTGGAAGTTCCAGGGGTGCAGGAGACAATCCGTCCCCTCCGCTGAAGGGAATGGTATTCTTGATAGGAATCTCTGGCATTTCGCATTCTCTGGGGTTGCCGCCAGGTCTATCTCTGGTAAACCCCAAGTCCGGGATATGAGGGCGTAGGCCTGTGGGTTCAGAGACCACTCGTGGTTGGAGGTGAAATTCCTGCTCAGCGAGTCGGCCAGCACATTCTGGACTCCCGGAACATAGATTGCCCTTAGGCTTAACAGGTTCACTTGTGCCCACTCTAGGACAGGACGGACCTCCTGCATCATGGACCCGCTTCTGGTGCCCCCCTGCCTGTTGACATAAGCAACCGCAACCTTGTTGTCCATTCTCAGAAGAACATGTCTTTCTCTCAAGAGGGAGCTGAAGGACAGGAGCGCCTGGAGTGCTGCTCTCATTTCTAACACATTTGACACTGTGTCCTGTGCCCTGAATGGCCAGCGGCCTTGAGCCGCAAAGTGCTGATGGTGAGCTCCCCACCCCTGCAGACTGGCATCTGAGGTCACCGTCTCCTGGTGAGGGGTGATAATGTTCTTGCACCTTCTTAAGTTGCGAGGCCGAGTCCACCACAGCAATGATTGCTTCACCTCCTGAGGGATGTGAATCGACTGGGACATTGAAATCCCGTTCCACTGGCGCAGGAAGGAAATCTGGAAAGGCCTCGAGTTCCACTGCGCCCACTAAACCATCGGAATGGTGGATGCCAAAGAGCCCAGGATACTGAGGCATGTTCTGGCTGGTAGCCTCTTGGCCGAGATAGCCTTCTTCACCTTCTGAATCAGGGGAGGAATCTTCTCCTCTGGAAGCTCCACCGTGTTCTCTCTCGTGTCCAGCTCGGCCCCTAAAAAGACCATTCTCTGAGTGGGATGGATACTGCTTTTCTCCCAGTTTATCAGCCACCCTAGAGACTGTAAGGTGGAGACCAGGATTCCCCGATGCTGGATGAGAGATTTCTTGTTGTCCGAGAGAAGCAGGATGTCGTCCAGGTAATGGTGGACTCCTAATCCCCTCTCTCTCAAGTGGGCTATCACGGGCAAAAGGACTTTCATGAACGTCCTGGGTGCGGTGGAAATTCCAAACGGAAGACTTCGGAATTGGAAGTGCCAGCTGTTTATCGTAAATCGGAGGAATCTCTGGAACTCTGCGTGAATCGGGATATGTAAGTATGCGTCTCGAAGATCGATTGAGAGCATCCAGTCTCCCCGATTTATCGCCTGGAGAATTGATTGAAGGCTCTCCATCCTGAATGTTTCTACCCGAATTGACCGGTTGAGTTTCTTTAGGTCCAGGACGGGACGAAAGTCCCCTGACTTTTTCCTTACCAGGAAGAGTGGGGAATAGAAACCTTGACCTCTTTGAGATGGTGTGACCTCCACTATTGCTTGTTTTCTTAACAGGTCCTGGATATACTGGACCAAGGACAGCCTTTTCTCTCTGGAAGGAGGAAGTTTGGTTGCGCAGAAGTGACCCCTTGGAGGGCGGTTCTTGAACGACCACCTGTGCCCGACCCGGATGGTGGATACTGTCCATGGATCTTTTATCAATTCCGCCCAAACCAACTTGAAATTTGTGAGCCTGGCACCCACTACCGCTGATTGGGCGGGCGTACCTTCAAAACGGTTTCTGTTCATTGGAGGTCGGGGTCTTGGTTTTTTGGAACTTGAGGAAGGACGTCTGAGGGTTCTTCCAAGTTCTCCTGTACTCCTTCCCAGGTCTATAGGATTTTGCATCCCTGTATCTTTCCGGGAGATTGAAGGGAGGCGCTCTTTGCCGTTTTGGCCTTCTGTCTGAAGGGATAAGACCAGACTTCCCACCTGTCACTTTGGATATTGCTGTATCCAGCTTTGCGTCAAAGAGGTTAATTCCATCATATGGAATCCTGCACCAGTTGGACTTTGAGGCCGGGTCGGCTGACCAGGGTTTAAGCCACAACGCCCTCCTGCCCATTACCGTTCCTGCGAGACTGAGTTCCTGTAGGGCTTTAACGATCTGGTCTTGATCTGCGCCTTCAGCCATGAGTTTCGCAGTGTTTGCAGACCACCCGGAAATAGCTTACCCGACGGCGGCCAGTGCCACTGCTGGTCTGCAGGCACCCCCTGCGAAAACGTAAGCCCTTTTAAGGTCCGTATCCACCTTTCTGTCCAGGACATCCCTGAATGTCACTGCGTCCTCAATGGGAAGCGTCACATGCCTGGCTAGGCGCATCAAAGAGGCATCCACCACTGGAGGGGAAACCAGGGGAGATACCCTGGGTTCTTTTAGAGGATACAACTTGGTAAGCCTGTTAGAGAGACTAACTTTCTTCTCTGGATTCTCCCATTCATCTTTAATAAGCTCATCCCGTTCCTCTATGAATGGAAAGGCTTCAGGTACTTTCTTGAGATTTGGAAAAAACTTCCTTTGTTTCTGTTGTACCTCTTCAGGTTCTTCCCAGTTAATCGCTTCCTTGACCGATTTCACAAAGGGGCCTATGAGCGAAAAATCAAAGCCTGCTGCCGCCTCCAGTTCTTCCTCATCTGATGGGAATTCTTGTTCCCTAGATGTACTGGGATGGGATGGGAAGGTGCTTAGGGCTGTAACCTCCACGTCTGGAGTTGAGATATGCGTAGCAGGGACTCTGGTAGGCTCTACATTGACTAGTTCTTTCTCTCTGGTGGCTTCGTCCATGCATTTGCGGCAGGCTAATCTGTCTGGTAGGGCTGTGGCCCCGCATACCCAGCAAGCATTCCCTGCCGGCCGGGAGGGATGTGCAGGAGACTGACGTCTACGTGCAGGGGATCTCCTGTGATAGGAACGCCTATGCCTGGAGTAGGAACGACTCCTCCTACGGCTTCCTCTGTGGGCTAAGCGACTTCTGCCGCGTGAGCGGCATCGCCTATGGCTGGAGCGGCTTCTCCTGCGAGAGGTCTCTTCGTCTTGATTTTGACGACCTTGATGACCTGGTAGGGCTGACCAATTAGGCAGCATTAGTACGATCCTGCTCTCTTTTTCAATCTTCACTACTTACCATGGAAATCCCCCCCCCTTACCTATTGGGCTGATGGTGATCTGCTGGGGCAGCGGTCTCCATGGAAAGGAAACTGTGAAAGACCTGGCAGAGATATAGACAGGTATAAACATGCAGTCAGCCAAACACAGGTACCAGAAGAAAGGAGAAACCACTTACCCCAAGGGGGAACGCCAGAAGGAAAAACAGAGCTGATAAAGCAGTCAGGGTGTCTTCAGGAACCAGAGGAATCATATGACAGATTGAGGCTTTTAAAAGAACCACCATGGCCGCCGAGGTCACGACCCGCCCGCACATGCTCAGTAGCGGCGCGCCCCGCTCGGCGCCATCTTGGAACCTGGCGAACCGACCAGGCCGCCCTGAGAGTGTGCACCGCACACACAAAAGGAATGAAAAGTGTAATGGAGACCGCTGCACACAACTAAGCCTATTTAAGGCTTATACTGGAGCCGCAACATACCCCTGAGATCACCAGAGTGGGGTTCCTTCCATCTAGCTCATTTAGAGGCTGTACAGGTAAGGACTTCCACCCAGGAGAGGCTAGAACCTGGCTGGGGCGAATTCGGTAAGGGGGTGCTTCTGACATCTTCAGTCCTTCAGGTGAGGAAAAATAAGAGAATATTGGGGCGGGGGCTATCTTTACAACTTATATCTATGTGGTCCTATCAGGTTGTGAGGTGCGGAGTCACAACCCAAAGTGTATGCTGCCATGATGCGACAGGAAATAATTTTTTTTTCTGCAAATGTATGTTTTCCACTTATTTGCGTTTTTAAAATGACAGAAAAATAGAGTTCTTACTTTTCCTGCACTTTACATTAGTTACGAGGGTAATCTAGATACCTTGTCTGTTATTTCATTAGTATCATGGTACTGATTTCATACCTTACTGCAGACTTGGGAATGGATCCATACAGCAATGAGCTAAGACCTCGATACAAGCCTCTGATTCCATGATCCTGTACAGTAAGCTTGACACAGTGCCCTGTGGGTGACACAAGAGGTAAGTGGACTTTTCCATCACTACAATCCTGTAATATGCGATCACACCTTCTTACCTATTCCTCTATACCGGGGTGGATTGGCCTTCTCATCTAACTGAAGCTGAGTCTTGACGTACTCTGTAGGGAAAGTGATGCAGATTTCGATGCCCCCTGCAATTCCGCCTATGAGAGATAAAATAGGGAATGAGACACGATTTCCCAGATCTGGTAGGGTTGTGATAGTGCTGGACCAGTCAGTCAGTCATTTTCAAATAGGGTTCTGTGGATTCCTCTAGGGGCTGCTAGGGATTCCATAAACTGTGGTAGATTCCATTTGATGGTACCTGCATAGCTCTGGAACCAATGTCACTTGAAAAAGCAAGACACCAATGATCTTTTTAGCTGTCTGTAGGGGTAGAAATTCTTCCCACTACTGTAAGGGCTCCTTCACACGGACGTGTCCATGTATGGAGCCCACTCTGCTCAGCGGGGGATCGCTCCGTCGATCCCCGCTGAGCAGGAAGATGACAGGTCCGTCTCTGCACACTGTGCAGGGACGGACCTGTCAGAGCGCCGCTCTCCCCTATGGGGGATCGGACGAGGACGGACCGTCATCACCCGATCCGATCCACAGACGGATGGTAAAGTAGGTTTTTCCTCCGTCACACTTTTTTGGATCAGAGCGGGTCGGATGTCAGCGGACATGACACCGCTGACATCCGACGCTCCATAGAGGTCTATGGAGCGTCCGTTCAGGTCCACCTAAAAAACTGACAGGCAGACCTGAATGGACAGTGCGTGTGAAAGAGGCCTTAGGGTGGACATTCTTCCCACTGGCTATCACTGAAGTTAGACATTCTTCCAACTGATTCCCAAAAAACATTTTAAAATATGTGTTCCCCTAGACCTAAAAATGTTTTCTTTGGGTGCAAAAAGATTAAGAATGGCTGTGCTGGACAGAGTAGAGATTTGAGTCTAAAGAATAAAGTGTTCATTGCCAGAATTAAGTTTGTTTCTGGTAAAAGGAAGGTATGTATGGTTCCAGTTCTAGGCAGATGCTCAAATTAATTTCTGGTTGTGTGGTTAGAAGCACCTAGGACAAAACCAATTTTGAAATTAGTTAAAAATATCTGTTAAAAGTATTATATATAGCCAACATGTTTTAGGGGGCAACTTAAACTTCCAGAGATCCAGGTGGCTGGTTACACTGTGATTAGAACTAGCGTCAACCCAGCCTCCATTCAGGCCATTTTATTTCCTCCTGACTGTATTACAAATCGTTCAATTCCTGAAGAAGGGGAAGTCATGACCCTTGAAATGTATTGGCTGTATTTGACGCCCTTAGCAAAATAAATATTTAAAAAAAAAAAAAAAAAACCCATGTCCTACCTCCTCTGTGCAGTTGGTTTAGCACAGTGCGGCCCCGATCCTCCTCTTCTGGGGTCCCTCGGCAGTGCTCCTGGCTCCTCCTCTTCTCGAGTGTCATGTTGGAGCTGCTCTCCCTCGGGGCACTTGTGCAGGCACACTGCCTTGTCCATTGACACAGGCAGCAGGACTCGGCCCTGCCCCCACGTCATTGGATTAGATTGACAGCAGCAGGAGCCAATGGCTGCACTGCTATCAATCTATCCAATCAGGACCCGAGACACCGGCTGGAGCTGGTGTGGTTGTCCCTGTCGTTGGAAAGACCGGTTTCAGGCAAGTAAAAAAGGGGGGCTCTGGGGGGGCTGCAGCATCACATGAGGTTTTTCACCTTAATGCATAGAATGTGAAAAGGTGAAAAACTGAGGGTTTACAACCCCTTTAAAACTAAATGGAATTTAATAGGCACTCCTAACCACACACCCATAAGTGATTTCCCAGAGACAACTACACATATGCAGGTCGATAGAAATGTAGTGGAAATTGACAGATTTTTTTCCTGGAAGAATAATCACATATACCAGGCAGTGATTTAAAAAAAAAATGTAAGTTGTACACAAAAAACAGAAGTGAATGGTTTAATTACAATGGTAATATGAGATGAAGTTTAAAAAAGTTAAGCGCAAAATGACCAGTTGGAATGGGCCGAGCTTGACTTTGGATACACATTAAGCCTCGGGTGGACAAAGTAAACTTTTTTTTTGGTATTCAGTGGAGTAACAAAAGGTTAAAAATCGTCAGGTTTTTATTGTGGTCTATGTCTCTGTCACGGTCAGAAAAAAAAAAAAAGAAAAAAAAAAAAAAAAAAAAAAAAAAGAAGGAGGGGAACTGTTCCAATGGAAACCCTTATTCTGGAGAGAATTCCCCTACTTTGTTCTGTGCTTTAAGACAAATAATAATCAAAACAATATACAGTACACACACACGGGGTCATTCAGACATGGTTTCCTCTACGATGAGCCAGTGATTGGAATAAAGCTGCCCATAGATGAAAACAACCAGATTCCTCTATCCACACAAGCAAGGTGGATGGAAGTACCTTTCTGCTGGGACATTGTATTCTGACAGGGAGACGGCACTGTCAGAATACCCTGTTGCAGCCACTGATTAATAAAAGTTCATTTGACACAAGTTGATCAAACAATTGACTTCTGTTAAAGTGTTTAAAGGAACAGGATCAATTTTTTTTATTTATTTTTTTAGTTAAAGTGGAGGTCTACCCAAGGAAAAAAAAATTTTTTTTTAACTTACGTGAAATGGCTGTTGCTAGGAAGTCTTCCTAATCTGCCTCTTCCTACACCGCGGTGATCTTCAGTCTCCTGCTCCCCGCATTGTCTTCTGGGGAATGGGGCGCGGTGTGTTATGGGAACTGTGTGTGTCCAACAACACATCGCATCCCATTCACAAAGCGCACGCGCAGTATGAAACTGTTTCCCTTACTTAGGATGGCGGTGCCGGGACCCAAGAGCCCGGTCGGCCTCGGGCGGCCACCCAGGACAGGCAAGTCTACTTATTTAAAGTCAGCAGCTACAGTGTTTGTAGCTGCTGACTTTAAAAAAAATTTTCGCTGGCCAGAATCCCGCTTTACAGCATGTTACACAGCACAGTGCTTATGCTGTGCAATTTGGCCCCCTGTATCAGCTGAAATACCTGCCTGATCCTGCCTGGCTGAGCCCCGACACCGTCACTTTATGTGCCATCGTCAGGCGCAGCCCTCCGGTTTCTCCTCTGTCCTCCCCTCCCTGCCGTCTCCTGTGTCAGTGCCCACCCTCGCTCCTGCTGCTGAAATAAAACCACACATGTTATTCATGTTATTTAAGCCTCCGTCTTGTTATCCTAGGTGCTCCTGTCTGTTTCATAAAAATAAAAAAAAAAAGCCTGCTATACTGGATTTCACAGCGCCAGCCGGCTCTCTCCTCTCGTCCCGACTAAGGTCAGCGGGGGAAAAAATCATAAGTTAACATGAATAACACAAACTTTTCACTCATGGTTAGCGTTTGGCTGAAGCCATGTATTATCAATCAACTGTGTTTACTCTTTTTAAGTCATAATGGCAACAGAAATGACCCAAATGACTGATCAAAAGTTTACATACCCCAGTCCCTAATACCGTGTATTGCCCCCTTTAACGTCAATGACAGCTTGAAGTTTTGAGGCTCATTGAAACTCTTTGACTTATACACACACACACACACACACACACACCAATTACAAGCAAACAGATCACAGGATGGTTACCTTTAATAGCCATTCAAACCCCTTTGTGTCAACTTGTGTGCATGTTATCAGGCCAAAATCACCAGGGTATGTAAACTTTTGATCAGGGTCATTTGGGTAGTTTCTGTTATGATTTAAAAAAAGTAAAAACAGTTGATTGATAATAAATGGCTTCAGCCAAACACCAACTATGAGTGAATTTTGGATAAAAAAAAAAAAAAAAAAAATTATGAGTGAAAGAAATTGTGTTCATCATTCATATTCTCTGAAAAATGGCCAAGAAATCATAAACTCTGTAAACTTATGAGCACAACGGTACATATCTACAAGATTATTAGAGAACGGTCATATCAGATTTAATCAGCTGATATTACTGACAGTAGCGATGATTTTAGTCATTTCATTTACCCAATAAATTCTAGCAATATTTTAGTGACTGCATACCAAGAATATTGAATACAGACTCCAGTAGATGAATTATGCATTGGCAGGAATGCTTGTTATTCTGTGAAGTACAGTGACAACCTTCAGATTTATAGCACAAACTGACCATTTTAATTCAGTTGACGTCAATAAAACTGCTCACCCAGAAATTGAAAAACATCAAGAGAGAAGAAAAAAAAAAAAAAAAAAAAAAAAAAAAAAAGATTTACAGCCCTGAAATGTAATCCATCCTTCAAACACAAGCCAGACGGAACTGAAGCCCACAGATTTTTCATTCATAGCTCGTGACAGAAGCACAGGTAGTTATTTTTCCAGTACCCCTGTCATTGGGGATAAATGGGGCTGACACACTGGCAGCAGAGATTTGAGTCACTGACTTGGAACAAGCATGCAGATTTGATAGTTAGAAATTCTTAGGTGCATACTTGTTCCAGGTTAGTGGCTCAAAGCTACTGGATCAGTATGACAGTCAGGCAACCAGCATGGTCATAACAAAAGGTTATCAATGATTAAATCTGTCAAAAATAAAAAGGGTTAAAAACATCTCAACTCACTGGTATGACAGTCTACAATAAGTCCTAAATTCAGTTGTGTTGAAAATGTCCTTTACCTTCCCTGATTGAGGCAAAATCCTGGGTTTGTGTCCCATTTCTTAAGGAGATACTCCCATCCCTATAGACATGTAGTAAATGTCAAATTACAATAACAGTGAGGGTGTCTTAAAGGGGTATAGTTAAATAAAACCAAAACTACTTATTGCATACAGGACACACATATCACAGTCCTTGTAACCATACAATAAATATTGGTCCACAAGTAAGTGCCTAAAGCTGGCCATGGATGGATAGAAATTTGTCCACTTCAACAGGGAGCAGTTGAATTTTGATCCATCTATAGCCATTCCTGTTTGAGAAGAGTCAACCTAGTGATGAACGCCCCTCAAAACGGGAATGTTGAAAAATCTGTGTTCAATTAACACCTACAGCCAATTGGCTGCAGCGCTGATCAGTGTATTCAGGCAGAGGAGAAAACAAATGAGCTGTCAGAATACAAAAGTGCAGGCAGGTAAGGTGCACGAAACACTTAACGCTGGTGCAATGCAAAATTAGTAAATGCACACCGGTTAGATCAGTGTTGCTACAATTGTTTCTCGAAAATGTGGACTAAGCCTTTAGCTTCATTTTTAAATCAGAATGTTGGTCTAAATACTTACCTTATGTGATGCCTCGAGGTGTACATCATCATTCCACCCAAGTCAGGTCATACCCTCAGCACTGGCATCGCTGTGTGTCTCCTTACAGTGGCCCTCGGAGACACCCTTGCATTCGCACTCCCAGCATGCATACATTGCCTAAAGTTGCCTAGAGTGGCAAGTCACTTCCGCTACCCCCGCATCTATACTCCAGCACACATACTCCTGTGCTCACTGTCTTCAGTGCATGTCCTCCTACCCAGATGTTCAGGAAAGTCACTCTGCAGCCAGAAACGGATGGCAGAAAACAGGGCGTTATGTGAGTGTTGGTCACTCAGGCATTGGAATATTGTGGAGCATGTTAGCACTGCTTGCTAGTAGCGCATACATATAAAGAAAAGCTGCAGGTTTAGTACTACTTTGAAGCGGAACTGCCGCCGCCATTACGTGTATGGGAACCCGGCAGTGTAGCCTTACGGCTTCACGCCGGGAACCCTACTGCGCATGCACAAGGCCCCGATCCTCTATCCTACTGGCACGGCGACAGGGGGGAGGAGGAGGGAGCCCCGCGGTGACGTCAAGGGCCGCAGTGCAGACTCCTGGAAGTGGGAGCAGGATACCTATCAGACAGGTATCCTGCCCCCCCCCCCCCCCCCAAAAAAAAGTGCCAATTGTGGCACTGGAGGGGGGAGAAAACAAATGAGCGGAAGATCCAATTTTGGGTGGAACTCCGCTTTAACTTTGGATAGTAAAACATTTTTTTTTTCTGCCAGTAAATACCTTATACAGCCCACTTCCTGTTTGTCTGGTCACTAGCCTAGACTTATGGCATCATGCACAGCTCTCTCGTGAGAGTTTGTCAGGAAGGAGGGGGGAGGGGGTTGAGTCATAAGAGGGCCAATGAGAGTTGCAGAGCTGGAGGTGTGCCTCAGTGTAAATCCAGGAAGTGAACAGGCAGCAGCTTCCGCTGCCCACAGTTAAAATGGCTGCAGCCAGACTTAGCGGAGGGAGATTTCTGCAGCATATTTGACAAGTACAGAATCACAGTATACAGCCAGGTTCATAAATATTGGGACAGCAACACAATTCTAATCTTTTTGGCTCTATACACCACCACAATAGATTTGAAATGAACCAAACAAGATGTGCTTTAACTGCACACTTTTAGCTTTAAATTTGAGGTTATTTACATCCAAATCAGGTGAACGGTGTAGGAATTACAACAGTTTGTATATGTGCCTTCCACTTTTTAAAGGGACCAAAAGTAAATGGGACAGATAAACAATCATCCATCAAACTTTCACTTTTTAACACTTGGTTGCAATCCTTTGCAGTCAATTACAGCCTGAAGTCTGGAACACATAGACATCACCAGACGCTGGGTTTCATCCCTGGTGATGCTCTGCCAGGCCTCTACTGCAACGGTCTTCAGTTCCTGCTTGTTCTTGGGGCATTTTCCCTTCAGTTTGGTCTTCAGCAAGTGAAATGCATGCTCAATCAGATTCAGGTCAGGTGATGGACTTGGCCATTGCATAACATTCCACTTCTTTCCCTTAAAAAACTCTGGTTGCTTTCGCAGTATGCTTCGGTCATTGTCCATCTGCACTGTGAAGCTCCGTCCAATGAGTTCTGAAGCATTTTGCTGAATATGAGCAGATAATATTGCCTGAAACACACAGAATTCATCCTGCTGCTTTTGTCAGCAGTCACATCATCAATAAATACAAGAGAACCAGTTCCATTGGCACCCATACATGCCCACGCCATGACACTACCACCACCATGCTTCACTGATGAGGTGGTATGCTTTGGATCATGAGCATTTCCTTTCCTTCTCCATACTCTTCTCTTCCCATCACTCTGGTACAAGTTGATCTTGGTCTCATCTGTCCATAGGATGTTGTTACAGAACTTTGAAGGCTTTTTTAGATGTTGTTTGGCAAACACTAATCTGGCCTTCCTGTTTTTGAGGTTCACCAATGGTTTACATCTTGTGGTGAACCCTCTGTATTCACTCTGGTGAAGTCTTCTCTTGATTGTTGACTTTGACACACATATACCTACCTCCTGGAGAGTATTCTTGATCTGGCCAACTGTTGTGAAGGGTGTTTTCTTCACCAGGGTAAGAATTCTTCGGTCATCCACCACAGTTGTTTTCCGTGGTCTTCCGAGTCTTTTGGTGTTGCTGAGCTCACCGGTGCTTTCTTTCTTAAGGATGTTCCAAACAGTATTTGGCCACACTTTTGCGATCTCTCTCTGATGGGTTTGTTTTGTTTGTTTTTTTCAGCCTAATGATGGCTTGCTTCACTGATAGTGACAGCTCTTTGGATCTCATATTGAGAGTTGACAGCAGATTCCAAATGCAAATAGCACACTTGAAATTAACTCTGGACTGCTCCTTGTAAATGGGATAATGAGGGAATAACACACGCCTGGCCATGGAACAGCTGAGCAGCCAATTGTCCCATTACTTTTGGTCCCTTAAAAAGTGGGAGGCACATATACAAACTGATGTAATTCCTACACCGTTCACCTGATTTGGATGTAAATACCCTCAAATTAAAGCATAAAGTCTGCAGTTAAAGCACATCTTGTTAGTTTCATTTCAAATCCATTGTGGTGGTGTATAGAGCCAAAAAGATTAGAATTGTGTAGATGTCCCAAATTTACTGGTCCTGACTGTATATAAAATATGCAAAGTGGTTGGAGGGAAGCTTAAGAATGGCAAAGATGTTATTACAAAATTATGTGAGCAGACTGCAGTTCCTCTTTAATAATGTAATCATGAACACAAAGCTCCAATTCATTTAGATTAGCCTGGAGTTCACATCAATCAAGCTTTAGTTATGTTTGCACACATCAATTGGCGTGCTATGCAAGCCACTGCAGATTTTTCCTCCTGTTTGGCTTTAAGGATACAAAATGTCTATTGTCAGCCCTGACATGAAAAATTAAACTGTAATATTTATTTTGTTAGACTGTTGCATATTACAGTCCAGTATTGTATCTGATGTGAACTGGAGCTTCAATAAACCAAGTCCAATGAGAGTAAACTGAAGGTTAGATAAGCAGACTGCCACTGCTTACCATTTATTCTGGAAGTGCCAATTCCCTGGCAGAAAGAAGTTTTTTTCTGATCAATATACAGTGGTCACATGACCTAGATCTTTCCCAGCTGCATGGAAACATAAGCAGGAGGAGCTGCTAGCCCTCATATGTTCCAATAAAAAAATAAAAAAGGGCTTTTGGAATACAGAGTAAAAATAAATATAAATAAACTGTTTTAAACTGTCAAACAAATAGATACAGTGCTTTGCAAAAGTATTCCCCCCCCCCCTTTTGGCATTTTTTGCGTTTTGTTGCCTCACAACCTGGAATTAACATGGATCATTTGAGGATTTGCATCATTTAATTTACAGAACATGCCCACAACTTTGAAGATGTGATTTTTTTTATTATTTTTTACTGTGAAGCAAGCAACAAATAGGACAAAATAACAGAAAAAGTCAATGTGCATAACTATTCACCCCCCCTGAAGTCAATACTTTGTAGAGCCACCTTTTGCGGCTATCACAGCTCCAAGTCGCTTTGGATAAGTCTCTATGAGCTTGCCACTGGGATTTTTGCCCATTCCTCCTTGCAAAACTGCTCCAGCTCCTTCAAGTTGGATGGTTTGCGCTTGTGAACAGCAATCTTTAAGTCTGACCACAGATTTTCTATTGGATTGAGGTCTGGGCTTTGACTAGGCCATTCCAACACATTTACATGTTTCCCCTTAAACCACTCAAGTGTTGCTTTAGCAGTGTGTTTGGGGTCATTGTCCTGCTGGAAGGTGAACCTCTGTCCTAGCCTCAAATTACACACAGAGGGGTACAGGTTTTGCTCAAGAATATCCCTGTATTTAGCACCATCCATCTTTCCCTCAACTCTGACCAGTTTCCCAGTCCCGACTGCTGAAAGACATCCCCACAGCATGATGCTGCCACCACCATGTTTCACTGTGGGGATGGTGTTATTTGGGTGATGTGATGTGTTGGGTTTGCGCCAGACCTAGCATTTTCTTTGATGGCCAAAAAGTTCAATTTTAGTCTCATCAGACCAGAGCACCTTCCTCCATACATTTTGGGAGTCTCCCACATGACTTTTCGCAAACTCAAAACGTGCCATTTTTTTTTTTGCTGAAAGTAGTGGCTTTCTTCTGGCCACTCTGCCATAAAGCCCAACTCTATGGAGCGTACGGCTTATTGTCATCCTATATACAGATACTCCAGTCTCTGCTGTGGAACTCTGCAGCTCCTCCAGGGTTACCTTAAATCTCTGTGCTGCCTCTCCGATTAATGCCCTCCTTGCCCGGTCCGTGAGTTTTGGTGTGCGGCCATCTCTTGGCAGGTTTGCTGTTGTGCCATGTTCTTTCCATTTGGTTATGATAGATTTGATGGTGCTCATAGAAAGCATCAAAGATTTGGATATTTTTTTTATAACCTAACCCTGACTTGTACTTCTCAACAACACTGCCCCTTACTTGTTTGGAGAGTTCCTTGGTCTTCATGGCAATGTTTGGTTAGTGGTGCCTCTTGCTTAGGTGTTGCAGCCTCCGGGGCCTTTCAAAAAGATGTGTATATGTAATGACAGATCATGTGACACTTCGATTGCACACAGGTGGACATCATTTCACTAATTATGTGACTGCTGAAGGCAATTGGATGCACCAGAGCTTTTTATGGGCTTCATAACAAAGGGGGTGAATACATACGCACATGCCAATTATCAATTTTTTTATTTCTGAAAAATTGTTTTATGTATATATTTTGCTAATTTTACTTCACCAACTTAGACTATTGTGTTCTGATCCATCACATATAATTCAGATTAAAAAGACATTTAACTAAAGTCTGTAATGTAACAAAATAGGTAAAAAGCCAAGGGGGTGAATACTTTTGCAAGGCACTGTATTTGAATTTAAATCTTTATTATTTTTTGGCAATAACATGATGTGGGCAGATCTCTGCCAGTCACAGGCTGTGTCATGCCCCTCCAGCCTGTGTCTTAGAATAAGAGGGAGGTGAAGCCTTAATCTACATGCAATTATCCACCTCCATTGTGTTTAGCTGGTTAGTGGATGTGAATGACAAGGAGGAGGGATTGGGCTGTCATTTACCACTGTGTATACGCCCATAATTATATTCTACTATAGACCAAGACTACAGTCACACGGGCTGCTCAGATGTGATGGGGAGGAAATGCTCAGTACAGAAACTCCCTGAAAACTGAGCATGTGCAGAGCTGCCACCACAGCTGCAAAATCCCCAGCTGCAGTTTGTTGCAGAATACAGAAAATTAATCTCATACTGACCGAGTATGAACAGCATGTAATGCACCATTTATTGATCGTTTTTTAGGATGTGGGTTTAGTAACACTTTAACCGCTTGCCGACCAGTCGCCATCATTATACTGCGGCAGGTCGAAACGATACTGCCAATCGCCGTAGCTATACGTCGCCTCGTGTGATAGGGGATAGCAGGTGCGCGCAGACACTCACTGCACTGCGGGGGTGCCAATGCTTGTGGCCAATGGTCGCCGGCCACGAGCGATCGCGGGCACGAGAGGCAGAACAGGGACAAGTGTGTGTAAACACACAAATCCCTGTTCTGTGAGAAATTACAGATCGCGAGTTCCTAATGGCTAGGAACCACGATCTGTCATCCCCTCTAGTCAGTCCCCTCCCCCTACAATTAAAAGCACACAGGGAACACAGTTAACCCCTTGAACGCTCCCTAGTGTTAACCCCTTCCCTGCCAGTGTCATTTTTACAGCACTGATGGCTGTATAAATGCCAATGGTCCCAAGTGTGTCCGCCATATTGTCGCAGTCCTGATAAAAATCGCAGATCGCCGCCATTACTAGTATATATAAATATATAATATAATATAATATAATATAATATAATATAATATAATATAATATAATATATATATAAATCTATCCCCTATTTTATAGACGCTATAACTTTTGCGCAAACCAATCAATATACGCTTATTGCGATTCTTTTTTAACAAAAATATGTAGAATACATATCGGCCTAAACTGAGGGAAAAAAAAAATTAAAGAAAAAAAAAAAAAAAAGCAAAGAGAATAATATTTATTATAGCAAAAAGTACAAAATATTGAGTTTTCTTCAAAAATGTCGCTTTTTTTTGTTTATAGTGCAAACAATAAAAACCGCAGAGGCGATCAAATACCACCAAAAGAAAGCTCTATTTGTGGGAAAAAAAGGACATCAATTTTGTTTGGGTGCAGTGTCGCACAACCACGCAATTGTCAGTTAAAGTGACGCAGTGCCGAATTGCAAAAAATGGCCCGGTCATTCAGCAGCCAAATTTTCCGGGGCTGAAGTGGTTAAGCAAAATGCGGGCACAGTTCTTCAAGGATGGGCGGATGCTTGTCACAATCATCCATATAATTTTTTTCATAAATAGATCCAAGATTGGAGGTTAGTGGTCAGATTGGTAAATTACATAAAATTAAGCCTATTACAGTGTATGATAAAATGCAATGCTCAGCTACAATTCATCAGTACTAAGAGGGACATCCTTAGTTGCTCAGTGGTTACCACTGCTGCCTTTCCTCGGTTCCAGCCAGAACACATCTAAATTTTCACTCTGCGTTTCCTCCAACACGCCAAACACATCCGGGTATGTTAAATGGTTCCGATCTAAATTGGCTCTCATACATGTGAGATCAGGACCTTAGTTTGTAAGCTCCTTGAGGGCAGGGATGGATGTGAATCTACACAGTGTAAAGAGCTGTGCAATTTGAAGGCAATATATAAATACCTGTAAATAAGATCTTACAAAAAGAATTAGGCTTATTATATTGTATGAAAGTATACAGTATAAGCAGAATTCATCAGCACTATCTACAGTCTAGAAGACAAAAGTTAAAGGCTGAACACGAATGAAACCTTTAGCCCTGGTTCACACCAGTGCGGCTTAAAGGTCACGCTACTCAGCGACTATTCATTGCGGGGTGCTGACATTCTGCGCAACTTCATTTAACAGAGGTCAATGCAAGTCGCAATGCAGTCATACAGAAATAGTGCAGGAACCTCTTTCAAAGTCACTGTGACTTAAGTCGCACCGATTTGAACAGTTCCATTGCCCTAAGTGGTTTGCGAATTGTCATGCGACTTTGAACTATCAAGTTGCATGACAAGCTGCAATGGTGTGAACCAGGGATTAACCATTTGCCTACTGGACACTTTCACCCTCTTGCTCACCAGGCCAAATTTCAGCTTTCACACTTTGAATGACAATTGCAACGCTACACCTATATGAAATGTTTATTTAAATTTTTTTTTAGACAGATAGCTTTTTCTTTTGGTGGTATTTAATCACCACTGGATTTATTTTTTGCTAAAAAACGAAAAAAATTCTTAACAAAATCAACTTTCTTTTCTTGTTTCTCTTAAAGCATTTTGCAAATAAGTAATTTTTCTTCTGCACTGATAATCAGGCACCGATTATCAGTGTAAATGTGCTCTGTCACATGATAGCCGGTTATTGCCTTTCCTTACACAGTGACAGCGCAGAGGAAAGGAAATGCAGATAACTGTTTTTTACATGGGATCAACCGTGATTGGACACAGCTGATCACATGGTAAAGGGCCACTGATTGGCTCTTTACCGTGATCTGCGATCACCTGTGTCTGAAGGCGTAGTTCTGGGGAGTGTGTTAATAGACGTCCTCCCAGAACTAGACCACTGCATTGTAGCCATCTTTTGGCTACAGTGTGGTCAGAAAGTGGTTGTAAACCTCTGACATGAAATATGAAAAAAGCATATCCCTCTATAGTGTGTACTTGTCTCAATCCAGAGCAGTAAGTGTCATTTCTGTCGGGTGCATCGTTCCTTTATCAGCATGAATCACTTCTGACAAGTTTTCCTGACACCATGAGAAATATGTTCCGGTGTGCTGTGTGAAGGGGGGGGGGGTCCTCTTCCTTCCAATGAGCTCTCCACACTGTGCTCTGCAGAGTGTAAATTCAGCTCTTCACCCCCCTTTTTTCTGAACTTAGACAAACTTTAAAATTCAGAACTTTGAACAGATGTAGAGAAGACACTACTGCAGATAAACTAATCGTCCTACACAAGTTGTACCTGCTTATCTGTATATCACCTGAGGCCAGTCACTTCACTGGGTATATGTAAGGGTTTACAACCACTTTAATGGCAAAGTTCACTTTTAGGAACATGTTACACCTGCATCTGTACACACACACACACACACACACACACACACACACACACACACACACACACACACACACACACACACACACACGATTTCTGAAAACGGTCAAGGACTTTTTTTTTTTAACCATACTTTTTTTGTTTTGATTGTAAAGGCATCATAACAGATATTTGACAATATTAGACATCACTTTAAAGCAGGGGTCTCCAAACTATGGCCCTCCAGTTGTTCAGGAACTACAATTCCCATCATGCCTTGTTACATCTGTGAATGTCAGTTTTACAATGTCTCATGGGACATCAGCTGGAGGGCCGTAGTTTGGAGATCCCGGCTTTAAAGGATTGATCCTAATAAATACTTGTTTGACACAATGTGAAAAGGAACAAAACAATGTACAACAGAAGAAAGGATAATAAGTATTGATATCTATATCTATTTGTTAGTCAGACCCCGCTTACCCCGGATGGGATCAAACTAAGGAGGGGTTGATCAAAAATGTAATATTAACAAGAATGAAAAAGTTTCGTGATAAATAATCGGCTACATCTGAATCTCATATTATAAGGAAGGTTACTCACCAAGTACTATTAAAGCGGAGTTCCAACTACAAACTATTTTTTTTTTTTTTTAAACTTTTTAAAAGCATTTAATAAGGCATTGTAACACTCACGTCTTCTATTAAAATTCTCTCCCGATGTCCGGTTTTAATAACTTTGATATTGTTGTTCTGTACGTTCTTATTTTGCTTGTGGGCATGTGAAGCCCACAAGCATCCTAGGATACAGTGTTGCTGCTGGACCAGCATGCACCGCCCTGTTCTCACGCATGTGCAGTAAGGCGCCGTAGCGGCATTGCAAAGTATACAGGTTGCCATAACAACAGGCGTCGGAGGTGCCCGCCCCATTGTTATGGCAACCTAGCCCTCAGCGCAGCCCACAGACTCCTGGGTAATGATGACACACATCTCCAAGAAACAGTAGCGAGCGGAGGCGCCGAGGGAAGGGACGTCAGGAGCCCAGGTGACGAAGGAGGCAGATTTCGAGGGACCACATAGCAACAGGCATGAAAAGGCAAGTAAAAAAAAAAAAAAAAAAAAATCTCCAAATGTTTTTTTTAAATTGATTTCATGCACAGTATTGACTTTTTTTTTGGGTGGAACTCCACTTTAAAGGTTACAGTCTTTTAGGTATTTAGAGGATCTAGGAGGAGATAGCCAGGCTTGCCATTTATTTTTTAAAAGGCAGTAATGAAGTAGTTTTTATATGTTAGCATTATTTCGAATTGAGCTTGAGTGGTCAATCTAGAGATTACATTCGATAGATTATGGAAATCCACTGAAGCACCCAAACTGGTTATAGTAAGCCTTGTCGCTGTTAATATATGAGCCACAATCGTTCTGTATATTAAGGTGTAAATATCAAGATTTATACCCAATAGAGCAATGGCAGGAGTAAGTTTAGTTAGGTTGCCTGCGAGGTTGGACAAGAAGGCGGACATAGATTTCCAAAAACCGTGAAGGTTTTTGCAACGCCATAAGACATGGAGGAGGTTGCCAACTTGTGTTTGTTGCATCTCCAGCATCTGGGTAATTTTTTGATAATTTGTATGGCGTGAGGTACCATGTGTTTAAAATTTTCTGAGTGTTGTCCCATGTTCTATACAAGAGGAGGCTCTGCTAGATATCTGTATGGCTTTCTCCCATTGATTTCAAGAAAATTCTTGATTTAAATCCTCTTGCCACTTTATCGTATGAGAGTTTTTTTATTATTGGAGTGGGATGATAGTAGTTCATACATAAGGGAAATCCCTTTCCACTTATGATTAGGATTAGTAAAAAATTGCCAAATTTCCAGAAGACTTTCTATGTATTTATTGGGGTCAAAGTTCTTAAGGACGGGGATATTTACTAAAATTTATTCAAGCTTATATTCTTGTATTGCAAGGGTAGGCCTTCATATAGATGGCCCTGCTGGATCCAGCTACTTACTGAGTAACGCATTTTACAGTAATCTAATACTCTTGTTGGGATAGGTACCTTATTTCCGTCTTTCTTGTGTTTGGTTTCAGCAAAAGTATTTACTTCAGGTATAATCTCTAAAAAGCTTCAATCTGACTAATGGAACCAGACAACGATGCCCTCTATCCCCTTTAAAATTTTCTCATTAGCAATAGAACCATTAGCAGAACATATACGTGTAAACCCTGACATCAATGATATAAAAATAAGTCAATACGAACATAAAACTGGATTACTTGCCGACAATATTATACTCACCATTAACTAACCCTTCATCTTCATTACCTGAAATCCAGAAACTACTAGATAAAATTATGGGGAAGTATACTATAAAATAAACCAAAATAAATGCTTTGTCTTACCCATGAATCTCCCTAAAGAAATCTCTAATGCCCCGTACACACGGTCGGATTTTCCGACGGAAAATGTGTGATAGGACCTTGTTGTCGGAAATTCCGACCGTGTGTGGGCTCCATCACACATTTTCCATCGGATTTTCCGACACACAAGGTTTGAGAGCAGGCTATAAAATTTTCCGACAACAAAATCCGTTGTCGGAAATTCCGATCGTGTGTACACAAATCCGACACACAAAGTGCCACGCATGCTCAGAATAAACAAAAAGATGAAAGCTATTGGCTACTGCCCCATTTTTTAGTCCCGACGTACGTGTTTTACGTCACCACGTTCAGAATGATCCGATTTTCCGACAACTTTGTGTGACCGTGTGTATGCAAGACAAGTTTGAGCAAACATCCGTCGGAAAAAAATCCTAGGATTTTGCTGTTGGAATGTCTGATCAATGTCCGACCGTGTGTACGGGGCATTACAGTCTGCAGATTCAATTTGGCTACAATTGGGATGAAGAAGCCATTTCATACCTAGGAATAAAAACTTACCTACCCACCTTCTAAATTAGATGAAGTAAACTTTCCCAATCTTGTAGACCAAGTCAAAGACCTGCCAATTATGCAGAAAACACAACTCTCGTGGGTTGGGATAATTGCTGCATTTTAGATGCAAACCCTACCCAAAATTCTATATTACTCCTGATCCCTGCCTATCCAGATCTCTTCAAAAAATATTTTAGGCAGATTGACACAAAACTGAAAAACTTAATTTGGAATAGAAAAAAACCTAGAGTGGTGTTCTGAATTCTAACCACCACTAAATCCGCAGGAGGCATGGGCCTACCAGTCATTAGAGATTATTATTATGCCTCGTTACTGGATCAGATGAGGTTCTGGCTTTCCTCTCCCGAAGACAAACTTTGGGCAAGCATTGAAAAAAGAAGCCACTGTAGGTTACAATCTCAGTGCCTTAACTATTGTTAGTTATGTACTTCCCAAAATTAGTATATCCAATTAGCATTAGGTCCACAATAACAGCATGGAAACACATTCTATCTAAAACCAAACACAAGAAAGAAGGTCAGGGACTTCTTATAAAACGTTTCTCCCGCATAGCACAGCCCACTCAAATGAATGGGCTACACAGAACCGCATGAGAGCTCCAATGATGTGAACGGAGCTTTAGACCCCTTTCATACTGGGGCCGCGGGCGCATCAGCGCTAAAGCACTGCTCGTTTTAGCAGTGCTTTAGAGCTGTTTAACTAGTTGCCGCTCGCCCACCGTCAAATGACAGTGAGGTGGTGCGGCTCTCCTTCTGGGACGCAGTCTTATGATGGCGTCCCAGAACTGCTGCGCCTTGTTGCTAGGACACAGCGCGATCCCGATCTCTATAAAGAGCCGTGTCCAATCATAGTCTGTCACATGTAAACACGGAGATGCTGGTAATCGGCGCTCCTCGCCTCAGAGTGCGGCGAGGAGAGCCGATCAGCAGCATCTCCACGTAGGGGGACAGCTACACATGTAATCAGGACACTGATCATCAGTGCCCTGATTACAATATAGTGCCAACAGTATCACCAATTAGTGCCCACCAGTGGCAGCAATCAGTGCCCATTAGCAATTCCAGTCAGTGCTGGCTATCAGTGCCGTCCATCACTGCTGTCGATCAATGCTCATCAGTGCCACCTATCCATACCACCTAACAGTGCCCACCAGTGCCGCCTCATCAGCGCACATCAGTGGAGAAAAATTACTTTGTTTCTGTCAGTAAATTTTGTACTTAAGTAAAAAAAAAAAAAAAAAAATACGTAAAAAATAAAAAACCCAGCAGTGATTAAATACCACCAAAAGCAAGCTCTATTTGTGTGAAGAAAATTATAAAAAAAAAAAATTTGGGTACAGTGTAGCATGATTGCACAATTGTCATTCAAAGTGTGACAGCGCTGAAAGCTGTAAAATGGCCTGGGCAGGAAGAGAGTGTAAGTGCCCTGTAGGCAAGTGCTTAAGCGGTGCTTTTTGGTCGCTAGCGGGGCGCTTTTAACCCCAAAAAAGGGGTTAAAAGCACCAGTGTTGCAGCACTTCGGAAGTGCGGCCCATTCATTTCAATGGGCCAGGCGTTTTGGGAGCGCCAAATACAGCGCTCCCAAACTGTCCCGAAGATGCTGCTTGCAGGACTTTTACTAACGTCCCACAAGCGCACCGCCTCAGTGTGAAAAGTCACACTGAAATATATGGGAGGTGGTTTTCAGGCGCTAGAACGCCTGAAAACCGTCTCAGTGTGAAAGGGGTCTTAGGGTGTAGGATGTGCCTAAGCACCACTTTCCTTTCTGACAGGGGAGCCATAAAATCGATCCCGTTTTGTAGATGTTTTAGAACTTTTGCGCAAACCAATCAATATACGCTTATTGCGTTTTTTTCCAAAATTATCAGTCTTTTTTGTTTATAGCGCAAAAATAAAAACCACAGAGGTGATCAAATACCACCAAAAGAACTCTGTGTGTGTGTGTGGGGGGGGGGGGGTGTAGAGACTTAAATTTTGTTTGGGTACAACTGCGCACTTGTCAGTTAAAGCGACGCAACGCCGTATAGCAAAAAAATGTCCTGTCCTTAAGTGGTTAAATCAATTTTTATCCACCCTGGAATAAACAAGTCCTGTGCCACCCCAGCAGATGGACTTGTAGTTCTCATTGGACTATGAGATCAGTAGTCAGTGCATGCTTAAGCCAGCCATACATGGATCAAAATCTGGCCGGTTCAGCAGGACTGGAATGTATGGGAAGGCTGTCTACCAATAGACTTGTGTACAACCAACCTGTTGGAAAGGTTTCTCTTAATCAGCACCTCCAGCTATAGCCTGCACAGCTGATGAGTGTATGCTGATGGCAAGGTAGTCTCCCCACTGTCATTATACAAAGGCTCAATGGGAGCCATTCCCCAAGTGTGTGGATGGGGGAAGGTTATTTTCCTTTCATTCAACCCGCTGGTTACACACACACACACACACACACACACACACACACACACACACACCTCGAGCTTTCTAGCTGGACAGCCTGTACAGAGAGCTGGAGGATTGTGCAAGAGCCAAGCACTGCACCACCATCCAGTGATAGCAGGTGTAATAAACAACAACAACAACAACCAACCTCCCATGGATTTTTTTTTTTTATAAATGTGCATTTTTTGCTGCAAATATATGTGCACTTATTTTTTTCTTAAAAGTGAACTTGGCCTTTAAATGCATGAAGTATATTCAATATGAAGCCAAGATCAAGAACACGAGGACATGACCTCAAAGCGTTGAGCAAACTGTTGGTGCTATATAAATCCTGAATAATAATAATCTAGCAGGAGCAACGTTCAAAAATAACCTTAACCACTTGCTCACTTCAACCCCCTTCCTAACCAGACCAATTTTCAGCTTTCGGTGCTCTCACACTTTGAATGACAATTACTCAGTCATGCAACACTGTACCCATATGAAATGTTTGTCCTTTTTTCACACAAATAGAACTTTCTTTTGGTGGTATTTAATCACTGCTGGGTTTTTTATTTTTTGCACTATAAATCAAAAGACTGAAAATTCAGTAAAAAAAAAAATTCTTTGTTTCTGTTAAAATGTATGGCAGAGTATTGGCACTGAGCAGCGCTGTGGGCACTACAGATCCAGCCCACAGCGCTGCTACAAATGATCCCTCCCCCTCTCACTGCACAGATCGGTACAGAGAGGGGAGGGAGGAACCGGCATCATATCATGACGCCAGTTTGTTTACAAGTGATCGCTCAGTCATTTGACGGAGCGATCACGTGGTAAACAGCCAATACCAGTGGCCATTTACCGTGATCTGTGATACGCTGAGTCTTCTGGACCCGGCGGTCACGGATATTTCCGGGGGCGTGCGAGAGCAACATTCTGGGAGGATGCCCATGGACGCCCTCCCAGAATAAGCCTACCGCTCTGTAGCTGTCTTTCAGCTATGGCCCGGTCGGCAAGTGGTTAACGTGGAAATAAACTTCCATCACCAAGACCCCTTTCAAACTGTGCCGCCACCGGCGTCAGCGGCATTATTTTTAGTGCCGCTTTACCGTCGTTTTCGTGGTGCTATTCGGCCGCTAGCAGCAGTTTTAACCCCCCGCTAGTGGCTGAAAAGGGGTTAAATCTGCCTGCAAAACGCCTCCGTAGGGGCGGCGGTATCGCAGCGCTGCCCCATTGGTTTCAATGGGGAGGAGCGGTGAGTTCACTGCTCCAAGGAAGCTGCTGGCAGGACTTTTTCTGACGCCCTGCCCTCGGGCTTTCACACTGAAGTGAATGGAGCAGCTGTTTTAGGGCGGTTTGCAGGCGCTATTTTTAACGCTATAGGGCCTGCAAATCGCTCCAGTGTGAAAGGGGTCTTACTTTTACCTACAGATAAGCCTATAATAAGACTTACCTATGAAGTGTAAATATCTCCTAACTACATGCAGCTGGTAACATCACTGGCACTCTGAAGGAATGGCCACCAGTGTTGTTCCTTCAGAGCCCCGTGCCGTAAACGGCGGCTCCCGCGTGCATGCGCAGGAGTGACGTCATCGCAACTGTGGCCAGTCACACCGTTGGAGTCCACGAACTCGGAAGCAAGATGGGTGAAGACGGGAGTGCCTGCAGCTCTAATATCTCAGTGCTGGAAGAGCTTCATTTTAAAAAGGGAAGTTTTCCACAATGTGCTAGTATGCGATGCATACTAGCACACTATGACAAAAAAAAAAAAAAAAAAAAAAAAAAAACACCATCCAGTGGTTTACAAGGGCTTTAAAACTGTATTTTACCAAAAGAGTGGTTGATCAACAGCCAGTGGATTCAGACATGCTTCAGACAAACCTAGCTCTGTGTTTAAATGGGGCAGACTAAATTATCTCTTTATTTTTGATGCTGTTGGTGTTCTGTGTTTCTAGATCTAGGTCTCTAATAAGGTAATTTTTTAAGACTGGACCAGACAGACTTTGGAGCAGCTGTGCATAGGCAGCCAATCAGACTCTAGCTTTTATTTTTAAGGCTTAAGTGAACAAACTGAAGCTAGAAGCTGATTGGTGCTCCAGTCTTAGACAATTCTGTGCTAGGCTCACGAGGAGTGACAGCTCAAATAAAGGTCAGCCTATAGCAGACAGAGGTGAAATCACAGCATAGGATTCCCAGTGTAACTGCCTTGTGTCTGGGAGTTGCTGGCTGCACAGCTGACATCAGATCTGCCATATAAATAGATGAGATCCCATGGGGATGGGTGTCACACCGCTGATCACAAGCCATGAGGATGACGATGAGAGTGAGGATGAGGATGATGGATACTCACCAGCCAGGATCGCCTTCCCAGGATGGGTGATCTTCCCTCCTCCCGGAGCTGCAGCGGCCAGAGATCTGCACACCGCCCGCCTCCCTCCATGACCTCCCGTCCTCGATAGCTCGCAGGGCCCCTCAGTGACGGCGAATGGCCGCAAGATGGAAGACATGGCAGCTATGGAGGGCGCTCTCCTAATGGTAAGGTAGAGACCACCGAGCTCTGCACTGTTCTGCTTGCCTCCAGCCACACCCCCTATATTAATATTCCACACGCCGGACACACCTCTGTTTTCTAGCAGCCTTGATTCACGCCTGTAGCCACGCCCACCCCAGGCAGCCTATGTACATTACACGCCGGGTCGCCCCGCCCCTTCCGCGTAGTGGAACGATATTAAAAACACGAGGCTTATTCATTATTAATGAGGCTGGCGCTGCCCGAGGATTCTCATTGGTTGAAGCGGAGACTGACGACTAATGTAATGATGGATCTCAAGCCCCGGAAAGGAGGAGGGCTGGGCTCTCTGTTCTGATTGGCTAGACGAGGGAGTAGTGCGATTTTCTGATAGGCTGCTGCCAGATAAGGCGAGACGAGTGGGAGCAGAGGGTCGTGTGGTGGAGGGGAGGATCGTCTCATGGGTTGGAGATGATATTGTGTCTCCATTACTAATCATAAGGAGCGATAAAGATCTAGACACCGGGGGGGAGGGGGGTCCATTATCAGGGAGGGGACCCCACATTTCATCCTCATGGATTCTATTGAGGGTGTCATTGCTGTCCTCTTCTTCAGGCTGCCTGTCCGCTATGTTGATCCATTGTCTGTGAAGTGGTACCCAAAAGTGGCATCACTAGCGCAGGAACCTTTATGTGTCCAAAGTCCCATGTTAGACCCATTTCACACTGGGGCGATTTTCAGGCGCTTTTGGGCTTAAAATAGTGACTGATAAACTCCTCCCCTGCAGCCCCATTGTGAGAGCTGAGTACCGAGTACTACACAGGGGCGGTGCGCTTGCAGGACGTTAGATAAAATCCTGCAAGGAGCATCTTTGGGGCGGTGCGGGAGCACCACCCCTGTCATTGGAATCAATGGGCACCGCTGCCGAAGAGCCTGCAAAGAGCTTTATGGGCACTATTAACCCTTTATTTGGCCGCTAGCGGGGGTTAAAAGTACCTCGCTAGCGGCGGAAAAGCGCTGCTATTGACCGCTAATGCCCCTGACCCCGCCCCAGTGTGAAAGTAGCCTTAGGATTAAGGACTGGGGTCAGGGTTTAGGCCCCTTTCACACTGGGGTGGGGGCATTAGCAGTAAAGCGGCGCTTTTAACCCCCGCTAGCAGCCGAGGAAAGGGTTAAAAGCGCTGTTACCAAAGCGATTCGTCAGTGGTGCCCATTCATTTCAATGGGCATGGGCGGTGGAGGAGCGCTGTATACACTGCCCCAAAAGATGGTGCTTGCAGGACTTCTTTTCCTGTCCTGCAAGCACACCGCCTGGGTGTGAAAGCACTCAGACTTTTACACTGGGGCTGCAGAAGAGGCAGTTTACAGGAGCTATTTGTAGCACAAAAATGCCTCCGTGTGAAAGGGGTCTAAATGTTAAGGTAAGGGGTAATTGTTAGGGTTTAGCGGTAATTGTTAGAATGCTAACCCTAACAATTACCGCTAACTCTAACATTTAACCCTAAGGTCCCTTTCACACTGGGGTGGTTTGCAGGCGCTATTGCGCTAATAAAGGCACCTGCAAACCGACCCGAAAGTGCCGCTCCTTTGTATCCAGTGTGAAAGCCCCGAGGGCTTTCACACTGGAGCGGTGCGCTAGCAGGACGGGAAAAAAAAGTCCTGCTAGCAGCATCTTTGGAGCGGAGTGTATACCTCTCCTTCACCGCTCCTGCCCATTGAAATCAATGGGACAGCGCGGCTATACCGCAGAGGCGCTTTGCGGTGGTTTTTAACCCTTTTTCGGACGCTAGCGGGAGGTAAAACTGCCCCACTAGCGTCTGCATATCGACGGTAAAGCACCGCTTACAATAGCGGCGATTTACCACCGATGCCGCCTCCGCCCCAGTGTAAAAGGGCCCTAACATGCGTTTTTGGACACATAAAGGTTCCTGTAATACTTCGATGTGACTTGAGTGCCAAAGAATGTAAAGCCACATCAAAGTCGCACTCCATGAACAGAACTAACATATTTTTGAGCGCTGCTTAAGCTGGAAAGAACCTATTTCTTTGGAACTTTTTTGATTTCTCTTTAATAACATATTTTCCTATTAGCCGGAAAAAAAAAATAGCAAAATGCATAAAAAATGCAATAAAGCCAGAGCTAGAATGGAATTGTATAGATCAAAGCATTTGTTAGAATGGCCCAGTCAAAGTCCAGACCTAAATCCAATTGAGAATCTGTGGCAAGACTTGAAAATTGCTGTTCACAGATGCTCTCCATTCAATCTGACAGAGCTTGAGCTATTTTGCAAAGAAGAATGGGCAAAAATGTCACTCTCTAGATGTGCAAAGCTGGTAGAGACATCCCCAAAAAGACTTGCAGCTGTAATTGCAATGAAAGGTGGTTCTACAAAGTATTCACTCAGGGGGGCTGAATACAAATGTACACGACACTTTTCACATATTTATTTGTAAAAAAAATGTTGAAAACCATTTATCATTTTCCTTCCACTTCACAATTATGTGCCACTTTGTGTTGGTCTATCATATAAAATCCCAATCATTTTTTATTTTTTTTTACATTTTTGGTTGTAACACGACAAAATGTGGAATATTACAAGGAGTATGAATACTTTCAGAGGCACTGCATATATTCAAGTGTGTATGTGTCACACTGTCATCAATGACCTGATGTGTGACGCACACTGTAGACACTTGAATACATATATGCACTGTAGTTTGCATTTTTGCACTTTCAGTGGTTTGATACTTGTATAGTCTTTTCACACTCTATATATCTGATGAATTCAGTGTTTATCATTAATATCAATTGACGTCTAACTTTGCACATCATATTATTTGATGTTTCATATTGCACTTTACAACTGTCACTGTTGGAATCTTGTGCACACAGATTTGTAGCACTGCTCTTTTTGACGCTATATAAGTCGTGTATAATAATAATTATAGGAGCTGATATCACAATTTTCAGCAAGCTGCTTAATTTTTATGACTCGGCGCGGATTTTATACTTGTATATTGACAAGAGAGGGTTATAATCCGTCAGATTTTTTTTCACCATCTGTGTCCCATTGTGGAGCTTTACCTTCACTTCCTGTCCCAAACCCAATAAGGAAGGAAGAGGAATTTCCCCCAAATTAAGGGAATTCTTTGGGCCCCCCCTAGTGTCCCCTTTGGAAGATTTCCCCTCCTACTTTTCTGGGGACAACCCAAAATTTGGATTTTTGCTTTTACTTTCAATAATGAGCTCAAAATATGCCTATAATCGCTTATATAGAGTTTTTTGTGCAAAGTTTAGGAAAGTTTTGCGTTTTGTTTTTTTTTCTGCCAGAAAGCTCCAATCAGAAACACAAACCAGAAGGGTTTTTTTCCTGCTTCTTAGGCTGGGTTTTACACTAGTACGAATTGAATGGGGGTTTCCCCGTATCCAATTCGCATGACAGGAGATTGTGACCGGCTCTCTATGGAGCCTGTTCACACATCTCCATGGCGGCTGCGGAGCGGCTTGCACAGGAGTCCTGTGCGTCTTTGGCTGAGTTTCGGCCGAATTCAGACAAAAATTTGTCTCTGATTCGTCCCTGAAACAGAGAACAGGGACAGACCGGACCCCCTGCTGTGAGCCGCATCCGGCAGCAGTGTGAACCCGGCCTAAACGCTGAGCTCAAAATATGAAAACGGGTCACGTGACTGCAAAACGGATTGCACTCCTGTGACCCTTAGGAGTAGCCCAGCCTAAAAAGCTCAGGCTGGACTTCTCCTTTTAAGCCAGTGTGCATGGAGCCTTAAAGCAGAACTAAACTGCAATACCTACCTTTGCTTCAACGGTCCAAAAACCACAAGATTCCTTGCTGCCTCCAGCATCTTCACACCAGCTTCTTCAATGAGCCAGTCTTCAAGCATCTTAATTGGCCAGTGCAGGATGAAGTCACTCCCTCACATGTGTAGGAGTGCTGTCATCCCAACACACAGGCTGGAATGTAAACTGAACTGCGCATGCGCAGCCAATGTACATTGTACAGAGGGACTGTGAGTAGGCAGGTGGGTTTATTTTATTGTAGAAGAGACATCGCATGTCTCTCCTCCAATAAAGAGTCTGCCTGCTCACATTTTTTTTTCATATTAGACCAGTGTTTCTCAAGATTTTTTCAGTCGTGGCACTCTTTAAAATTCCGCTTAGCTACTTTTTGAAAAGTGATCTACCGTGGATCATTACATTTTCAGAGACTGGGTTAGTGTGAACCTAGCCTTATTTCTTTTTATTTTGTTCAGCCCTGCATCCACAAACAAAGTGGATGGAGGAATCCTCCCCTCAGATGACTGTACTCTGACAGTGACACCTGCTGGGCTTGCCACCCCTCTGAGTAGCAATCTATTGTGAATCACTTTTCAGAGGTGTTTGAAAGGTAGTGCAGAGATAATATGTTGCCTACTTACTGCCTATTTCATCCCCTGTGACACCCATGCCACTGTGCTGCAACCGCATGCATTGGCTTCGTTCACATGGGTTTACTATAGAGTACACCCATGCCAGGGCAGGGTATGCCCGCATGTGCATCTCAGTGCAAGAACTCCCATTCATTTCAGTTGGGATTCACCGGCCACACGGACACAGCCGCTGCTCCCACTTTGAGGAGCCCTGATGGTGCACTGTGCTGTGATCCAACATGCAATGGAGTTGATTTACTAAAGCTGGAGAATGCAAAATTCGGTGCAGCTCTGCATAGAAACCAATCAGCTTCCAGGTTCTTTTGTCAAAGCTAAATTGAACAAGCTGAAGTTAGAAGCTGATTGGCCACCATGCACAGCTGCACCAGATTTTGCACTCTCCAGCTTTTTAGTAAATCAACCCCACAGTGTTGGATTGCCATAGCAGATGCGTTGCCGTGTGTTGTACCAACATGTGTTAATATGTGCGTTTTATCGCTTGCTGTCACAGCACACGTATGTGTGTTTGGGCCCACAGATATTGCACCATTTTTGTTGCCCATCTATTGATTTAAACGTGTATATTTATTCCGGATAATGTGTGCCTATATTTAACAGAAACAGAAAAAGAGTGTGCAATCATATATTTATATATAAATCCACCCCACAGGGGAATCATTTGCTGTAGGACCCCCATGGGTCATGCTAAACGATGGACAATAGTCATGTAATTGATCTGTCTAGACAGGGACTGTCGCCATTTGTTTGTGTTTGTGTTGTACATCAGTTGATCTGGGAGCCATGAAAGGAGTTTATCTGCCCATAGGTAACAATGATCAGTGAGCTGACAGGTCTGACCAGCGATAGCACACAGCTCTGTACGGAGGGAGGAGGGGCGGCTCCCTGGGAGAAGGCGTGCCCTCGTAGTCATGGAGAAGCGTCCTGTGTTGCCCTGGTGACCGGCTTGTTTGGATGGGAGAGACCTGAACAGCGGAGGACAGCGGCCAGAGAGGACCCATCATCGTGCTTTACCGGGTGAGATCTGATAGATATATATATCCGGGCACATCATCCTCCCCTTCTCCCTGTGTGATCTATACTATGATTATACAAGAGGAGCAGATACTGAGCTTCCATAGTCTGCTGATTATCAAATCTAATAGAATGCACACATCCCCTGCTGTGTATAGGGAGATCATCATTGTATTATTATTATACAGGATTTATATAGCGCCAACAGTTTGCACAGCGCTTTACAACATGATGGCAGACAGTACAGTTAAAATATAATTCAATACTTATATAGCACCGTCAATTTATGAAGCGCTTTACATATATATCATACAATCACATCAAGTTTGGCAGAAAAAATGCCCCTAAGGCTCCATTTACATCTGCGCATTTTGTAAACATGCACAAAAATTGTGTGTTTTTTCACATGTTTATGAAATGCGCGTGGCATTTGCGGTGCCATTCATTGTTCATGGCATACCGAACACAGCAAGAACACATGAATTTTGCTGCCCGTAACAAACGCAGCAAAATGAGCGGTATAAGGCCCATTTCACACGGGGTGCATGGAGTCCGCTTAATCAGTAGAGGATCTGTCCACTGACCCCCCCCCCCCCCCCAACTGAGCAGGCGGATTGGCTGGTCAGTGTCCATTCCACTTATGCAGAGCAGATGTAAACAGACCGACTGTCCGTTTATACCCAACTGCCTTCCAATCCAATGCAGCCAGACAGAGGGGAACGATCCACATCCATCTGTTTTTAGCAGATCAGATTGGATGTAAGTGGGTGTAATTGGACACAAGTCTGTTTACACCCACCGCTCCATAGAGGAAAATGGAGGGACCGATTGGACCGCTAGTGTGAAAGGGGCCTAGAAACGGATGGCTCAACGTGGCCTGTCCATTTATACTCAACTTCCATCCGATCCAATCCAGCCAGACGGAGGCAAACGATCCCCAGCCATCTGTTTTTACCCAACTGCCATCCGATCCAATCCAGCCAGACAGAAGGGAAGGATCCCCATCCATCTGTTTTTAGCAGATCAGATTGGATGTAAGTGGGTGTAATTGCACACAAGTCCGTTTACACCCACCGCTCCATAGAGGAAAATGGAGGGTCTGATTGGACTGCTAGTGTGAAAGGGGCTAAAAGCTTATGGCTCAATGTGCCAAAACACTACAGAAATGAATAGACTGGCCTATGTGTGTCGCACAAAAAAAGACCCCAAAAAGCGTGTGTTTACAAAATGCTAGCTGTGAATGGGGCCTTAGGGTAACTTGCACACAGTACTGATTGTATGAACATCAGATTCCTGAAAGAAAATTCCTGCATAAAAACGTGAGGATGAGCAGTATAGTAAGGCCCCATTCACAATTCACGTAGCTGTAATGCACGTTCCCGCTTATTTATTTATTTTTTTGCATTCTACCACACATCATACAGTACATAGGGCAGCCCATTCACTTGAACAGCCTGTACTGTATGCAACAAACATGCTAAAGAAGCTCCAGAACCTTTTCATGCATAGAGTGTTTTTTTTCAGTGCGTATTCTGGCACTTTTGCCAATGTCATCCGTATTCAAAGTTACTCAACAGAAACATGCATGAAGAAGAAACATGCAAATCAGGAGTTTGGACTTTTTTTTAGAACTGCCTCTGTACTTATTCATTAAGTGACTATAGATGACTTTTTTTTTTTTTTTTTTTTATAAACCAGCAGGCTGGATGGATTACTCCATCCACAGAAGTGAGGTGGATGGAGGAATCCTCCCCACTGAGACATTATTTTCTGACAGTGGGGCTCCTCCTCTGTCAGAATACATTGATTAGCGTGTGCAGCGAATTGGCTTCAGCTTTAAATCGAGAAAAGTTTTCCAACATTCCCTGCCGTAAGGATCCCTGCCATCAGAACACAATTGTACAACAGGAATGACTTCCACATCAGCATCAAATGTGTGATGGGGGAACCTGCTGGTTGAACAAAAAAAAATGATCAATGTATGGCCAGCCCTATCTTCTAACCGAAGTACCCCAGGAGCCCCGAAATCTGGGTCACGCTAATATGCAAATACTAACTTTTACTAGGAAGCCTGAGTTTGGCATTAGCCCTCTCATTTCCTATGCTTCCTATCAGTCACTAAGGCTGCCAATCAGTGATTTGATCTTAAAATATAACTAAAGGCAAATTTTTATTTTTTATTTTTTTTTGGATAGCATGAAGAGGGACACCAGTCAGGTGTCTATTGCTGTCTGTGCCCCTGTTAGGGAGATTTACCAATTTCAGTCTTTGTATGGGGAGACTTTCAATGCATGTACGGGGACAGTAGTTGTACAGAAGTCATTCTACCAATCAACTTCTGTACAACCAGCCTGTCAGATAAATGCTGTTCGATCAGTGTTGTTGACTAGAGTCAGAAGAGCTGATCAGTGTATTCTGATGACAAGGAAGTCTCCCCGCCATTAGAACACAATGGGGAGATTTACTAAAACTGGTACACACTGGTGCAGCTGTGCATAGTAACCAATCCGCTTCTAGGTTTTAGGCCTCATGCACACAGGGCATTTTTTCTGCCTCTTTTAGGAGCATCAGGCATTTTTTTTTTTACAGTTTAAAAACGTCTCTCCATGTTGTTAAATGTGTCCATGCACACATAGGCTTTTAGGAGCTGTAAATGGCATAGGCATTTTTCAAGCTGCAAAAATAAAAACCTAGAGATAGCACGTGCTGGAACAGCAGCGTTACAGCTGTAAAAAAGCATGACGCAGCTAAACGCGTGTTAACGCTGTATACAGTGTTAAGATGCATCAAACATTTTTTTAAGCTGTAGTAATTGGATTTTGGAGTGGGAAATAGGAGAGGGCAGGGAAATGCTGCTAAACGCTAACACTGCTAAACGCTACTAAACACCAATGCAAAACGCTTCCAAAAGCGCGATTTTTTTACAGCCGTTTTAACCTTTTTTTTTTTTTTTTTTTTTTTTTTTTAACGCCGTGTGTGCATAAGGCCTAATGTCAAAGCGTAATTGAACAAGCTGCAGTTAGAAGCTGATTGGTTACTATGCAGAGCTGCACCAGATTCAATAACTCAGCGGGAGTCATTCCCCCATTCACCTTGAATGTGTGGATGGGGGAATTGGGTCCGTTTTTTTGTCAACCAGGGGGTTTAACAAAAAAACTGAATAATTGATGGACAGCTTAAAAGGGTATGGGGTTGCTATGACAGCTGGGTGAGGTTTCTTTGGTGTAATGCAGTGCAGTTCTGATTTCTATTGCTCACTGCCAACAGGGATCATATGACTAATTGACTGGTGGTGTGACATGCCATCCCTGACCTACCTAATGAGTGCAACATGAAACTGAGAAAAGTCTCTATGATAACTAGTGCCTTTGGTAAGCAAGACTGTGGTCTAGTTAGCTTCTGCTAGTTGATATATCTGTCATATCCAGTGGTAGATCCACTTTAAGGTGGTTTGAGTGGCAGCCTTGGGCCCAAGGTTCCTAGGGGACCCATGTCGGGCCTGTGCTACTGTTTGTGGATATCCTTTCATTACCACCTCTGCTGAGTCTTGTCCTCCAAAGTCCTCCAATTACCGTTCCAACTCCCAACAGATGGCTATCCCGCCTCCTGCTCCCAAGTCTCGGCTCCCCCTCCAGTCCTGGCTGCTGTGCGAATCATAAAAGGCGCTAAATGGCACCATGATGTCACAGTGCGTATGCCCCCCTTAGCCTGAGCACGGTCGGCTGAAAGACATTTTTTACGGACAGCTGCCTTCCATAACAGACATTTACGGACAGCTTGTAAATCAGCCAATATTTACAAGCTGTCCATAAATTTACAGACAGTTGAGCATACATAGTATATCCAAAAAGCCTAATCTAAAGCTGGCCATAGATTCAGCCCGTTCATCAGAGACCAGCCAAATTTTGATCCATGCTTGGCAGTCCCCGTTTAAGAGGAACTTCTGTCAAATGGGAATCTTTTCTCTATTAGCAGCTGCAGATCAGTGTATTCTGACAGAAGTGAAGCCTCCGGTGTCAGAATAAAAGTGGGCGAGATTCTTCTATCCCGTTTGTGTAAATGGAAGAATCCATTTGTGTGGTTTTTTTTGTTTTTTTTTATCATCAGCCTCCTGGCTGATGGTAAAAAAAATGAATCCTGTATGACCAGCTAGTAAAGTATATTGTACACCCAGATCTTCCTCCTTCTACCTGTCCAAATGAGCTTGATCCACTCCCACCTTGATAGTTGTGTTTGTGTTACAGGAGATCCTTTGTAAATGCAGCCTGCAAACACTGTTATTGATACAGTATTTACATAGATAATTGTTAAATACATTGTAACAATAGTATTGTTTCAGTTTATTTAGACTAGGTCTTTTATATGCAGATCAAAGGGCTGATCAGCAGATAATATCAGTTAAAGCAACTTTATTTGTTCTTTATTTATTATTAAAAAAAAAAAAGTCCTGTATTTGGACTCCACATTCCTTTATTGTCTTTACACTATATTACCAAAAGTATTGGGACACCTGCCTTTACACGCACATGAACTCTAAAGAAGAAGTCCAGCCAAAGCTCATTTTGGCTGGACTTCTTTGGATCACAGGATTGCAATTTGTTTTACACTCCTGTGACCCATTTTCAGCAGAGTGCGGACTGAAGTCTGCTCTATGCTGACATCACAGAAATCAGTCCAGGCACCGCGCCATCCCGACAATGGAAGTCTGGACCTGCCAGGTGCCTGGACTGACTGAGAGACTGAGCCGGCCGCCCCCGCCGCCTACACAGCTAAGCACTCAAACGAGCGAGGAGGGAGCAGAGCGTAGAGCTGTGACTGACAGTCTACAGCTCTCTACTTAGGGGAACTGTCAGAACCGAGCTATCGGCGATGTTCAATTGCCCGGCTCTCAGTGCAGAGGTGCCAGGGGACAGATGCAGCATCAGACCGATACTGCATCCATCGAGGTAAGAAGGATTCTTAAAAAAAAAATACAAACTCATACTTCTATTTTAATGGAATCCCAGTCTTAGTCCTTCGGGTTAAACACTGAGTTGGCCCATCCTTTCCAGCTATAACCGCTTCAACTCTTCTGGGAAGGCTGTCCACAAGGTTTAGGAGTGTGTCTATGTTTGACCACTCTTCCAGAAGCGCATTAGTGAGGTCAGGCACTGATGTGGACGAGAAGGCCTGGCTCGCAGTCTCCGCTCTAATTCATCCCAAAGGTGTTCTATTGGGTTGAGTTCAGGATTCAGGCCAGTCAAGTTCCTCCACCCAAAACTCGCTCATCTGTGTTTACACTATATTACCCAAACTTTTGGTAATATAGTGTATATAGTAATGAAAACGCGACCAAGGTGACCACACACACACGCACACACGCACACATATCTTGCGTTCTTTGCAACGTCAAATTCCTAAATTTGTCTGGGGATTGACCCGACCAAGATTGAATCAGGCAGTGCTAAACAAACAGAAGCATGCAGGTAGTTTGAGAGTTCCAAATTTGATACACTACTATAAAGCAGCGCAAATTGCACCTCTGATACAGCTACTGTATATGCTGGAGAGTCCGCTCCTTTGTGGACATACACTGATCTAGTGGATGTGGACCCTGTTCCGTTATCGTCACTCTTATGGCTTCCCGCTCAATTTCGTCCTAAGCCTTTATACCCCATCTTGTCTCATTTGCTCGCAATATGGGAGTCGGTTAAATATTCTGCAGGGCTACAGTACTTTCACCTCACCTACTGTACCTCTTTTGGAGGTTTAAAATTGCCCATAGTTTCCTTTAGGGTTGGATTACCCTCATAGCTTTCATTGGTGCCACTCTAAAGGCCTGACAACAGTCCGTTTTTTTTTTCTCACAACCAGAGGTGTATACACTTTTCAGCAGCTTCAGGAGACTTCTAAAGCTTCTGTCCGAAAGGGATACTGCTATATCCAAATTCGCCACTTCCTGGTTAGAAATTATGAGTTAGTTCCCGACCTTCAACTGCGTTTGAAACCAGATGCCGTACTAACCCAACTACTCGGAGCCTAGTTATCTTGCCTTATTCTTCTCTTCTGGGAGCCTCAAACAATCAAGCCCCCTCCTACTGTGCACAATGGTAGGCAAATTTAGGGGCCCTTCAATCCCCTGAGGATTGGTCCAAGATGTGGGAGGCCCTTTTTCATTCTTCCCGTAACATTATAGCACTAGAGAATTCTTTCAAAGTTATGTCCAGATGGTATTACACCCCAGTGAGAAGTGAAAAATACCGTTCTACGTACCCAGCATTGGGTTTTTAGGGCTGTTCTGATCAGGGTGAGATGAAGCACATATGGTGGACATGCCCCAAAGTTAAAAGGCTGTGGATCCGGGTGTACGCTTTGGTCTATACGCTCTTTCATTCTAATATACACAAGGACCCATGGGAAGCTTTACTTCATAAGCCCATCTTGGAGTTAAAGTGTTTGTTAACCCAAAAAAAAAGGATCCTGACCTTTTTAAAGCATGTTATATGACACAGTGCTTGTCCTGTGTCATTTGGCCCCCTGTGACACCTAAAAAACCTGGCTGATCCTGCCAGTTTCTCTCCACCCCTCTGTAAACTGACCACGGTGTATCATGGCTGCTGAGACCAGACACCATGGTCAGTTTACTGCTCTCCTCTCTGCTCCTGTGTCCTCCTTCCCCCTCCCCTCTCTGTCTGTGTTTTGAGCCGCCCCTCCTACTGCTCTCATAACACTAACTTGTATACACCATGAGCACAGCCTCCTATTGCAGTGTCCCCCTCTGTGAATGACTTATAAATATAAATCCTGTAAATACCTATTTTAAGAGCCGAGATTGCGATCACATGACCAGCCAGCTCTCTCCCTCCCCTCCAGACTGATATCAGCAGAGGAATCTCAGCCCCGCCCGCTGCATCTCTCAGAGGAGGAAAGGAGAAAGCTGGCCAGTCATGTGATCGCAATCTCAGCAGTGAAATTAGGTATTTGCAGAATTTATTTTTATAAATTACACACAGAGGGGGATACTACAATAGGAGGCAGTGCTGATGGTGTATACAGGTTAGAGTGGTTTAACAATCACTTTAACGAAACGTGAACACATATTTTTATGGCTACTAAACAAACCATTGCAAAGGCATGGAAAACACCTCTCTTGAGGAGGTGAATGGACGGGTGCATGGTACATTGATGAATGAGAAGCTTACAGTGATATTTGCAGACACTAGGGACACATTTCTTAAGATTTGGCAACCTTGGTCGGACCAGTCTCCAGCGACGAGCCCTCCTTCCCGCTTTTTTGACTTAAAGGAAATTTTGTCGAGCCCACTGGTGACGGCCTTGGATTCCCTGGGGTGGGGCTTCTCTTCTCTTTTTTTTTTTTTTTTTTTTTTTTTTTTTATTCTTTTTATTCTTCTGTTTCATCTTTTTTACTTCTTATTTTTGGTTATGTATAGCCAGATGCCAGTGTGTGGAGTCTATTTTCTGGCCACACTTTTGGGGTAAATTTTTTTTTCTCCCCTTTTCCTTGAAGGTATAGCTTTCTGGCCTTTGGGTGGGGTTACAGACCTCTTGCATATCAGGAGGCTTATTGGATAGCTTCCTCCTAACTTTTTTTTTTCTTTCTCTCATTATTTTTTTCATATAGATATTTCCTTAAATTTTTTTGGTCTTTGAGAGGGCTCTCTGACTTTATTTCATATACGAACATAGGTCAATCTCAGGTATTGTATCATATTTGCTACATGATGATTTATGGTATAGCGGTGCCCCCTAGGGTCGCTGAGTGTAGTGGTTCCACCCGTTACCCTGCTCAGCCCAGCATTCACTTCCAGTCACTCCTCACTGAACAATGAACAGTCAATCAGCTTGTTTTTGTGGTTTTATTGAGGAATTTAACTTGGATGGGGTAAAGGGAACATGGGATGCCCAGATAACTGACTTTAGACAAATGAAAGATTTTTGGAATCTGTATTTGCAGTCTCTAAAGCTCCATACTCCTCCAGCAAATAACTTATGAGTCATCTTTGCTTCCTCTACTGCACAATGCTTGATTCTTGACACAGCTAGCACATGGCTAGGCCCCACTCTGAATAAGGCTCAACAGTTCTGGATTCTCCATTTGCTGGCAGGGGACTGCAGCCCCCTTTGGTGTAGGAACCAATAGCAACTGAAAAGAGTCTTTTTGTGCTAGCTGTGTTCTAGGTGGACTACTGGTCCCAGTCAGTCCTGTGCAGACACTGCCAACCCTCCTGGTTGCAGCAGCCTGTCTCTAAGCCCAGCGACATCAGTCTCTCTCTCTGGCTCTACATCCACTCCTGGCATGTCTCACCCAGATCTTCTCAATGTACCTGTCACTCACTGACCTCGGATAGATCCCTCCTGATGACTTGCCCGGCAATGTTCCCCGCTGTCCTTTTCCTGCTCCTGTGCAGGACATCCCTTGTTTGGGTTATATGGAGGGGTTTCTTCCCAGCTCCCGAGCTCCAGGCCCAAGGTCACCCCCCCCCCAAGAAAGGGGGCTGCTTCAAAGCCAAATAAGTTTATCTTGGTCTCATCAGACCACAGGACATGGTTCCAGTATTCCATGTCCTTAGTGTGCTTGTCTTCAGCAAAATGTTTGCGGGGTTTCTTGTGCATCATCTTTAGAAGAGCCTTCCTTCTGGGACGACAGCCATGCAGGCCAATTTGATGCAGTGTGCGGCGTATGGTTTGAGCACTGACAGGCTGACCCCCCACCCCTTCAACCTCTGTACCAATGCTGGCAGAACTCATATGTCTATTTTCCAAAGACAACCTCTGGATATGACGCTGAGCATGTGCTCTCAACTTCTTTGGTCGACCATGGCGAGGCCTGTTCTGAGTGGAACCTGTCCTGTTAAACCGCTGTATGGTCTTGGCCACCGTGCTACAGCTCAGTTTCAGGGTCTTTGCAATCTTCTTATAGCCTAGGCCATCTTTATGTAGAGCAACAATTCTTTTTTTCAGATCCTCAGAGTTCTTTGCCATGAGGTGCCATGTTGAACTTCCAGTGACCAGTTTGAGAGTGAGAGTGATAACACTAAATTTAACACACCTGCTCCCCATTTACACCTGAGACCTTTTTAACACTAACGAGTCACATGACACCGGGGAGTGAAAATGGCTAATTGGGCCTAATTTGGACATTTTCACTTAGGGGTGTACTCACTTTTGTTGGCAGCGGTTTAGACATTAACCTCCCTGGCGGTTTTCCCGAGTGTGGCTCGGGGTTGAAATTTCAGTCCCATTAGCGGTAACCCCCGAGCCACAGTCGGGATTACATCGCAGGATCCTGGTGTGGCTTTACTTACCTTGTCCCCGGGATCCTGCGATGTCCCCCGCAGTGTCCGTGGGCTCTGTCCTCCTCCGAAGCCTCTCCTTGCCAGGCTCCATTCCCTGCGAGCGTCGCGACGCACGGGGGCGGAGCCTGGCGGCAAATTCAAAAAATTGTAAAAATCATAACACATACAGTACTGTAATCTTACAGATTACAGTACTGTATGAAATGATTTCACATCCCTTTTGTCCCCAGTGCTTTGGGCCATGCCCTGCATGCAGTTTTATATGATATATACTGTTCTTTCTGCCTGGAAACTGGAGATTGTCCATAGCAACCAAAAAGTGTCCCTTTACGTCAAAAGTGGCTTTAGACCAGCTAGAAAACAGCAATAGTAAATTAGAACACTTGCAGAATTGAGCGATAGTGAATCGTGGGGAAATTTATTTTATTATTATTATTTTTTATTTTATTTTTAATTATTTTTATTTATTATATTATAATTTATAAAACAGAACAGTGTAAAATTCGGCCTATAGTACACCACTCAGCGCCACAGAACCTCTAACCACATTCATCCAGATCCTTCAGTAGGTAAAAAGACATACAAAGGCTATCTACCAGACCCTCTGTCGAAGTCAGGATATGACGAAACGCGTTAGGGCGTGGCTTACACGACGCAGGAAGTGACGCTTGCGCTCCATCGAGGTCGGACCCGGAACGAGGAAGTCATCACCGCTTTGTCTATTGCGGAGACCGGTTCCAAACGGCCACGGTGCAGTGCATGGTGATATTAATTTGATCTGCTATGTTTTTATTATAATCTGGTACGTTGCTAGCATTGGGGAAGTATTTATGTTATGGGTGCTTTTCATTAATAAAACGGAATTACGCTATATACGCCTTTATCTCGTTTTTGAATGGTTTGGAGCCCCTGCATCTCCCTATTGCCCAGAGGTGGTCCAGAATATCCCTTAATTGGATGCTTTGATCTTTTAAAGCTCTGGTGAGTTTGACCCCCGAAGGGGAGTGTGTTCACATATGGTGGAGTTGGAATGATCGGTGGAAGGTGCACGCTGTGACATGCTCTATGATCTACTTGAACACTCTCTGAATCACAACTGATATTGCACTAGTCTAATGGACTTTTTATGTGTGTAGTTGGCCACACTTCTGTTTTATGTTCAACATAGCGCTGTTTTAGTATATGACTATCTATAATATCATATGTATGTCTTATATACTGTTTATTTATATTATAATTTATGTTTTTGTGTTTCAAACTTTATCATACCCGGGATATCTACTAGACTCTTGTTTGGACAGATTTAAGTGTGTTATTGTTAAGAATTACAGACCTACAATATAAAACGCCAAATTTCCGTGCAAAATAATTGTACCGCTTTCAGCACCTAAAATCCGAAAGAATCATACCGCCAGGGAGGTTAATGGTTGTGTGAGTTATTTTGAGGGCACAGCAAATTTACACTGTTAAACAAGCTGTACACTCACTACTTTACATTGTAGCATAGTGTCATTTCTTGTATTGTCACATGAAAAGATAAAATAAAATATTTACAAAAATGTGAGGGGTGTACTCTTGTAAGTATCTATCTATCTATCTATCTATCTATCTATCTATCTATCTATCTATCTATCTATATCTATTCTAGTTTTTGTAAAAAATAATTGAAAAAAAAAAATAAAAATAAAAATAAAAAACTACTGACACAGTCCACACCTCATCAGTGCCCATTAGTGCCTTCTCATCAGTGCTGCATATTAGTGCCACCCCATCAGTGCCGTCTCATCAGTGCTGCATATTGCCACTGTCACATGACATAAAAAAAAGTATTGGGTATCGGCGAGTACTTAAAAAAAAGAAAAGAAAAAAAGTGGTATTGGTGCAACTCTAGTAAATACTTATATAAAATATACTGTGCCATTTATATTTGTTATTTCTTTAAAAAGTATGAATAAATATACCAATGACTATCCTAAACATGGTGTGCTACGATAACAGCTCTCATTTTGAAAACACAATTTCTTTTCAGACTTTAATATTATACAATGGCGAAGCTGGTCCAGCTCCCACCAAAGTTCCTTCCTAAAGAGTGGAGTATTGCTAATCAGACGCGCTTTGCCAACGCAGAAGCTCAAAGGTCCCGATCTGAGAGGCTGGTTGCTGAAAGTGAGAGACTGGTTGATGAAATTGAAAAGACAACACAGAAAACTCAAAAGGATGTCAACAAGAAGCTAGGTATTGCTATTGACCTATATGACTCAGAATTCTAATTCCCCCATTGAAACAAACTAACAAGTGTCTACACCAAGCACTACAGTAATTAGAGAATAGAGATGATGTTTGACATTTTTGTAGCAGTTATAGATATCAGTACCATGCCAGTAATGTAAAGCTGGCCATACATTGCTTGGATCTTTTCATTTAGATTATTGAGCACCTCTATACACTACAGGGTTTTTTTTTTTGTTCGTTTGTTTTTGTGCAAACCCGCGGGTTGAACAAAAAAAGACTGTCATCTCCGGTCGGAGACACTGTACTAACCATGGGGGTAAGTCCAGCAATCTCCCCCGCTGAGCTGTTGTGTTCTGACAGGGGGACGCCCCCCCCCCGCCAGAACACTCCGATCAGCTCTCTGCTGTATTTTCAGCATGCACGTCCAACAGAATCCGGCCAAACGGTCTTTTACATGCACACAGGCAGAATGTTGGCTTTTTTTTTTTTTTTTGAACCGCCAAATGTATCCTGACATTCTGCCCGTGTGTACGGGGCTTAACAGTGCAGATAGATGAATCCCCTCATGCGGCTATGGTATTTTCATAATGCAATCTAATGCCAAATAAATGTAAGTTGATTTAATAGCAGAAAAAAATCAAATATGTTTCAGGGACCAAATACAAAGGTCAAAAATATAAACGTAAAAGGTCATAAATATAAGTCAAAGGGTATTTGCATATAATATCTGATCCCAATAAATAGCAGACTTCACTCTCATTGGATTGTAAATATTCCCAACTCTGGATCCTTTCCCTGTTAATTTCCTGTCTTGTGGAATGCTGCTGAATCAAAGCCAGTGTGCCCAGTGACGATTTCTGTGACCCTTAGAAAATCTGAATCCAAAACTCCATTTAGTCTTGTGTTTAGCTACTATATTCTGACAGCTGGCGCCAGTTGCTATCTGAATACCCGGACAGCGACTGCATCTGATTGCAGCCTGTTTGGATGCAACTGCTATTCAGCTCCTTTTTCATTTAAATGATGTTGGGCGGGAAGGGTCTGACAGGGCCACCCATTAAGGCAGGCCATAGATTATGCAATTTTCAGTGGAAGGAAAGAAAATTGCGTGATTCCTCCATCAACACACATAAATCTCAGCACATCAACACAGTCAGTGGAGATGGGGGAATCCCTCCTGCAGAACTATTGAGTTCTGCTGGCGGGAAGCCTTCCCTGCCAGCAGAACACAATGATTAGTGTTGTCAACTATAGCCGGCGGCTCTCAACGAATACAAAGCTTCTGATTGGAGTCAGAGAGGCGGGCTGATGATGTCACAACCTCTGACTCAGCCAATCAGAGGAAGCTTTGTATTTATTGCCAGAATACATCAGATAAACTCTACTGTGTTTCGGGCATGAGACAGGAAGTCTCGGCTCCAACCCGGAACACGGGTTGATCTACTATAACTGGAGAGTGCAAAATCTGGTGGCTTCTAACTTCAGCTTGTTTAATTTAGCTTTGCCAAAAAAACCTTGTAGCTGATTGGTTTCTATGCAGAGCTTTAACAGATTTTGCACTCTCCAGTTTAACTACTTAGCGATCATCCCACGTACATTTACTGCGGCAGGGCCTGGGGCACAAGTGCACCGCTGGCGACCCGCTCTCGCTGTGATTGGACACAACAGGAGCCAATCTGGAGGTCCGGCGAACTTGATGTTCGCCGGGACCTGCCGATCGTTCGGGACACAAGCAGAACGGCAGTCTGCCTATGTAAACAAGCCAGATTGTCGTTCTGTCAGTGGGGAAGGCTTTGATCCTGTGTTTCTGCAAAGCAAAGTCACAGTGAGTAAGCACAACCCAGGCATACATTTAACCCTTTGATCGCCCCTGATGTTAACCCCTTCACACTGCCAGTGTCATTAGCACAGTGACAATGCATATTTTTTAGCACTGATCGCTGTATTAGTGTCACTGGTCCCCACAAAGTGTCAGTTAGGTGTCCGATTTGTCCGCTGCAATATCGCAGTCCCGCTATAAGTTGCTGATGGCTGCCATTACTAGTAAAAAAAATTTAATTAAAAAAATGTTTAAATAAAAATATCCTATAGTTGTAGACGCTATAACTTTTGGCCAAAAAAGGGTACAGCGTCGCACGACAGCGCAATTGTCAGTTAAAATAATGCAGTGCCATATCACAAAAAAATGTCTTGGTCAGGAAGGGGTAAAACCTTCCGGAGCTCAAGTGGTTAAGTAAATCAATCCCACAGTGCGGTATGCTGTATGTAGCCACAGCTACATACAGTATATACTGCACATCCAGCGCCTTCACATGTTAGTGAGAGACATAATTCGCTTGGGCCAAGCTGGCCCAAAGGAACTATATAAAGTTTATCAAAAGCTGGAGTTCAGGTTTAAGCAAATTTTGCACTGTGTATGGCCAGCTTTGATCTGTGTCACAACCATTAAATCCAATGTAGACACAGATAGCTATTTCCCAAAACACAAATAGTCATTTGTAACTATTGTAATTAGTATCAATAATTAATAAAATGCATACACTTATCCCTGCATTTTTCTTTATTAAAGTGGTACTATACTGAAATGTTACCACAAGGCTATGCTGACAGACTTGCTGGGATGCATAAATATTAGTATTAGATTGGCAAGTACCTACTGTATGCCTTCAGACATTTGCCCAGCAAAGGATAGGTAAACATTTCAGCCCTGTTTTTATGTATTCATGAGAGCAAGACTCAATAAGATAGCTTTATGTTGCCCCTGACATTGTTAAATACATTCTCATATATATATATATATATATATATATATATATATAGGCATTGCATAGGTGTGCGCAGGGGGTGTGTCAGGTGTGCCTGGGCACACCCTAATCACTATGTGCTGTGCAGATTCCCCCTACTGCCTGGGATTCCCCTGTGTTACCTCACACCGCAGTGCTGCTGGCTTCCCTCCTCTCCTCCCAGCTGCTGCGGGGAATGTTTCAGGATGCAGAGTGGGGGTATTAAATATGTAATTTACCGGACCTTCCTTTTTAAAATGAACTCACTCACTCACTGTGTTCATTCAGAACGGAAGCATAGTAAACTATGTTCATTATGCTTCAGTTTGTGAGAGAACAGGAAGCTGCTCAGCACAGAGCTCTTCCCATTCATTTACTATCCAGTGCAGCTGAGGCTGCAGAGAAAAGCACACCCTAATGCAATAGGCTGTGCCCACCTATAAGATGTTGGAATATTCACATACTCTTGTCTTTTTTGTCTCATGCAGCAGTCCAGCTCAACCAAGAACTTTATTTCAAACTGCTATGCTATGCTCCTAGGGGCATATCTAGAGAAGTTTCCTAGTGTGGCCTGTGACCATGTAGATCTCTCCCTTTGAGTGGATTGTACAGCAGACTGGCTTGGCACTGTAC